>VZTH01015818.1:963767-1046229 GCA_013397815.1 Aleadryas rufinucha | reverse complement strand
CGCCGCCGCCCTGCTGGGAGCGCCGCTCGGCGCGGCGCGGGGGGGCCGAGCGGAGCGCGGCGCCGCGTCCCGGGGGCAGGGGGGATTACGTAGCAGCCGCGGGAAGCATTCCGCCGGTGCCCGGCTTAGTCCCGCTCCCCGGCTGTCGCCAGCGCCATTAGGGAGGGAGGGAGGCAGGCAAGGAGCGAGCGATCCCGCCGCCGTCCGCCGCTCCCCGCGCGCGCGCGGCTCATGAATATTAACCAGCCGACGGGGAGCGAAGGAGGCTCGCGAGGGTGACGCCACCGCTCGCGCGGCGGGGCGGGGCCTCGCCGATAAACACAGCGTGACTCCAGCCGGCCCGGGCGGCGCGCGGGGGCCGCTGGGAGCTGTAGTCCCGCGGCGGCCGCAAGTCCCGGCAGTCCCGCGGCTTCCCGCCGGCTCCGGCGCCGCGCACGCTCCGGGGCGGGAGCACGGAACACGCTGGAAGTCTCGGAGCTCCTCCGCGCTGGGCCGGGGAGGCGTATCGTGCCGCCGCTGCTCCTCACAGCGCGGGACCGAATCCGTGTTAAAATTATTCCAGGACTTTGTCCCGCGCTCCATGTTTGTATTGCTTAGGTCTGGTCAGAGGGTTTTGCAGGTCCAGTGACCGCGCTCACCCCGCTGTGCCCAACCTGACATGTTCTCCCCTTTGCTGCCTCGGCGCATGACCCGAGCGCTGAGCCCAGGCGATCTTCCTCTCTGAAGAAGGAGATGATTTCTCCAGATCCAAGATGGAGAGTTACATAGAAATGTGGGTGGGAAACATATATGTGTATAGACGCACACATGCCGTAAAAAGAGCTGCTTTGTGAATAGACACAGAGAAGGTTTCGGTGCCATTAGTCTGTCATTGTATTTCAGCGACTAAAATTACCTAATATGCCTACTTGGAGAAAATTGCTGAGAAGCAGCCATTAAATAGAAAGGCTTTTTCAAAAAAAATACCTCCCATGATTTAAAACAAATTACTGAAAAGGAAAATTAGAATCAGAAACATTCAATTAGCAGTGCAAACGTGTGAGCTTTTATACTGCATGGACACCATACTGTGAAATTCGGAGAAATCTCTTAGGCTCGTGGGAGATGCTTTAGCTGAGTAATGCTGCCTGGATGGGGCTGTAACTGCCTGGGATCTCTCCTTTTTAATACATTTTGTAGAATCACAGTGAAGCATCTTGCCAGATATTCATCAAAAACGCAATAGACTGCAATACATTGGGAGTTCTGGGCAATTGATCAGTTACATCAATATTAGGGGTGATAAATCATCACCAAGAACCCTGAGATAAACTCTTAGTGAAACATTATTTTTACTTGGTTGGTCTTTTTAGTGTGCACATATAATATATGAACCATAAATAAACCAGAACCATAATAAAATTAGGGTTTACCTCTCCTAATAAAACATTTCTCCACAGTTCCACGTTACTGTCTTCATACCACATAGAAGCAGATGAAAAGGGCACAGAAAACAGGTATTCTCCGAGGAACTTACAATGGAATCATGTAGCTACCGCTTAAATTTTTTTTTGTAACAACAAAGCTGATGTTTACCTATGTGTGAAAACCACCCACTTTCTGAACAGAACAATCTGAAAATTAATGTTGATCTGATTGTGGAGTTCGTGGAGAGTCATATCTAGAGCTACAGTCACTAGCAGGAACGTCTCTGGGATTCAAGAGCACAAACTGACAGAAGATGACGGCAGCACTTGGCCATTAAAGGCTTAAACCGGTGCCCAAAACCTCCTCTGACAGTAGTTGCATGCAGCAGAAGTCAGAACTGAGTATAGGAGCTCCGGTTCTGGCTGCCTCATACATTCTGATTTATTTCTACTGCTTTGCACTACCCATGTGCCACCTACTTCATAGAGATTACCCCAGGTCCCCTGATTTAAATATGAGAGAAATGTTCTACGTGCAAAGAACACACACACACTCAGAAAAAGGAGACAGCAAGCTCTAGGGACATTATTATTAATGATTATACTTGAAATGTTTCTAGCAAACAGTTTCCAGCCCTTCTCTTCTTTGGTGAGAGTGGCGAGAGAGAAGATCTACCTTTCTCAAACTATTTAAACACCTGAATGTTCATCCACGCACAGAAAAAGTCCAGAACACGGAACCAAAAAGACGTTTCCTGGGGCTTCCAGTTTTCTCCTTTGTGGCTGGAGATACTGCATCCTGCAGCATCCTGCAGTTAGTGAGGTCCCCCCAACACAGCAGATAAACAAGCTGAACATCAGTTTGAACTGAGCTCAGCTGATGTCCTCTGCCCTAACTGGAAGACTGTCTCAGGGCCACCCTGTCCTCCCTGTTGGGAAATTCCTTCCAATTTTCGGCCTGAATTTTACACATGGGTAGTCTATGCACATTTGCTCTCATGCCAGCATTGCACTGCCCTTTGACTCAAATAGCTGTGTTTTTTTCAAACTCCAGAGCCTTTACCCAAGGTGCTTAGAAGCAGCAGCAGTATTCCCTGGCAGCCTTTGTTTTCTCTCTTAGGGAGACTAAACACACTCTTGTTGTGTCCTCTGAGGAGATAGTTCGGATAGTGTAGGAACACGCAGTTAAGGTCATTTGGACAGCCTTGGGTCAGATCCTCCATGGGGTGGACTGGTATAGCCACAGCTCTGGAATTCCTCCGTGAGTCCGCACGGAACAGCCGCCGTCTGCGATACAGCTCGGAGAAGTGGCCGGGGACTGAGCTGACCTCGCTCTCCCTCTTGCCAGACTAACTCACTGCTGCCACAGCCCTGCTCATGAACGGCTTTACGCAGTTAAAAAACAAAGCAGCTGTACTACAGTCCTGAGGTGGGGGGGAAGTTGTTGGGTTTATTTGTGCCCTGTGAAATTTGTTCAGGAGCAGAAGGCTGCAGTGAGGCTCCCGGCACCCTGTGAGCCCTGAGTTGAGCTGTGAAGAGAAAAGGGAGCCTGCGGTCGATTTTCGTACTTTTCTGAATATGAAGGCAGCAGTTTCTGTAGTGGCCTAGCACCTCCAAATGTTAGCAGTACCCAGCCTGGTTATTTTTGCATTATGCAGGGAAGTGTGCTCGAAATCTCTAAGTATATGCATATTTAAATTGAACTCTCCAGCTTATGAGAAAGCTCTGCTATTTTCCGTTTCCCAGTACCTGATACATACTCTTAAACTCTCCTGAAATTGTGAATTTTGATAGAGATTAACTGGTGTTGTCAGACATGGGAATGGAGTTTATGAAATTGATGTTTGTCAGGAGGAAGTGGAAGGGTGAAATACACATTTCCCTTTTCTAAAGTTGGATTGATGGCAGCTGTTTGGAAGACAGGTAAAATGAAACAGAGTGGTTTGCAATCTGCAGTTTTCCAACCAGACTCTGGCAATCTTGAGGAGGAGGTTTCTGCTTACAGGAGTTGGCAACAAAAAATGAGGGGAAAAAAAGTAATTTATCAAAGATTACTATAAATTTCTCCATACCAAAACTCTTTATACTGAATGAATGAATTACACACTCCCCCACACAGGTGCAGGAAAATGCCAGAAGGTCTTGAAACCACAAAAAGACTTTTGAGGACAATGTTACATCCAGAGTTACCAGACCTTAGCTGAAATCATCACAGAGGCTGGAGCTGTTGTGATCTTCACTGCTTACATTTCTGCTGGCAGCTGCTACAGCTACAGCAGGAGGCATCAGGCTGCCGTACACATCCCTGGAGCTGACTGAGTAACTGCAGTGGTGCTTGGAGTGTGTTAATGCCTGCTCAGCCTCTTCTGAAGTCTGCCTCCCCCAATTCTCACAGATTTCTTTAAAGCCCTCAGGGATACACTGTGCTGTTATTAGATGTTTCTGCAAGGGAAGGGACAGATTATGGGCATCATCTGATGTCTGTGGTTTTCCTTTCTCTTTCATTATGATTGTAGAAGAGAGGACCAGGTCCAGCTTTGATTCATATTGCTGCCGGTTCTGTTCTGTTCTTTGTTAGCATTACTTCATTTCTGGTAACATCTTGGTTTAGCTACAATTAATACTTGTCAGGCAATTCAGTGATGGCTTATTTGTTCTGTCTAATTTTTGAGAAATGCCTGCAGCAGTGGGATAGTAAACAGCTTTTGTAGGCTCAGTTTTACCATGAACTATACTCAAAGGGATTTTTTTTTTGGTTATATCAAATACACAGTGAATACCAGTTTCAGGGTTTTTTTCCAAAGATATCATTGCAAAATAATGTGCCATCATTAAACAGAAATTGCTTAATCCCCAGTCCTTGACTACAGAAAAATTGACTGACAAGTCAGTTTTGGATCAAAAGCTGAGATGAGCGCTGAGAAATGCTAGTGTGGGAAAGATTATATTTATACTTTCTCTGCTATAAGTCATCATCAATGATGCTGCTAAATGTTCATCTGTGTTTCAAGAAGGTATGAATCACTTTAGTGATTCCAGTTGACATGTGAAGGTGGGGAGGGAGCTTAGAAAGAAAGAATTTAATGTCCTTCAACCCTGCAGAGTGTTAGAGAGCTTACTCAGCTCTCTTCTTTAGTAGCCTGTTTTTGTTGTAAGGGAGAATTTTTCTACAGATGACAAAGCAAGAGACTTATTTCAATGTCAAAATGCTGAAACAAAAGACATTTGCCGCTGTATGTGTAATTCAAAGACCAGGAAAAGGATAAGCAAAGGGACCAATTCAAATTAAACAGTATAATAAGAATAACCTTCTTTCTAAAGAGAAATTGAATGTTGTTTTATTGAAAGTGTTCTCAAAATAATATTTTATCAGTGGGGATTAATTTCTTTTTTTAAAATGCTAGGTATGCACCTGTGCCCCTCATTCATATTTGCAATTGCCACAGTATAGGAACAAAATGGATATACAGATAACAAGGAACTGAAATTTTATGCTGATGGCTGCTCCAGCTGTGAACTTGAGCACAGTAGTGCGTGTATGTTCTGTGGCCATTGTGCTCATCTTGGTGTGTAAGGCCTTCAGTGTAGTAAGGTATTTAAGATCGTGCTTATTCAGGGAAACTTTTACTTCTAGAAGTGTTCTTATATTGAAGATACAATTAAGAACTATTCTTGAACAGGGAGGTTTCCATTACTCAATGCCTGAAATATAATTTAAAGGCTGTAAGTGCTCTTACAGTTGCGCTTTTGTTTATATATTCAGTAACACTGGATTCTTATGACTTGGGAGGTTATTTGTACCTACAGCTCCCTAAATAGTTTTCAGCAAGGTTTGATCTGTATTTCTGATTCCAAAACCACTTCTATACAAGTAATATCAACACTACTACATATTCTTCAGCAGTGCACTTCAAAGCACGTTACAAACGTAAGTGTAAATATTTTCATAGTACGGAGAGAGGAGAAAAGAGGCAAGTACCTTCTTGGCTGCACATTAGACCCCTCTCAAGGTGATAGGCGCAAGTCAGGTCCCCGTGTTCTGAAAGTGGAGTACCAGGCTGTGAAACTTCCTTCTTGCTGAACTAGAGTCCTGTCCCAGCTCCCTCTGGGCAGAGGGGCTGAGCCGGGTACAGAATCCCACTGTAAGGTTGTTCAAGTGTCAGAGATTCTCACTTGCAGTACCTGGCCACTTGAATTTCAGTGTCTTGTAGAGCTAAGCTGTATTGTTTTCAGCAAGGCAGGGTTTTCCTAAGCCATCAGCAGCGGTGTGGAGATCCTTTGATTACATAAATGTTTCCCGTTGTGACATGCACAGGCTGGGCTCTGTTAGCATTGCAGTTAAACAGTTGGGAGGTGCAGCTTCCTTAGCAAATTTTGGAATTTCTTCTCCAGCACAAACTTCTTGTTCCCGTCACATGAAGAAAGAAAGGAAACAGCAGCACCTCCATTGCAGTTCAAGGCAGTGAGCAGCTGATCCTGAGTTAACCATACGGCTGAAAGCCAAGTGCAGAGGAAACAAACTTGAGGAAAAGGAACCCCAGCTTTGTTATAACTGGATTGATTACAGGTCTGTGTTATCCATTCCAGTGTTATATTAAATGCTGTGTTAAAACTAAACCAGTATTTTACAGATTTTGCTTTTAATTTTTGTTGATACTATTTGCAAAGCCAGACCTTGTAATTGCCAGTAGACTCAGCAACCCCATACACTAATCCTCTTACTGTGTCTTCGACTCTTCCATTTTAAGCTATTTGTTTTGTTTGTTTCTTTTTTAGAGAAAAAGGGCTTTGCTGCCTGTTAGATATTAATGCACTAAAAGATTCTCTTCCAGAACTTTATAAATCCTTCCTTGCAATTATTTTTTTTATCTTTCTTGCTCATATGGCGTCTTAAGCCCTTTTTGTTTCAGAGCTCTACAACTCCTCAAGGTACAGTATTCATCACTACTGATAGAGATGGATTAACGTGGATTCATTAAGCTGCAGCCAACACAGTGACTTGAATGTGATGGTTTTACATAATGCCCTAAATAGCATGACTGGCGCATTTGAAGTGACCCAAGAGATTCCAGCATTTTTGGTATCAGCTTTTCACGAGGTTAGTCATCTGCCATTAATTCCCTTGTAAATATCTTGGAGGATACTGTTTGTTGTTCAAAGGCTGTGCATAAAGGCCTTTCATGTGAGACCGAAGATATGTTTCCGCCGTACAGCAGGTTTGGCAACAAAGTTGGCTTAGGAAGGTCGTGCCTCTACTCACTTGTATTTTCCACTTCTGCATGGTTTGTTGCCACTCCAGTGTGCCAGGATGACAGGAGCAGCACTGTCAGCAGGGTAATGGGAATGTTCTGCTTTAAAACGAATTGTGCCTGAAGAATCTCAGGTATCCCTTTAATGCAGTAAGAATCTATCACATAAATGCAAGTTATTTATTTGTGAATAGCATAAGCACTGAAGTGAGAATAGCATAGGGGAAGCTAAACCCTCAAAATATGTGTTACTGATGATTTATCCTAATACAGAGTGCTATCAACAGCTGCATCTACAGTACTTTACTTGAAGTATAAACAAAGATGCACATTATGCCCTTTGAAGGAGCCTTTTTTAATTTATTTCTTCAACACGAAAGGTGTCTCTTGTTAGGAGTAAACATAGAAATCCTCCAAGGAAATTAACAAAATAAAGCCTTATACAATTAAAATATTGGCAGGATCAACTTAGAAGTTAATACTAAAATAGCTCACTGTCACTTCTGGCTCCCCAGGCAGCCCTGTCAGAAGGGCTTTCAGGAAATCTGTAGGGAATATATCTGAGCTGTCTTTCATGGAAATGGCCATAAGGAATTAAATCTAGGAGAGTAGGGTTTTTTTATTTTCTTCCTTAGCTATTCTAGTGACAAAACGCCCATTGACTTCTAGGCCGGCAGCCATGAATTTGTGTGCAGAATCGCTTTCATGTGCCATGTCAGCAGCGCATGAATGTGGCTACCAAAGGTGCCTTGGCTTCAGAGCTCCACCCCTCCCTTGCACACTTGCTCGGCTGTTTCAGCTGTGACTGCGCAGTCACAGGGCTGTGACCTGCTGTTGCATGAGATTAAGGGAGCTCTTTGTAATACACTGGAACGATGGGAATGAGCTTGGTATTCATGGGTGAGGCTAAACAAAACTTCCAGGAAAATGAGTCTATCATTTCACCGACACATCATGTGGCTCCCCATACAGTAACCCACAGTGGGGAGCACTGTGATGCCCTGCTCAGTGCTCTCTGTCAGTCTGTGCAGAAGCTGGCCTGGGACAGTCAGGAAGTGAAGCCATAGGAAAGGGAGAACAGCTAATGTTTTAGGATCCAGGTTTGCCTTAAGTGAAAGCCTGCATCGTTAGCTTTGCAGGTGCTGGTCAGGATACATCAAACTACGGTCATGTGTAAATATTTGGCATCCAAACTCTTTCAGAGGCAGCATCATCCTGTTTTTGGCTTTCCAAAAGTGTCCTTTGTTGCTTTCTAAGTGCCAAGAACAGATGTGAATGCTCTATGAGACTCTACCTGATCTGGTCAGAGCAAGGGTAAACCAGGTTCTTCAAACTGATGTGAATTCTCATTGCTAGAGTAGAATAAGATCTTCATCTTCCCAAGTGCATACATGCCCAGGCACTGTCACTGGTAGCATGTTCTGCAAGATATTCAATGACCTAACCACTCCACAGATCAAGACATGCCTTGGGGTTAAATTTGCATCAGCTTCTTGAGAAGACAGGCAATGAACCCATTGTGAAAACCCATTGGTGGCCCCCACACACTGGGGAAATGCTGTGTTTGAAAGTCAGCTGGATTTTTAGGAACATCATTTCTGCCAACAGGTACTGATAACCTGCTTTCATAATAGCACAAACTTCACCTTCCAGCAACCTGACATGCTTCTTTGCCACACCAAACAGATCTGTCCTGCACCAGTTGTGGATCTGGAATGCCATACTGCCAGGAACCAAAGCTTTCCAGCATTCATTTTCTGACCAAAAAAAAACCCAAAAAAAGGTGGTGCACATGGTAAAGAGTTTTCTTGCAGAGTTGGAGAGGCAGAGGGATGGAGCTGCCTTGGTACCTGTGACTGTGAGCAATCAGGCTTTTGAAAGAAGCCCAGCGTGGTGGGGTTTTCCATGAGGTTGGTCCATAGTACGGCACACCAGAGCCACCCAGAGAGCTGTTCTCCACAGCGATTGCAGTCAGGCTGCTGGCCAGGGTTCACATCCGCCGTGGCTCAGCACAGCTGGGCTGCAGGCGTTTCTGGGTGATAGCCAAGTATTTTGTGTCCTGCCATTCTTGGCTGCCCTTTTATATTTTCTTCATATCAGATCCCAGCATACAAGGAACTTGAAGCAGATTTTTAGGTGACTGCTGGAAACCCATTTATCACATCATTCCCCACATGGTGGCATTGCTTGCAAAAAGTATCCACTGATTCCCAGTGTGTGATGTTTTGTTCTCAGGTGCTTTAGCCAGAGTTCTGCTGCCTCGAGGGAGCGTTTACCATCAGGCATGCCTTCTCCTTTTCCCTTATTCTGAGAATGAATGCTCTTTCAAATAAGATGGACCATGGAGGTCTCTGAGACCAGCAGCCAGGCTCAGGAGCTCTCAGGGAAGCTGTGTAGGAACAAGCAGAAAGCAACTACTAGAAAGGCTCTTCTGACTCTCCTTCTGTCGTCAGTGGTGTGGACCAGCTGTCAAAGGAGTGGTCACACTGCTCTGGAGTCACCATGGGGTGACAGAGGTCAGGCAGGCACAAATGCAGGCTGCTCCACAACCATCTCTGAAGGGATGCACTGACTGAAGAAGGCCAAGGAATTTGGAAAGCCTCTGTGTGAGACATCCAATGAACACATCCTACTGCAAAGAGGAGGTATTGATAAGTAACGTGCATTACAGTGGATGACCTCTGGACCTCCTCGGGAAATTATCCTTCCAGGAGCAGGGCGAACGTCAAAGTGAGATCACATCACCCAGCGCCTCATCGTGCACAAAACCTCAGTGAGGCGAGGCCTGGCAGCTGGAATTAGCAGGCTGAGTCACTCAGCCAGGAATCAGTTGTCAATGTGGTCGCTGTTGAACGAGTGTAACGACAGATTGTCAAATACCTAAACAAGGACTGCTTCTTGGCAAGAGTGGAGATACTGAAATGATTTGTAAATCATTTGCAGGATTTCCTACCTACACCTTTTCAACAGCATAAGTGGATTAGACTACTGGTCCTTTTAGATAGCATCCTGCTGCAAAGGGGTTGTTACCACACACTTCAAGGGAAGATGAAAGGACAGTGATGGTAGATGGTGTGGGATAACCAGTCTCAGAAACCTATTCCCAAAACTGCAGTGGTTGGATGCTGGCTTCACCTCAGAACCATGAGTATAAATCCCTTTCAAAGCTCTTGTTTATTTTTATGCATGTATTAGCAGTCCTCCTTTGACTCCTGCTAAGATTTTGGTTGTGATGATACTAGGTAGGAAGGGATTTGGCTGAGTAATTGCCTGCTGTGCAAAAAATTTATTTCCTTTTTATCAGTTTTAAATGTGTCCATTTTCAATTTAATTGAATATTCCTTTGTGTTTAAACTGTGGAAGGGAAACCAGCAGCATGTATTTGTGAGTGGATTTGCCGAACAGGGGCTGGGTTTGGTTTCCCTCTGCTTCAAACCAGGGGAAATCACAATAGAGTGGAATACGCAAATTAAGGGTTCTGGTTAATCAAACTCAATAGTAATTTGTAACAAAAATAAAGTCTTAGGAGAGTTAGTCCTTACAACACACACATATTTTTTTCTCTGCCTCCCTTCCCCCTTCTTTTAGGAATGATTCAATACTATATCTTATGAGAAATTTATACATTTCTAATTGAGCAAGCTACTGGAAAGTATCTCTGCTTGTGGCAGGGAGGTTGGAAATAGATGGTCTTTAAGTCCCTTCCAACCCAAACCATTCTGTGCTTCTATGACTAAAAATCAAGGCAAAAAATCAAGGCAAAATAATCAAACACCTTAACCCTAATGCTTTGCTCCAGCTGTAAAACAGTCACCAGAACATCTCTTATTAAAGGGGCCAATTAAGTATGATCCCTTTTTCTTCTTGTAAAGGTTATTGAAAAACAACCCAAGTGATGTCTTTGTTATATTTTTGCTGAGAAAGTTCCTTCTTTGGCAGGGGAAGGGTAATTGTGATAGCAAGCTGCTTCTGTTCCCAAATTCCCCGATGTGCTGGGGTCATGTTGCATATTTGCACTCTGCTTTAACAAGGAACAACAACAGAGACAGAAGGGCTTATTTTTGGTGTCACTACATTTAGAGCAGATGTTATAGGCTCAATTATCCTGGTACTTCAGCTGTAACATTGCATTATTCTCTAAGCTCCGTATCCTTGGCTGAAATTGTTTTGTTGGAAGACACTGCTTTCTGAAAGCTGGTGCTTCTGCTCCCCCACTTAGTATAGCCTGGCAGCTACCTTCAGTAAGCAAATTTATCATTTTGGATTGCTTCTGCACCATAGCTACAAATCACATTGAATGTAATGCTGAACAAAACATGTTTTATAATGTGGAGCATCTGCCCATTATAAGAATATCCAGCATTTTAAGGCCGGATCATTAGTCACTGAGAGTTAATTGATAGGTTGTCAAGTTCTGCATATTTCAGTCAGTGTTCAGATAAACCCCACTTGTGTAATGCAGGAATATTCTAAGTTCAGCATCCTCAAGGTATTGGTGAGTATCTCCATATATAACAGTGTTGTGAAACAGAGTAACACGTCCCGCAGCTCCTGAATCACAGCTTTGAAATGCAGCATGACAATTATTTCATTTCGAGGCCAATGGTGATGAGCTCTGTGAGCATGGCGAGTAATTAGAAGAAATAGGGATCACTTGACTCATCTTTTCTTCCTGCCTTTGCCAGGTCTTTAAAGATACCATTTTCACCATTTAAAGCCTATTCTGTTTGTTTACTGCATCGTATTGTTATGGAGTTAGGTTTATGAAAAGGGACTCTACATTTTTAATTTAAAGTTTTTTTCTCTTTGAAGCAATAAAACCATTTTAAATGCTTCCTGTAAAGGTGATGTTATTTAGAATGCATAAATGGAGATGAAAATAACTGAAAATAATGAGTCAAGCCAATAAAACTGGCAGAGGAGTCAGCCAAATCGTAGCTCAAAGAAGGCAGATCACATATCAAAAACAGTTGAATCATTTATTTTTTAAAATCCAGCTAGACACACAATTCCTTATCTCTGTCACCTAACATTTGCCACATCTTCTACTTTATGAATACAAACACTTTGCTTGGTAAAAAGGCAGAATCTTTCACTACAATGTATAGCAAGATGTGGCAGTTTTACACTATTTCTGTTATTAAGTAGTGTTATAACAAGAGGGGGCTTGTTAAAATTTTATTATTTTACTAGCAGCATTCTCCAGAAAAGAATACTCATATATTTTCTACACTTGGGCTGTCTGAACAGATTATCCAACAATTACCTATTAATTATTAATCACTCAGTGCTTCAGAAGCCACCCTGTGGCTCTCTGGTGCAGGAACTCTACTGCTTTTGCAACCTAATGATATGATTTTCCCAGCTGCGGTGTTGCAGTGCTCAGCCAGACGGAAGGCTAATGACAGAGGGAGACATAAAGTTACAGAGATGCCTAAGGTTATATCTCACCTTGCTTGGAGGAGGTTATGAAACAGTAACCTAAACAAATTCAGGAGGCAAAATACAGAAAACTAGTTAGATGTCAGATTATAGTTAGAATTGGAGTGGGCGTGTGTTTTAAGTGGTCTGTATAGGGATTAATGGAAATACCTGAAAATAAGCAAATAGGGAAGAAGATCTTTTCCTCCTGCATTCCCCAAGAACACCTTTTCAGACTCCATGTTTAAGTGGCAAGCCTGAGAATTGTGATTTGCATTATCTGTGCACATTCTTGGCTGTACATGGTTACCACTCAGGAAAACAAGATTGATTTCTCATTCTCAAGCACATTTATAATGTCTCTGCAAATGAATGTAGGGCATATCCCGGCTAGATCAATATTTATGCAGCCTACTTTAGAAAGCAAGAGAGTTGCTTCTGAGCAGCAGGGGATCTTGTAATTTCTTTTCCTATGGTTTCCTCTTTTCCTTGTTTTCAGTGAAAGTTGTTTGCATAATGCTCCATGCTCACGGACAATTAAAGGGCGTTTTCATGAAAGCCCCTCCAAAGGGCCGAGCTGCTGCTGGCACCGAGGGAGCGCCAGAGCCTGGGGAGTCCCTGGGGTGGAGGGAGGTGTGGGTGAGCCCGTGGAGCCGCAGGTCAGGCCCATGACAGCACGTTGGCCCCAGGAATGTGTGGTTGTGGCAAGGTGTGCGAAGGCAGAGGGGTTTGTGCCGCTCCCCGCGGGGACAGGGGCTTTCCTCGCCAGCTGGCGGTGGAGCTGGTGGCTTCTGCCCCCTCCCTCCAGCTCCATCGAGCCACTTGTCTTTGGCTCCGCGCACTTCATTCCACTTGCGAAAGAGCAACAATTAATTATCCTAATTAAACCCAACTGCAGAATATCGAATACTGTGGTTTGTTTCATTCTTCTAGGTTCACCTCTTTCGTGCACACATTCCCCATACTGTTGTCACAGCTAATCTCTTTCATTCATTTTGAAATGGTGGGCAGAGGGCCAGGGGAGAACGGAACACATAATAAATCAAAAGGCAGTAGCAAAACATTAAAAAGAGCCAAGCTCCCAGCAGTACGCCGGCATCCATGTTTAAAAGGATCTTCCTAAACAGCTGTTTTCTCACAGCACAGCTTTCATTTTCTTGATGCTTAGGAGGAGTCAACTTCACTGACCCACAGACAGAAGGTGGCCTTTGTGAATAACCTTTACTTTTCCTTCTGCCGTATTTACCAGATTTATTTTTTTTTTTTAACCTGATTTGATTAAACTCAAGGGCCTTCAAATGCCCCTGGTAATGCAAGTTCTTGCACAGTGACGCATGTCTTTGGAAATTAATTGGGAGATGATTACAAATAACTTTACAATATTGGTATCTTCTGATTCACTGTCAATTTAATTTGCCATCAAATAAAATACACTTTATGTATATAAAGTATTCCCTGCAAGCATTATTTTTTTTTCTAAAGAAGCTCTGCCATGATGCAAACATGACAAGCTCTAGGCTATTAAATCATCTTAATTTCTGTGGCCATAGCACTGAAATGCAGCATTAGCAAATACAGTATATTGAATGCCTCTGTAGTAAATAATTCCATTTTTTTTCAAGTAACTAACCAGGCAATAAGACCCCTGTCACTTCTGTGTTGACAAAGTATCTTAGTTACTGAGTAACTATAGAGATGTTTTCCTTATGCTTGACGTAATTATCAAAATGCCTTCCAATAGCTGGTGAAAATGTTAAGGCTCAAAGAGTAATTCCTAGAGTGTAGTTTGCTGTCTGCAGGGACATACAAGTCAGAGCAGGCCAGCTATGCACCCACAACTAAAAAGATCTTCAATGTATTTCTTCTTGCCATCAGTCCCTTTGGAGCAAACTGAAACATCTGAGGCTGCCCTCCAAATCAAGTTTCAGACTTGGTCAGACTCAGGCACAGGGCCAGGAGAAGAGACAGCCACAGACATCCTAGTGCATTAAGTCACAAATTACTTTGTTTCCCTTAAAGGTGCAGTTGAAAGTATGTGCAAAGCTTGCCCCAAGAGCCCCAAACCCAAAAGGATACTGGTTTTGCTACTTCCCTGATCTGTAGGCAAATCTTTCTTCATGGTCCCTGGCCTGTGCTGTTTTAGTACCTAGGGGTGGTTCAGATTTTGCCCTGCTGCTGTTAACTCTCTACAGATCTTGACTCTTGGGAGCCTCTGGCAGACATCCCAAAGTTGGATGTGTCCTACAGCCTGAAGAACATGGACTAGTGCATTGTGGTGGGGGACATTTCCTGCTTGGCTTTCATGCTGTGCTCTGCATGGATGATTTTTTTCCTACAAGTGATGTGTAACATGTAGAATTTCGGTCTGAGCTGTGCTCAATGAGGAATGAAGGTTGGAAGGGATCCCAGTGGGATATTTTACTGTCTCTTACTGGCTTAGGGTATTATAGATACCATACAAAAATATTACTTATAGTGTAATGCCAACAATAATATATAAACCATGTTGTTCCAACAGGTTGTCTTCTAGATATGCAATGATGGAGGCTCCATCACCTCCATGTCTGGCTGCTGTCTGTCCTCTGTCCCGCTGCCCTGACCAGCTATAATTATTTCCCAGTGACTAACCCGAAACTGCCTTGCTGCCCCACAGGCAGGGAGCAGAATAATTGCCTTCCTCTTTGCAGCCCCACATGTTGAAATACCCTTCTTTCCTTCTTCAGGTGGAATAAGGGTGGTGCCTCCGGGCTTTCCTCATAAGTGATGCTCTCCAGGCCCCCTGTTAGCCACATGGCTACCCCTGTGTCCAGCTGGGGGGCTCGTGATCTGGGAGAGCCATACCCCAAAACCACTGCCTGACTTCCAGCAGGGTAGAGGAAAAGGGTTTGTGCCTGCACCTTGTGAGCCGTACCCTTGTTGGTACATCTCAGCGTGGCATTTGCCTTTGTCTCAGAAACATGGTACTCCCAGGCTTTAGCTCATGAGCCAGCTTCCTGCCCAGCAATCTGCCAACCGGGCTGTTGCCTGACTGGATTTGTCCATTCTTCCTGCCTGATAGCACCAGCTCATATGAGCTTGTCCCCGTTCTGAATTGCACCCTGTGTTTCCCCCCACCCCAGCACAGCATCCCTTCAGCGACACCAGTGACGATGCCAGCCCTGGCACCAGCCTGCCCTGCTGTTCCTGGTACAGCCGCTGCGCCTGCTGTCACTCCCCCTCTTGCTACAATTTGACAAGGCTTGTGTCACCCTCTCGTAAATTTCTCTTTTGAGCTTATTTATGATGAGAATGGCACCAGAGACACTGTCGAAAGCACTTGGAAGCCAATATGTGTGACATCTACTGCCTCTCTCCTTTCTGTAAGACTGATGATTAACCATAAAAGGAAATAAATTTGCTTTAGCTCATTTAGTGATCATTCCTTTTATCACCAAGTGTGAACTAGTCCATGTTTGATTATATTCTCCAATATTTCCAGGGCACTGACATGAAGTTGGCCAGTTTTCTCCTTTGCCCTCAGTTTTAAAGGCAGCCACCCTATTTGTCCATCTCCACGACAAGTCACAGGTTGACTCATCCTCCATCAAGTCTCACAGACGACTAACTACTCACGGCCCAGAGGTGCCATTAGCTAGGTCTTCAAGTATCTGAGGTCAAAGTAGCGCTGCCAGTTTGCAAATAATTAACTTCTGCATGAACTCTTTCCTTGCTAGAGTCACCCATCTTACCCACCGGTGCTGCTGGTGTTTGTGTTACCCACCCATATGCAACTGATGTTTTGGGGAACAGAAGTAGAAACTAAAGGCACTAAACACTTCTTCTACAGACAGGAGCACGATGAAAGCATTCGTGTTTCAGGAATCAGAGATCATAGAATCATAGAATGGGATTCTTAATGTGATTCACATCAGAATGTGGTTCCTGGTTGTCCCTTGATAATCCCCTCTCAGCTTACACCTTGGCCCTTGCTTGCCCCTGCGTGTTGGGGCAATGCTTAGTACGTGGTGCCTGTTGGCTTGCCAGGTCTCCTCTTCCTGGACATTTCCCTCCTGTGCTGAGGATGGAAGACTATAGACTATAACGATTGAAGAGTAAAAGGTTTTAGAGAGCGAATAAGTGAGTCATGCCCTGGTACGTGTCACTGTAAGTAAAATAAAACAGTAAATCAGCAGATTTCATAGAGACAGCATGGTCCAGGCTTTGTTCATGGAGCCAGCACAAGAGATTTGTGTATTCGCAGATCCACACAGATGTGGCCATCCCTGGTGCACAATGTCCCACCCCAGCTCACAGGACTGATGAGGCCAATTTCTCACAGTGCTGTTTGCAGATGTGGCCATCCCTGGTGCACAATGTCCCACCCCAGCTCACAGGACTGATGAGGCCAATTTCACCCCAGCTCACAGGACTGATGAGGCCAATTTCACCCCAGCTCACAGGACTGATGAGGCCAATTTCACCCCAGCTCACAGGACTGATGAGGCCAATTTCACCCCAGCTCACAGGACTGATGAGGCCAATTTCACCCCAGCTCACAGGACTGATGAGGCCAATTTCACCCCAGCTCACAGGACTGATGAGGCCAATTTCACCCCAGCTCACAGGACTGATGAGGCCAATTTCACCCCAGCTCACAGGACTGATGAGGCCAATTTCACCCCAGCTCACAGGACTGATGAGGCCAATTTCACCCCAGCTCACAGGACTGATGAGGCCAATTTCACCCCAGCTCACAGGACTGATGAGGCCAATTTCACCCCAGCTCACAGGACTGATGAGGCCAATTTCACCCCAGCTCACAGGACTGATGAGGCCAATTTCACCCCAGCTCACAGGACTGATGAGGCCAATTTCACCCCAGCTCACAGGACTGATGAGGCCAATTTCACCCCAGCTCACAGGACTGATGAGGCCAATTTCACCCCAGCTCACAGGACTGATGAGGCCAATTTCACCCCAGCTCACAGGACTGATGAGGCCAATTTCACCCCAGCTCACAGGACTGATGAGGCCAATTTCACCCCAGCTCACAGGACTGATGAGGCCAATTTCACCCCAGCTCACAGGACTGATGAGGCCAATTTCACCCCAGCTCACAGGACTGATGAGGCCAATTTCACCCCAGCTCACAGGACTGATGAGGCCAATTTCACCCCAGCTCACAGGACTGATGAGGCCAATTTCACCCCAGCTCACAGGACTGATGAGGCCAATTTCACCCCAGCTCACAGGACTGATGAGGCCAATTTCACCCCAGCTCACAGGACTGATGAGGCCAATTTCACCCCAGCTCACAGGACTGATGAGGCCAATTTCACCCCAGCTCACAGGACTGATGAGGCCAATTTCACCCCAGCTCACAGGACTGATGAGGCCAATTTCACCCCAGCTCACAGGACTGATGAGGCCAATTTCACCCCAGCTCACAGGACTGATGAGGCCAATTTCACCCCAGCTCACAGGACTGATGAGGCCAATTTCACCCCAGCTCACAGGACTGATGAGGCCAATTTCACCCCAGCTCACAGGACTGA
Source organism: Aleadryas rufinucha (assembly GCA_013397815.1). Taxonomy (NCBI): domain Eukaryota; kingdom Metazoa; phylum Chordata; class Aves; order Passeriformes; genus Aleadryas; species Aleadryas rufinucha. Next base: position 1,028,619 of record VZTH01015818.1, on the reverse strand, counting down.
TGAGGCCAATTTCACCCCAGCTCACAGGACTGATGAGGCCAATTTCACCCCAGCTCACAGGACTGATGAGGCCAATTTCACCCCAGCTCACAGGACTGATGAGGCCAATTTCACCCCAGCTCACAGGACTGATGAGGCCAATTTCACCCCAGCTCACAGGACTGATGAGGCCAATTTCACCCCAGCTCACAGGACTGATGAGGCCAATTTCACCCCAGCTCACAGGACTGATGAGGCCAATTTCACCCCAGCTCACAGGACTGATGAGGCCAATTTCTCAGTGCTGTTTGCATTGAGAGGAGTCAGTTCAGAGTGAAAAACACTCTTCTGCAGCATAAATCAGCCCTACAGAAACTCAGTGCTCAGCTATACCATTAATGCCAGAGCTGTTGAGCTGTTTCAAACTGGGGAGCAGGGATATCCTCAAGGCAGCACAGGGAAAGACAAGGAGAGGGAAACAGGAATGCCAGGGTGCAGGTATTTGACATAACCTTTAAAAAAGGCAAGTGGCTGCTCTCTGCCACTCTACCCACTATTTCTTTCTCCTCTTTGGCTGACCAACAAGTACAAGCCAACCATGTTTTATTAATAATGAAGAAAAATAGCTCTTTGTTGACAGAGCTGCCACTACACATCCTCAGAAGTTCCATGAGCAGCTCTGCTCAGGAAAGCAATGCTTGATTAAACTGAACCCTGGCTTCCAAAATACTGGAGCAAGGGCTGTTGTGGGACTCCATCCAATATAACTGTTTTATTTTTATTGCTCCTCATCTGTTTTCCCTGATTTTGATAAGGCCAGAGAGCACCTTAACTCAGCAATCTCTGCTCTCAGCAGTATGAGGGCAATCACGCACTGAGTGACCTTACTGAGGTGCCTGTCACATAAAAACCCTTCTGCCACCTGGAGTCCTGCCTACACCCACTTTTCTCTCTCCTTCATGAATATTTATAGTGGCAAAACTAGATATTGCACGAACTAGTGTGGAACTTTAAAATTATGCAATGAGCAATTTCATATAGAATGAAATTCCTTGGCAATTCTTCCATGTAGTTATAACAGTAAGATTCGTGCATGTGCAATTCCCAGGGTGAAATCAATTTTACTTTTTTTTTAGGAAGGGATAGAAGATTAATGTGATTCTCCACATGCTTTCATCCCCAGACTTTGCTGGTTTCCATTCTACTGTAAAGTGGTGATAGTGCCCCTGCCACTCAATTTATATTTTCCTTTGCCCACATATTGCTTTCCTCTTCTTAGGGCTGTCTGTTTTACCTTCCCTTTTTGTGTCTCCTTTTTTATCTCATGTCTAAGATCACTGTTTTGTTGCGAGACAGTGTCTTCCTCAAAATGCATCAATAATAGAGAAAAAATGGAGGAGCCAGTCAACGCTGCGGTAGGCGAGAGGAGTAAAGTAGGTTAGGCAGTTAGCATTCATCAAATATTTAGTGAGTGATACAAGCCGAGGCCAGCTGTACGGGATCTTGATATGTTTTCTCTTTGTACAACTTGGTTAGTCCATCACACAGGTCCCTGCAGAGCACCCCAGCGCTTATCCGTGGCCCTGACCTACATTTTGCACGGCGTGTGTGCCTGTCTTTCCCCAAATGGCAAAGCCCGGTTTGGAAGAGGGTTTTGCTCCCATTTCAAGGCACCTGCAGGCATGCACAAGCAGAAATCCAGCATGTGGCCCCTGTTTGCCCTGGCTGTGACCTGAGATGCTGTTGTAGGTAAATGCTCCTAAGCCCTTATGGCAAAATGGTCTCTGTATTTCCCTTTTTCTTATTCAACCCTTTTCTCATTCTACTTTTTTCCTTCTTATAGCAGACAGTGCTCTGGGATAAGTCAGCATCTCCCAGTGGTAAGATCAGCTGAGCTCGCATAATTTCTCCAAGTCACAGTGCTGGAAGGTTGGGTTTGTCTTGTGCTGCGGTTTTTGTCGCCCCAAAACACCCGAAAACCTGCTAAAGAATTATCCTATAATGTCATGGGAATGGGTTATCAATTCAAAAAGGCTTTAAGATTGCCAGGGAGATGACTCCAGCAAGCACTGTGCCACACCAGGCTTTCTCATGCCACCCTCAGTGTGCTGGGGGCTTGCTGTTTCTCCGGGTCCACAGAATGCCCACGACCTGTGGGGCCAGGTGGCTCCTTACACTGGGCTGCATTACAATGCAGGGGCCTGTTCAGCATCCACAGGCACAAGGATCTGGGACAAACTGCCTTGCCTCATCCCTTAAATCCCGTAGTGTGCCCTTTCCACTGCCAGGCTCTCTTCCCCCAGCATCCTGGTGCAGGTGTGCTGCTTTACTCAACAGCTGTTTGCTGACACGTGGATTCCTCTTTCTTTACAGCAAGGTTGGGTCTCCCAACAGCTCCTGCAGATTGTCTGAGTGCCCCCATCCCCCTTCACTGAGCTGCCTGCCAGGAACCCACACGCCTTTTTGGCTTCCACAGCCCCAGAATTAAGGGGTCCTGCTTAGCACGTACCTGCCGAGTGCATCCCTTTGGTTTCATTTTTGTTCATCAGGGTCCCTCTGTACTGCAGCTCTCTGCCAGGCAGCTCCCTACACGTAGGGCAGATCACAAAATCAGGAGGCTGTGGATAAGTAGGGAGGGCTCAGGAACGTGCTCTGATTTGCTAAAATTGCCTGATGAAGCTTAGAGCGGCAACTTCAGGCACTTGCAAAGCATGTAACAAAAGTAGCACCCTTAGGCAAATATAACCCTAATTTCTTCACATAATAATTAAAAGGGCAAAATTAGGGGAAAATATTAATTCCTGTCAATAGAAGACTTGCTTTTCTCTTTTACTCCAGGCTAGAAATATCAATGGAGTCAAACATTTGCCGACGCTTGCACAAGCACAGCCAGAGCAAGAGAGCTGAGTAAAGGCAAACCTTTCCAAAAGAGAAGCCAGAGCCTGCTGTCGCTGGCAAGATGCAGGGTTCGAAGGAAATGAAGATGAGTGAGATTGCAAAACTGAGATGCCTGCACTTGCAAATTACTTGTAATGGCTCCAGAAACTACTTGTCTAGTGCTGTTGTTTTACCTTTTACCTACCACTAGGTATGCACCTCAGCTCATTAAAGGGCTGTATCGAGACATATAATTTGTTTACAGCTCGTTAATTGCCATTATAATAACAATAGCGTGATACATGCGAAAGCACGCTGGCGTTTTGGTGGTAGCATGCAGGCGAGCCTCCCGACGGCAGCTCATTGCCTGCCCAGAGCTCGCTTGCAAAACACTCTTTAGTTCTATTAGGAATAATTTCGGGGGCAAATTGGGGAGCACGAGTCTTCTCTTTGCCACAGACAGAACACACACGGTTTAAACTTGTTTCCTTCCTAATTGCAGGTGAGCAAAGCACGGGTGCTGTTCTTTCCATCTGGGTCATTTAGGGTTTGGAAAGAAGCTAATGAGGAAGCCAAGGAATTATAACACGAGGGTGGTTCTCTAACTTCTCTATCCCAGTTGTAACACCTGCAATTGTAGAACTTCTCTTGCAGCAGGAGCAATGCCTCCTGCTCCCGGCAGAAGATCCTAAGCCATTCCTCTGGGTACCAGCTCAGAGGTTACTGCTTTCCTTTGGACACAGTCCTTAGGCTGACCCTGTGTGCAGGGGTGACAAAGATGGTGAATCAGCTCAAAAAGAAAAGACAGAAGGGGAAACAGGAATTGTATTGCTGGCTGAACCTCAGGTGCTAATGGGAATTTGGCTTGCCTGACGCAGGGTGCAGATTTTGACTGGGATGCCGTGAATCCTGGTAATGTCCTCCTCCAGCATTTGGTGCTTCTTCTGGAAAAAAAAAAATCAGATCTCAAAATTTGGAAATGGGCTTCGCACTTATTTTCTCTTAAGAAGAGTTACAAAACTGCAGGGAAGTAAAAAGGATTCAAAGGTTTTACAAAATATACAGATAGCTATTTCTTTTGACCAGCTTTAGTAAGTACAGCCAGGTTCTGACTGAGGGGCAAAGATGCTCTTTTTTGGAATGGAAACATTTTTCCTAGTAGTTTACTATTCTCTGAACTTGTAATGAAGCACAGAGCAATTGTCAGCATGAACACAAAAATATCTTGGATAAACTCTATCACAGGATTTTGCCTTTCAAACATTTTTAATTGCAGTGATCACTGTTTTCCAAGAAATAAAAGATATAAAGAGAAGAGGTTCTGCTTGGTTCAGTAATAGATCTAGAACAATTATTTTTTGGTTATAGAAAAAGCCTTGCTGTTTTCACTGCGTGTCTTGAGAAAAATTTTTTCTTGCCAAGAGATTTTATGAGAAGCACAGGCTGTGCTATAAAATCGTGCTGTATTCCTCATTTAATCACAGGGAGCTGATATAAAATGCAGACACTGAAAGCGAGAGAGGAAATCTCACGACTTTATGTGAACCCACTCTTGTGATGGAGGACAACTCCTGACTTTGGTTTTCGCTGCAGTAATGTGTAAGTCCTGACAAACACTTTCAATTCATAGCATCTGCACAAGTTTCATGCTGCAGCTCCAGAGCCAAGTAAACATCATATCACAGCAGTGGATTTCCCCATCTTCATGACATCAGCTCCTTAGCAGGGCTTTTAGTGGCTGAATGCTTCAGCCGTGAGTGTGGCCTCTTTCTTGGTCATTTTTCCCAACCTGACTCCAGTACCAGGCTCTTTCTGGCTTCCCATGCACAACAGAAATCAATTTCTGATTTCCCTGGAGCCATCACCAGATCTGTATTTGTGGCCAGGGCTGCCTTGCAGGGGTTTCTGCAGCAAGGGGAGAGGCTCCCGACACCAGCTGTGTCAGCCACTACACATTTGTCAAAAGCCTTGCAATGTGTGTTATGCAGAGAAAAGCCTTCAGCCCTCTTAGTCTGGTCTTGTGAGGCTCCCAGCTGAACTTAGGTGTCTCTGCCTGAAGGTGGTTGTCCTCTAGAAGAGTCTACGGGGGACATGGCAGAAGATAGCAACTTCATCTCTCTCCCAGAACTAACCAAGGTGCTACAACTGCAAGGGATTTACAGCAGGATTTTATAGAAGCAACGGGAAAAGGATTAGGACAAGAGCACAGGTAAAACATGCCTCTTTCTATAAGCCAGATTAATAGGAACAGCTAACTTTCTTTTCATTTTTTTTTGCCTAGGATGTGCTCCTGTGGCAGCATGAGTGGCCCTGGATACATCTGGTATACCTTGAGGAAGCCAGGTTTGATAAGGATTGCTTTCCCTGGCTTTTCAAAGTGGGAAATCTAGGTTTTGCTGTGACCACATGTAGAAGTGTGCCTTGAAGAGCTGTCACCATCATCCAATGCACTTAGATTTTGCTCCCACCTTGACTTTTTTCCCTGTGCTCACAGATGTAGGCACCTTGCATCTTCCACTGGAGCAGACACGTGTTAGTTCAGAAGGGTTATCTTTGTTGCTTTGGTTACATCAAGCACATTAACCTTGATGCAAAACAAATTAAAATGTTGTCATCTATGCTGGGACAGTTGCAGGGTGGGGGGTGTCTGTGTAATGTACATAGACACCACTGCTTAGGGCGTGCTTTGTTACCTGGAATAAACTAGTTGCAATTTCTTGATCTACAGCACAGGATCCAGCTGTTGTGTAACTCTGGAAAAACCTTCTGTTGTTACACAGCATTGCTTGGTATCACCCCCATCTATGATCCAACTGTGCAATGAAAGCTGTGCTGCGAGCACGAGTGCATTTGTACACCGCACATCCCTCTCCCTGCCCCACTGTGTGCAGAGACACACATCAAACACTGCTTGCTTGTTTGGGCAAACAGGGAACAATCCTCTTTTTCCTGACAGACTGTGAGGGAGTTGAGGTCAGAAGCTGAAGCAGGTTCATGACTGAATTTGATTTGAACTGCACGTGTGGATGCTGTTTTACTCACAGGAAAAACAACCAGCCCTTGCCCCAAAGTACCAAGAGGCCACACGTCCCCTGCCCAAAATGAGTCATGCAAATGAAAATGTGGCTTCTAGGCCAGCTCTCCTTTCCACTCCTGACATTTTCCATCTGGGATTCATAAACCCTAGGTCATTGCCATTTATGTCACATGAATAGAGGAGGAGAAATCCCGCTCCCGCCGGCCACACGCAAGCACTGGCCAACCTTTGTACCCAGGGTCAGTGGAGGTATCGCCACGCAAGAGGTTTTGCTCCACCCAGAGAAGGAAGCAGGTCAGGTGCCACTGTCTATGAGCACGTGGGGTCACTGGTGCTGCCTGGGGCTGTGGGACAGAGCGAGTGCCAACTCTGCTGTGGCCTTCACTGGGGGTGGGAATGCACAGTCTGATAATATGAAGGGTTTTTTACTCTCATCAAGCTCAACAGTTTTTCTTTTTTGGAAAAAAAAAAGGAGGGGACACCTAATTGATGTACCTACTCCCACACATGCTCTGGATGTGCACACAAGGATGAAGAGCTGTGCACAGAGTGGGGCTGTATGTACCCTGCTGTCAGAGGCTCCCAGCAGGCTCAGGGCTCTGGCACCAGTCACACAACCTGACAAGGCATTTCAGCTTTGTTGGAGTCCTTGGCTGCACCTCACCAGAGCCCACCCAGGGTCACTGATATTGGTGCCTCTCTCTACAGCCACAGACCTCAAGCTGTGATCAGTATCTCCAGGTGCAGAAGAAGTGTGGACAGCAGCATGTGGCAACACAACTCCTTATAAGGACCCCCAGAGAAGAGCAATAAAGGTCAGAGCTCATCATTTTATAAACACATAGGGACCAGTCCTCATCCCAGAGCTCTTGCAACGCTTCACAGGCAGCAGTGAAGGAGAGAAACCCCAGCAAATGTCTCCTGATGGTGTTTAAGTCCTCAGCTCCCACTGAAATTGGAAGGCATAAGTTAGCCTGGAAGATCTGAATGAAGCAGGACATGGTCACACTCCAAGTAGCATGGTGGCAGAGAAGACAGCAATCCTAAATCTCCTGAATCCCAGCCTTGTGCTTTCTTCCCAAGTTTATGAGTGCTTAATCTTTGAGAAGCTTATGCTACGATTTCCATGTTTGTTTAAAGTTTTAAAACAAAACCTAATCACCTGCAGGCAATCCTACATGGCATTTTTTTTTCAGTCCCAGATGAAAAACAGCCCTAGACCTGCTCTGCAGATCTGCTGACACAGACGAGATTAAATGCTATTTTGCTGGTCTTTTTAAACCCCTCATTGATTTTTTCCTGGGTTCATGTAGGGTTCACAAGTGAGAGCATTGGTCCTTCAAGTATGATTGTCCATTTTAAGTGCCACTTTCTACATTAAAGGACAAGCTGCAAAAAGGGAAATATGGACAGTAATGCTGAAGGGCTTGCTCATGGCCCAGAGCCCCAACAGCTTCATTTGAGATATGTTTTTCACCTGATATAGTTAAAGCATCACAGAGGGTGGTGTGGAGGTCGCAGCCATTTTAACCAAGTATGCTGCTGTTGTCTTCAGAGAGCGATGAATCCAGAGCAATTGGCCTTCTGTGAGTGGCAGAGGGGAAGGACCTACTTCCTTTTGGACCTGCTGTCCCACCTTGGTTTGTAATTGCCTGCTTGGTCTTGACACCAAGAGGTCTGACTCTGTCCCCACGGTGTGGATACAGAGCCACTGCATGAGCCACAGGCACCGTCCAGGCACCAGACCCCTGGGAACCAGGGCCACATTTTGGAGATGTGGGAGCAAGGCTCCCACCAACACCACTGTACTCAGAGACACCACATGTGGCCGTCAGTGTCACTGTCTGGGAAAAAGGACCGCCACAGAAAGGAGACCCAGGAGCGGACGCCAGGTGTGGACCTTGATCATCCACACAGCTGGAGCATCAACTACCTGATAACCCTGTCAGCCACATCTGCTGGAGGTGCTGCCTGGCTTCCAAGCCACCACCTGGCTCTTGGTCATGGCTTTGTCAGAAATCTCGTTCTTTGCAATAGAGCACGGAAACTGAAACAGCAAAGGGAAAGAGATTAACCTACTGAAAGAAAAGATGCTGCACAAAGAGCTTCACTGGCAATTTCAACATAAATGAGGGGTATCTGGTGGTACTACAAGGAAGTGAAAATGGGGTCTTAGTGCAAGAGATGTTGGACAAGGGTGATTACACTTACAGTTGCCTGGGCGACAAGTATACATATAAATGAAACAAAAAAATCAGATATACCTATAAACAAAACGTCGAACCACACAATAAATGAGGTCAGAAGGGACTGTCTGGCCCAATCCCTACCCAAAGCACAGCCAGCTTTAACGTCAGAGTAAGCCTTTGTTGGGAGAGTTTTGCACATCCCTGCAGTTTTGCACATCCCTGCAAAGAGGTTGGTTTAACCACCAACCCATGTGAAAATTGTTTGCTAAAGTTTGATTGGGATTTCCCTGTACATAACTTCTGTTTGGTGTCTCTCATCCTTTCACTGTGCAGTCCCAAGATGAGTCTGGCTCTGTATTTCCTGAGAGGTAGTGTCAGACAGCAGTAAGGTCTCCTTTCAGCTTTCTCTTCTTCAGCCTGGACAAACCCAGCTCCCTTGTCCTCTCCTGGTATGCCACATACTTCTGTTGGACTTGGCTCTGGTACCAAGGATCCTACAACTGGACATGGCACACTTAGAAGTGGCCTCACAAATGCTTCATGTTTTCTTTCAGAGAGGCTGAAAATTTGTTTGGTTTTGTTATAATCTAGGTTCTTTAAATGTAAAAGGTCTTGCTTTTCCTGTTTAAATACACTACTGACTAATGCTGGGCATGATACTCAGAAGGATCCTTCAGCTGACCCCATGTGGCTGCTCCCTTCTTCTTAGCTGGTTTCTAATTGTCAAAGTAGGGAGGCTCCCAAGCAACCTTTTATTGAGAGAAGTAGGACAAAACTCAGCCTAATTACCACTCTAGCAGAGCTAGGGCAGTCTGGAACAGAAGTCTACAGTGAGCTGTGGGTGATGACAGAGGTTGCAAGCCTTGCACCGGAGTCTCATGATGTCTCTTAAGCCCCTACATTCCTCTTCACCATTTTAAAATGCAAAACCTGTGCTTGCCCTTACCTCAGTGCCTGCAGAGCAGAGCACAGCCTGCGGCAGCGATCTCGGGCCACGCTTTGGTGCCACTCCTCTTTTCCTCCAAATGTGCGGAGTCACGCCAGGTGAGCCAGGCCGCTTCTCACACCCCATTTTCCTTGCCCCTCCAGGCACGGGCACTGCTCCCACATGCATAATCTCTCTTCCTCACCATTTTCCCCCATGGTCTGACTTACACCTCCTTTTTTTCTCCTTTTGTAGCAAGCTCCACCTTGGCTCTGCGAGAGTGACACGGGCTTCAGCCCAGCAGGGTGCGTGGTCCAGTTTTCCCCACGCGTTTCCTTCAGGGTGGCCCCCGTGCATTGGGAAAACATTGCAGTAAAAGCTGGCCAGGATCGAAGGCTGAGCTGGCTTTTGTTCTGATAAGTAATCAGGTCACATAAATGCTATTAGACATGATCAGTTGCATGATCTCTGCAGGCAAGTTTTTCAGCAAGGAGGGCAAAGCCTTTGGTGCTCTGCTTCATGGCAGAGCCAGAGCTTTGTGCGTTCCTCGGCCAAGTCCTATCGCATCTGAGGCAAACACATTTGCCTCTGGGCAGGGAGGCCAGGGCGAGCAGGGCAGGGACACTGCAGCCAGCTTTGCAAAGCCTGGCTTGTTCCTTTGTACCCTTCCCTCGGGACTCTCTGCCTCCATCCATCCATCCATCCATCTATCCATCCATCCATCCATCTATCCATCCCTCCCTCCCTCCCTCCCTCCCTGCGGGTCTGAGGCAAGCTGAGGCACGTGGCCAGCCTCTGGAGCAGGAGCCAGTGCAAACCAGCAGTTTTCAGCCTCAGGATGTTTCCCTTTGAACAGCTTGACAGCAAAAGCTTTCATCCTGGAGAGCACTGATTGCATCTGTGGCTCGTCTGCCCGCGTTACTGGGATTTGCACACCAGTGCCTAAAACCCGGCTTTGGCTTGAAGGTCGAGTGCTTGAGTGGGATGGAGCTGCCGAGGTGGCCTTCGCCCTGGCTTCAATCCCCCTGCCTGGAAGGTCTCACAGGTCAGCCCCGGATATATGGGATGCCTTATAGCTGAATTGCACCTTGGCAAAGCTGCTTAGTATTCATCCTTCAGGGCCAGTTGCTGGCTCTCATACAGAGCAGGGGCAATTCATGAGGAAGAAAAGGCATCTTTTTGAAAAATAAAGTGATTTGGGTGTTTTTCCCCTCCAAGAAGCCTGTGAGGCAGAGTGACAGGATGCATGAAGAGAACATTTATGCAGACGAGCAGCGTGGCCTATTTAAGAGCAAAGTGAAAGAGCAATTATTCTGCAGCTCCATTCTGATGTTAACCAAAAATAAAAAATGTCGGGACTCGGCAAAAGGACCACATGCAGCCAGGGAAGCAGCACTGGCAGTGGGGGGGATACACTGGCAAAGGGTCCCTGAGTGGGAAGCAATTGAATGCTGAGGCTCCCACTCACAAAATCACCAACCCAGGGTTTGCAGGAGCAATTGCCATGAGTAAGAGCATTAAAACCCCTCTGCGAGGCAGGCTGGAGGCAGTACGGGAATAAAGCCAATTGCTGTTGTACTCATTTGCCCATCCAGGAAGCCAGGGCTAACTCTGCCCTCTGTTTCTGGCCAGCTGAGTTTGCACAGCCAACACTGCACCTCAGACAAGGCACGTGGCAGAGCTGCCTGTACTTTCTGTAGGCACAACCCAGCAGCTCTTGGGAAAAGATTTTGGAAGCCTCTGCAGAAGCCATCACCTACTTAGGGTAAGAGAGAGCTGTCAGTTTTGCCTACAAACCAGCTACTTTCTCATTTTTTATTTTGATGCTTAAGGGAGCTTTTATTTATCCAGGTTTCAGAGAGGGAAGGAGGAGACTAAGCTTAAGAGACAAGGGTACCTGATCTGTTACACAGGTTTCTGAGTAAAAACCTCGCCAAGATGAGCAAGAGCAGCTCACATGGTGTCAAAATACCTGCAAGTTTCAGCACAGGTGGCCCTCCATCCCCACTTACACCCTCCACTCTCTGCAGTGGTGATGTACAGTGGAATTCCCTACTCCTGTGTGTGTCTAAAAAGTGATTCTTAAAAATTGACCTGCACTTGTGAACTGTGAGGGCCTCAGACGCAGATTCCCAGAGTAGCCTGCTGAATAGCTCCCAGATAGCTTAAAGTTAGCTCTCCTGAAGTCCAGGGTAGCAACATTGCTCTCCTTTTCTCTCATTACACTGAGAAACAAAGTCAATCATTTCATGATCACTGTGGCCCACCACCACATCCCCCAGGAGCCTCTCTCATGCACCTTGGGGCAGAGGGGTCAGCTGCGTGCGGCCGAACTCCATTGTGAGCCCCATCCCACAGCCATCAAACAGGCTGGATTCAGGAGCATGGATGTAACCCTGGGCTCCTGACACCAGTTGGATGCATTTCTCCCGGAGCAAATGCCTGCTGCAGACGAGAGGATTTATGCTTTCAGCTTCACACTGCTGTTTACAATCAGACGATGGGGGACAAAAGCACCTCTGTGTCTCACGGAGGCATGGAAGTAATTATAAAGAGAATTCTTAAGTGCTCAGATAACTTGAATCTTAAGACCCGTCTACACAGTGTAGCTATCTCCTTGAGTCATGGTCTGTAAACTCAGAAAGAGAAGCAAAAAAGCCCCATGCCACAAACATCCCCACAGCTGGATGCTGGGAGAATAGGACAGCTTTCCCTCTGAGCAGGACAGGGAGTGAGGCACTCTGCTGGATTCACCCTTTCTCCAGGGACATGTTCAGAGCAAAGGAAAAAGCACTAGCAAGAGAAGGGCAGTGCACAGCACCAGAGGCAGAGAAGAGCCCCATCAGAAGCAGTGGTGCCAAGCTCAGCTATGAGAGTCCAGTAGGTGTGCCTCCATTCGGATGCAATTCCATTTGTAGGTAGTACAACTGAGGGAAACTTTGATAAAAGTAGATAAAATTGGCAATCAGTTGATAGTTGATTATTTAGCCCCTTGGTCCCCTTGTAAAGGGTGTGCAGCAAGAACCTCCTTCAGTTGCCTGCACCTGGGTCTCTCACTGCCACCAGAGCCACCCACAGCTACTTGTGGCAGCAATGCAGAGATAGGAAAAAAGGTTCAAGACACACAGGAGACATCCACATGCCTGAAGAGGCAGCTGGAGGCCTGCTGGGATGTACCAAGGCTCCTCAAATGACGCTAGACATCTACACTTGGGCTACTTGAATCAAGGCCCCTGTCTGCAACGATAACAGAGCATTAAGCAGGACAGGAGGAGACAGCAGCTTATCAAGGAATTGCAGTAATGAGTCTCAAAGGGGGGTGTCTGTCCTACAGTTCTTGTTTTGCCTGCTTGAAGAGGACATTTGGATCAGTGGTGGGAATGAAAGGCCACCAGCTGAAGCACAGTCCTGTAGGACATCTAAGACCTGGTGGCACTGGCTGGGTTGGGGCAGGAGATGGAGACATGTTCCCACCTCACCAGCATTCACTGGGAGCTGCTGGAGACACAGAATCACAGGATATTCTGAGTTGGAAGGGACCCACAAGAATCATCGAGACACACAAGCAAAAGCCTTGAAGGCAGGGACATGGAAGGGGTGAACCTCATTGCTTGGCTTGTGATTTCTCTGCCTACATTAATCTGGAAGCTTTTTGCTGCTGTTCTCTTTTCAGCTGGCACTTCAGCTTGAGGATGTGAAATTTTAGAAGAAAGGAGAAGCACTCTCAGCCTGCCTTCAAACCACAAGTTGTGGTTTTGTTTAAAACAGAATAAAGAGATAAGCCTGGCAAGGAAGGACAGCCTCAACCCCCAATGGCGGTGGTGGCTTCAGAGGTCCTTTGGCCCAAGCAGGTGCCCCAAGTACCTCAGGGAGGACAAGAAGCCAGTTTCCAGGCAGAGGAAGCAGGACAAGGGCACTGTTGAGCTGCTGAGGTCCACCTGTTGTGCTGGGTGAGATTTCCACCACTGCTCAGTTCCAAGCCTCGTGTTTCTTTTGGGCTGTAGCACAGCCAAGTTCAGCCCTGCTTTGGCCCTTGGGCAGCAGAAGGATCCAGAACACACGTGCACTTCCACCATGTGCCATGCCAGTCTAGGGTTCAGCCACCCTCCTGCCACCCACTCAGCTCCAGTGACCACTGATGTGACCACTGAAGTGATCACTTGAATTCCACAAGGGACAGAAACCGCAGTGACGCTCCTGTCCAATGCCCCGTGTCCTGAGCACAGGCAGGCCTTGTCTCCCCATGGGTGTGAAGACAAGGGCAATCTGCTTGATGCTCAGAAGGAATTGAATCTGCAGAGAGAATTTGTCTCCAGCTACATTTTCTGAAGTTTTAAAGCCCTTTGAGCCGAAACATGGCATTATCCAAACAGAACATGATGCTATAATAAACAACACAGATTGAAAATACATAAACTAATTAAAAGAGAAATATCTTACAGCCTGTGAAACCCAAAACAACAGGATGGAACAAGGTCTTTGTGGACACACTGAGGCGGACAAACAGCAGCACATGAGACCCACAAGGAGATGAAATGGAGGGAAACCACAGGAAAATGGCATAACCAGGGAAGAGAAAGTATTGTCCAACTCACCCAGCAGCAGGCCTGGAAGCAGAGATTTTGTGGCTGATCCCATTGCCTCACTGTGAGAGAAGTGAGGCAAGAACATGGGAAGTGGTAGCACAGCACGGTTTGTGGCCAAAAATTAGATGAGACCCAACAGAGGCAGCACAATGGAAGTGGAGATGAAGGGGAAAATGACCTTTTTTTAGTTTGGATAAGTGTGCCCAGCTGAGCCCAGGTTGTTCCTCACAGGTGCTATTGCACACCCCACTGGTGAGAGCCCAGCCAGAGCTACTCTGCTCTCCACAGCTAAAACAAGGATGGGAACCAGGAGCCTGTAGGACTGGAACTCTCTGGAAATAAACCAACCACCACTCAGTGTATTTGCTTTCTCGTTTGTGAGGCAGCACCACAGGATTATCACTGCTCCTTGTCTCAGGGAGGGAAAAGTGACATTTTAGACCCCGGGTGCTGACAAGCGCAGGCAAGTGAGTTTTTAGCTAAAACTACAGTATCTGTAAATTAGAGAAATCTATTTTCCTTTCTTTGATAAGGCAACTTCAGTCTGATGCTTAATCTGCCCTCTTTCACCTGTCCCTGCTGCCTCAGGCACTCGATGTAATAACTTATTTTAATAGGTCTCAAGCGAGCAGTGAAATCCATAACCACACAGTTTGAGGGCTTCCTCACTGCTACAAAAACACTTGTGTGGAAGTGTGGCTGCAAAGACCTGTTTGCTTCGCTGGAGGGCCCCAGCCAGCTCAACCAGCACCAGGTTCCTTTGGCTGTTCATTTGTCGCATGACAGAAATCAGTTCCAGAGTACCTGGGAATGAATTTGAACCTGAACCAGCCTTAAATACACAGTATTTAGTGACTCTACTGGCTACATTTTAGTCCGAGTCTTTCCATCTCTTCGTCCCCCTCCCCAGCTGTGTTTTGTTCTTTGGCCTTGCTGCAGTTGTCAAACACTTGAAATGGTGCCTCTGCAAACTGGGTGACCTCCATCTTTATTTGCCATCTGATGTTTTTCAGTCCACAGCCGATACAGAACCCATGAGAAGGAAACCATGACTTACCTGGGAGGAGTTTTAAGACAGCACATTGCAGAAGGGACCTCACCTGAGACAAAGAGGTGCTTGCCAGGGGGATGCAGGACAGTGAAGCTGCCCCACAAGGGAGAAGGACCCTGGCCTCCTCACAGCCCCCCAGCAGAGCCAGCAGCCGGACACAGGTCCATCAGCAGCACCAGCCCAAGAGCAGCAATGGGGCAGGTCCAAGGACCACCCAGGGGTCTGGGCAGGAGCAGCAGGAGAGGGAGGCACCCAAAATATGGGCCTGAGACCCACCTGGGAAGACCTGGCCAGCACTTAGCTGGGATGAGGCACACAGACAGCGCTGACCGAGCGGCACCGAAGTCCCTGGCTGAGCTGAACTGGGGCTGCTGGGTCCAGGGGAGGCAGGGCAGGCTCATTAAGGCCCATCAGTGCTCCCAAGGCCCAGCTGTTCATTTCTGCATCGGCTTTGGCTTGTTTTCCCCTGCTCCTTTGCCGAGCAGCCACCTCGCTGGTGCTCTGCTCCGTGCGGCTCAGCTCCCACTCGGGGATGGCGCAGGCAGCTGCAGTGGCTCACCCGCCATCCCTCCCTCTCCTGCCTTTAAACTCTCACGTTTCCTTGTATCAAAGGCACGGCCAGCTGTAAAAATAATATCCTGGCACGGATGGAACCGTACAGCACAATATGCAAACACCTAAGCAGAGCAAAGTGAGGCTGCGTGCAGCGAGAGAGAGAGAGAGAGGGAGAGCATTTGAAGCAAAATTAATTTTGTTTAATTTTATTAAAGAACCAAGGGCGCTTCCCAGCTTTTAAGTGGCAACAGGAGGAGCCTGGCATGTCCCTCCATCAGAGACAGACGGGAAGAGCTCACGGACCAAAGGGAAGAGAGCATATGGAATGTGTTACCCATGTCTGTCATTGAAGTAAGGAGCTTTAAAGAGTTCAGAAGGAAATTAGATACATTTCCAAACAAAAAAAAGCTGAAAAATACGGGGTGAGTGACAATGCCCAGTGGGGAGGGGAGAGGGCTCCCATCGCCTTCCCTCTGACTGAGAAAGCCTGAAGCACTAAAGTTTTTTGAATATGGAAGTTGCCTAAAACTGGTTAAAGATGTGCACTGAAGATCTGAAAGATGAAACTTTAAGGCATTAATCAAGAAGGGGTTTTTGGGAAATAAAAGAAGTAAGGGCCCAAATAAATTATTAAACTTTCTAGGTGCCCATGCTCTGGCTATACACACCATTGGAAATGTCGGGCTGGTTTGACCTCTTGCGTCCCAACCCAGGCTCTACTTGCTTGCAAGAAGACCACTGACTGGGTGCTTTTAAAAGAGATCAAAAAGCAGAAACAATTGAAGTTTGTAAATGAAACTTCTGCAGCACAGACCATCAGCAAGCAGTCCTGGCCCCCCGTGGCTCCTGATCACAGCACCTACTCCTCTGCTAGCAGGAGCAGCAGGATGCTCACCCCCACCCATGTGCAAATCAAAACTTGCTCCAAAGCTCTCAAGTGCTGTGCATGTCACCTGCCACTGGCCAGGAGGTGGCATCCCCCTGCCCGAGGGGGTCCCAGGTGCTCTGGAAAGAGCAGGGAGTTGAGGACCAATCACCAGCTAAATGCAGGTTGAGATGTCCCCTGCCAGCCACAGGATGGTCCCTGCTGAAGTGACTGAAACACCTCCTGCTTCTGTTGTCTTTGCTGATGGGGCTGTTGGTGCAAATGAAAACACGGCTCACACAGGTGCCTGAAAAAGCTTCAGAAATTGAACATCAGCATTCCCTTTCTTCAAGCTCCTGTGTCAGGTTTTGGGCAGCAGTCCCTGCATCCTGAGCCCAAAGGCAGAGAGCTGATCAGGGGATGAGAGCCCTGCTCCTGCCAGGTCTGCACTGGGCAGTGACGCACAGCACCTTCCCACCAGTTGTCCCATGCAGGCAGCGGCATTAGGAACCTGCTGGCAATAGACGGCAATAAAAGCATTACAATATTCCCTTCCACAGTCAAGAAGAAACTCAGGAAAGTGCTGTTGTTAGTCTCTAGCAACTCGGCTAGACATCTCTGGCTTGGACAAAGCGACAGCTTTGTCACCTCAGGGCAGCTGCTCTTCCCAGTGGTGCTGGAGGCATGACAGCCTATGGGAATCAAGCTTCAGTTGTAGAGTATCCAAGCACATTTGCTTTCCTGTCTAACTCTGAATTAACATCCCATTCTTTGCCTCCTCCAACTAAGAACATGATAGAAATGCGATATCCTTCCTCAGAAAGGAAGGAAAATGTGGTTTCAGCGTGCAGTGCAAAGTCCCAGCTCCCATTTAGCTGCCTTTGCAGTGGCAGGTACTGGCACAGGCTCACACTCTGGTAGCTACCCCCTTGCACTGGTTGTTTTATTTTGAGTTAGCAAGCTGTACTATCATTTGGGAGTTTGCATATCACAGATTAAAGCATTTCAAATGCCCCTCCAAGTCCTGCATAACAATGTTTAAGCCATGAACCATAACATTACAGTCTCTGACACCTTCATCATGTGCATGGTTTTAGCACACATGGGAAAGAGACTTAGAAAGGCTAACCAGGGCAAAAGTGAGATGAAAAAAAAACCCAGGCAAACACATAAATGAGAAATGGGAAACAAAGGGAGACAACATCCAGAAGAGTGTCTTAGCTAGCTCTGTGTAGCCATAACAATTACGAAAACTGTAAGGTTTTAAATGTATTGCTCTAGTCTGTCCCATGGCCACATAACTCAGCCCTAAACAGATTGTTGGAAGGGCCCATCTCCTCTCTTATGTGCCTGATCTGGTCAACTGCACTGTGGTGACATGCAGAATTCAGCTGTTTTTGTACCAAATTGATGCAGTCGCTCTTTGAAGTTCTGTGCTATGAAATTGATCTGAGCTGCGGTAAGAAATCAA
This sequence comes from Aleadryas rufinucha, assembly GCA_013397815.1. NCBI lineage: Eukaryota > Metazoa > Chordata > Aves > Passeriformes > Aleadryas > Aleadryas rufinucha. The sequence goes on along the minus strand of VZTH01015818.1, from coordinate 1,011,084 downwards.
GTGACGTGTGGAAATTGTCTCACCACAATGCCTGCTCCTATTTTTTTTTGGTGCTGCTGTTGCTTTCCCCTGCCCTCCTCTCCTCGTGTTACTGCTCTTTTCATCTGTGATCTTTATTTTGTACGCTGACAGAGGCCGGGATTTACATGCCTGGTTTGAAATACCCAGGAGTCCTTGTCAAGATGTACCTCAGAGCCAATCTGGTCTTAAAGGAGCAATTAAAATAAGTCCCACAATGTTTTCATCCAAAAGTCTTGCCACTGTTAAGCTGTCTGCTCTTTTCCTGGAGCATGTGCATATCCTGTAAAAAACATTTTAAAGAAAGGAAAGAAGCATTCTGATAGCAACACAATTACTTTTATACATTATATTTACTCAGTCTGGACATGCCAGCAGTTTCAAATCTTAGTTTCAGTCAAAACAAGAAAAAAATCTGAAGCTGTTGAAATGGCATCAAGCTACAAATTATGTCAAATAAGACTATTTTAATGTAATATTTTATTATATAAATTATATTTTATTATGTATCACATATTTTTTTTCTAAGAAGTTCCTAAGCAGCATTTTAATACCAAAGCTAAGTGGCAAGTAAGTTTTTAAAGCAACAATCCCCATCTTTCCGTAGTCGCACCAATGAGCATTGGTAGGAGTTAATTCTTATCTTTGTATCTGTCTTCAACATCCTCTGCCTCAGGAAAAAAGCATACTTTAAAAGTCAGTAAGAAATGGACATTTTAGATCAGAGGAAAGTTCCAAGATGAATGCACAAGTGGTTAAGATACAGCTTTCCTTTCACCAAGTTCAGCACCTTTTTTCAGCCTTGTGCTCTTGTACCTTGTGTTGTTGACTAATTCATGTAACAGTGACCCTTTACACCAGCCAAGGAACACATATCAATATTAAAAATAATAGTTTTATTATGTTCCATCTCTCGGGCAAAATGTTCCTGAACATGAGATATTCCAGATAAATGTCTGATCTGTGGACCTTCAGGCTAAGTAGAGAGAGATAAGTAAGAGACATTATCCTCAAAGACAACCAGGAATTTGCCTCAGGAATTACTCTCAAGAAAAGAAAGAAAAAGCTCCACAGTGCTCAGAAAGCATTCCTCGTTATATGAGCGCAAGTATCTAGAACCATTTTAATCCTCAATAGTTCTTAAGACACAGCTTTCACATCTGGCTGCAATTCTCTCGGTCTTCAATATTCATTATGACACCTGGGCTATTTTAGCTCTGGTTTGGGCTGGAAGGGACCTTTTAAGGTCATCTAATCCAACCTCCCTGCAATGAGCGGGAACACCTTCCACTAGATCAGATTGCTCAGAGCCCCATCCCACCTGACTTTGAAAGTTTCCTGGTGATGCCTTTTCTTGGTCTTAAAATCAAGAGCCAAACATGGTTAGAGGGGAAAAAAGGGATTTTACCTTGGTATTTATTTTAAGGATCCTTGGTGCACTCTGTTCACGTGGAGAACACTGGAATGTACACCCAAATGCACCCCCGTGAGCACCCCCCAAAATGCATACCCACAATCGTTTGAGTATAAAATTATAGACTTTACCAATTAGCATATCTATCAAACATTCCCCAATGAGAGGCTGAGCGAACCCCCCTCCCCAAGGAACTTTTCCCCCCTGGACAGGCCTTAGTTTACAAAATGTGTTCCAGAGAAGACTTTGGTGTCTGAGGCTTCTGAAATGTTTGGTCTCCTGGCTTAATGGAACATTGGGTCTATGCTAGTTATCAAACCTGAAGAATTAGAAGTATATGGGCTAAAAGGCCCTTAAGAATACATAAAAGTTATACAAAAGAATATATAGAGGGGGTATATATAAAAAGCAAAAAAAGCATCATGGCATCACTGGGATGGGGTACGTACCTCCTCTCTGGGCATCCCACGCCAGGGTTTTACCACCCACATCGTAAAGAATTTCTTCCTATAATCTAATTTAAATCATCCTTCTTTTAATTTAAAACCACCTTCCTGGTAGGCACCCTTAAGTATCAGAGGCCACAACAATATCTCCCCCGAGCCTTCTTTTGTCCAGGCTGAACAATCCCAGCTTTCCCAGCTTTCCTCATAGGAGAGGCACTCCAGCCCTCTGATCATCTTTCATGGCCCTTCTCTGGTCTCACTCCAGCAGGTCCACATCCTTCTTATGTTGGGGAGCTGTCCCAGAGCTGGACACAGTACTCCAGCTGGGATCTCACCACAGAGGAGCAGAGGGGGAGAATCACCTCCCTCAACCTGCTGGCCACACAGTTACCATGCTTGTTTTTTTTTGAGAGACAAGTCATATGCTCATCATGTGAGAAAATATATAAACATGAGAAAACTCAGCAGAAACGAGCATTACAAAATCACAAGTCAAAGCTCACTTAGATGGCATGAAGATGCTAAAACCAAGTTAAGCTGAAGCATCTGAGATTACCTCAGTTGTTAGAGCATGGTGCCAATAACACCAAGGTTGTGGATTTGATTACTTAAGAGTTGGACTTGATGATCCTTGTGGGGCCCTTCCAACTCAGAAAATTCTGTGATTTCTGTGATCTTACATGGTACATCAGAAGTTCCCATGTATTCCACTGGTGGAGTTATGCTGCCACCTATTGTGAGGATGAACCTGACACTCGTTATTTTGCAAGGCAACGTTTGCAATAATTACCACTTGTCTTTTTCTCTTTTTTGTATTAGAAGTACTTTCTTCTGAAATATCTGCTACTGATGAATGATGGTGAGAGGCTGCAGGCATAGGTAGCCTTTCAGCCTGAGCAAATGTAAGTGTTCATACATTCTGATCTCTAATCTACCACAATGTACAGTTTAATTTGGCTCTGTCTGATGCTGTCAGCTCAAAAGCTGGTCCAAAATGAGAACCCTGTTTCTCTACTCTGACCAGTGGTCGAGGAATGCAGCTGTGGGCAGAGAGGCAACATGCTCCCCTGCCATAATGCTCTGAGACGTGCTTTTCCTTCCTCCCATGTGCCAGGAGCACAGGACTATAGGTTAGTTCCACAAAACTGAGCTACAGTATGAACTCATGACTGTGCCTTTAGGACACCTCTTCTTCCCCCCAAGCACAAGGGCAGTCCACATGGCCTTTACATACATTGTACCCGACTCCAGCAGCCACAGTGACCAGCCCTGAGCAGAACACTCTGTTGCCCAAAGCTACTTTTTTGTGTGCACCGAATTTAGGCAAACTTATTTCAGGAGAGCAGCCTCAGGAGTCCCAGGCCAGCACACCTCCAGAGGCTCACAACATAAGCAAAGCTGAAACAAACTACAATGGTACTTCTGCCTCTCTAAAACTGAAGTAGCTTGGCACCGGTCAAGTTCTGCTGCTCTCAATGTACCTTTCCCCACCTTTTTGCTTCCCCTCTGCCTTAGCACAACACAGAGACGCTCTGTTCCTTCACCTCTCCAGTACTATCAGCTAAGCCAAGACCTAGGCACTAGGCTATCCCTGCCATTTGAAGGTCGCTTAGCTGGGGAAAGGGGGCCATCTGTTCAGCCACAGCAAGCAGCGTGCATCATCGCACTCCCTTATGCTCCCTCCTTCCAATCCTCCCCATGCCTGCCTCATCATTCATTTTTCCTCCCAGCTTTAGGAACCAAATGGTTCCAATCCAGAGCAGCACTGCAAACCAGGAGCAGTGCAGTACTCAGGAGTCACTCCTGGACAGCTTGGAGAGCTGCTCAGGCCAACCAACTAGTGGGATTTTCTCATTTATCTTTCAGGCATTCAGCAGCTTCCAAGCCACTCAGCAGGAGAGAGAATCTCTGGAGCTGCAGCTGGAGTGAAACCTGATTGCACAGACAGCAGTGGTGCAGCCAGAGAGGACAGCCAGGTACGAGTGCTGTCAGGTCTCCAGCAAAACAAGCACCAGAAGCATGAGGTGCTTCTGCTGTTTGCTGTGCCACAGGGTACATATTTTTACACTTTTGAATTGAGTCCAGCCAGGATCTGTCAAAGTCAGGGCTGCTGGCAGCGCAGAGGCAAACAAGTGTACCAGCAACTCAAGACGGCACTGTAAGTAGCAGATGGCATTTTCAGGGTAGCATCACAGCTTATAAACTCCTTGGGCAGGTGTTTGCACTCCCTTGTGTCCAGGGAAGGGACATGGGGCACGTGCAGCAATGGAAGCTGTGTGATGGTGTCTCTGTGTGACTCCTGGGTTCAACACCCCACCGTGATTATGGGAATTGCCTGAAAAAGAGACATTAGGTTCATGGGCAACTTTCAGCCTCCTCATCACCTCAACTGGTTTCTCCAGAAGGAGGTTGTTCTGGAGAGTAATCTGGGATAAAAATGTGTGATAGCCTGTGGCCCTTGGCTCCATAGACAAGCTGCAGCTAAGCAGTAGGAATCAGAAACACTGTCTTTACAGCAGAGTGAGAGTCCTCAGTACCTTTCTCTTCCCAAGTACAACCTGAGCACATTCAGACACTGCATTCCTATCAGACCCTTCAATTGCCCTGCAGTCGGGCAAACTTTTCTAAGCTTCTTCCCTACTCCCAGCAACTCCTGTTGCCCTTACCTCTATTTTAGAAATAGAAGATCTCACTTTCTGGTCACTACATGAATAGGTGATACATTGTTTGCATGGCAGTAAAAAAAAAAAAAAAACACAACATTTTTAACCTGGCTTTTAGCCCAAATCCAGGAGCCATCAGGTTAGGATAGCCTTACCTGTTCTGAATGAGCTGAGGTCCATGTCCTGGGTCTATCACACAAGGATAACCTCTTTCTACCAAGAGATCTACTATAACTTAAAGAAGTTTAAATCAACTTGACTTCAGTCAAGTTCAACAGTATCTTGACTTCAGACACAAGACTGATCTCAGTTTAAGTCAAATACTCTTGGCTTTGTCTCAAAAGTGACAAATTCCAACCAAAATGGTAGCTTGCCAAACCCCTCCATGATCCCATCCCTACACCCAGCAGCAGTGATTCATCATTCTCAGTGATAAAGGACAGTACATGCACACAGATACTTTTTTTCTTTTTTTTTATTGCTGTTAATTCAAGGAAAAAGGTTGCATAAAATCCAATCTCTTCTAGAAATATAAGTGACCTTTCCAGTACATTTCAAATATCAAAGTATATGGTAAACATACAAATAAAGAGAAGGTAACATACCTCCTATTTACAGTACAGTATTTTAAATCATAAAATAAGTTCCATAAAGTACAACTGGCAGGTAATTCACAATACAAGTCCATTGGTGGTTTAACACCCTCACTTCAACTCAAACGCAGTTCATTCATTTCAAGTGGTCCAAAAATACCCAGATCAAATAAAAATTTTAATCAAAATAATTTTCATTTACTACTTAAACTTTTTTTTTTTTTAAATTAAAGCTTTCATCTACCTCCCTCCCCTTCCCCCCCTCCAAGAAAAAAGTTTCAAAATGTACACTGGTGCTATAAATATAAATGCTACCTATGAAGAAATGTAGTAATCAAGCTTTTTTTTTTTCCTTCAAGTTTTTTGTTTGTTTAGCAATTTATTAGATGGCTGAACCAAAGATTGATTTTTATTTCATCCCTCTACCGGACACTGGGTCTGATTTTAAGAAAAAACATTTCTGCCATGAACTGTGAGGAATGCCAAACCCTATGGATATACAGTGGTAGTTGTTCATCGGTGTTGAATGCAGCAGTCAAAAACACACTCGTCTTCCAGATAACCTCAGTGCACTTTAGGAAATCAAATATTACCTGGAAGCAATTTAGTACATATATTGGCTTTTAAAAATAAAATAAAAAATACAGCAGCATTAAACTTACTTACTCATGATACTGACATGTTTAATACCATCTTAACACTCATTTCAGTCTTTCACATTATACCGTAATTACGCATAGTGGTAAATTGTTATAAAATAGTGACTTTTCTATTTGGTAGACAGGTTCTAATACTAATACCTGACTATTTTGTAGAAAACCATAGCTTTTGTTCAGTTTGAAATAAAACATTTACATTCTAAGTACAATGCAACACTGTAATAGTTTAGGAAAAAAATATTCAATCAAGTAATGTTCATCCTGTGTTGACACGATGTAGAATAGCTTTAAAAAAGGAAAAAATGCTGTCAACTTTCATTACAAATGCAAACACACTGAGTACAACATTCATACCATTTTTTTCACCTTTGTTGCTGAACATACAGGCTAAAAAGCTACAAGGGAAGAAAAATCTGTCAATTTAAGCTCGTTCATTTTTCTAAATCTGTTCCAGTCCACACAGTTTCAGCCCCTTCCTGCTCTATGTATTTTCATTTGTTTGGGCCTCTTGAGAGCTGCGTATCTGTATTATTATCAGGTGTAGTACACAAACTGTATCCTGTTTTCCTTTGGACTCTGCTAATAGGATGTTTGAACATCTCCCCTCAATTCATGAGCATTAAATTTAGAGTTAGGGCAGGGTCTGTATGAACTGCTAAACACTCATGCAAGTCCAACGAATCCAAGTGGACAACCAGGGAAAGAAAAGAAAACAGCAGCATAAGGAAAACAGGGAGGGAGGGAAGAAGATTGTGGTGGGGAACATGACCAAGTTTCTTCTTTCACCATATGGCTGCTCCACCAGTGATGTCAGAGGTCAGAGGAATTTTTTTTTAAAACTGCAGTAAACATTGCACATGTCTCAAGTCTTCAGTGCAAAAGCATGGTTCGAATGCTCTGTCTGATTGTTTGGCTGTGTGTGTGAATTACATGCATTACGCAAGCCTCTTGTAGAACCAGGAGGAGACCAGGGACTCAGCTTCCTTCTTTTGTATGGAACAGAGGTGCAAAAGCAATGAAAAACTCCAAAAGAATATAAAACCGGGAATGTCCCAAAACACAAGCCCAACCTCCCCCTCCCACACACACCTTCCCCCAGTTTCCCAAGCTTCAGTTTAAGTAGGCAATGTTTACTTGTTTCAGTCTGCAGAATCCAAGGTATCATTGGAAGGGGGAGGGGGAGGTGCGTATCTCAGTCTGTAAGTGCCTAAAACAGGAAAGAGAACTACTAAGTCACTGCTCACAATTAAAATGGATTACAAAACCACTACAAGGTATCAAAATGGACATGCTCTTCAAAAGGCACTATCATCCTCCAGTCCTTTTAAAGTAGGTCCTCAGACTTTATCCTATTTTCTTTCATCCTCTCACTAGAACTCTAAGTTTAAAAAAAGATAGAGTGTGTAGATATAGGACTTGAGCTTTACTGGAAAAATGCAAAGAAAAGATGGTCCCCATCAAGGTTCATCTTTCCTGTTCTGGTCCAATCAAACTACTAAAGTCAGAATGGGAACAAGGGCAAAAAGGAAAAATAGCTTATGCTCGATGCAAACCCTGCATCTTCCCCATTCTTCTGGACGGAGAGAGCAATGGAAGCTATTCCTTTTATATTTAGTTCCAATCGGTTTCTGCCTTTTTGCTGCAACTTGTCTGAAAAGTTAAATGTATTGCATGACGTGGCACAGAAGGATGGCTGATTGTGCAAAGGTAAGCCCTAGAAAACTTAAAATATCAAATGGCCAGTCTATCAGTTTTTCTTTCAAGTCTCAGAAGTTTTAGGAATCCCAGGTCTTATCATAGACATTAATTGATATCTTTCACTTTTTTCCAATGAATTCTCTCAAAAAGCACCCCACTGAATGGGAATGGGAAAATTGAAACAACATGCAAGTCTCAACATAATGCCAAAACCAAACTGGTGAAAAAAGAATGACAATTCAGGACTGGTATCATTTGACTTTCCAGCTCCGAATCATATCCATTTTCAACTTCACGCTGTGAACCCCGTTCCCTCGCACTGTTCTACAAGATTTTCAGGCAGAGATAGGATACTTTGCAGTTTCAGAGCAGGTCACTAGTGCACAACCATTTACACAAAACATACACACGCACGCACACCTTTCTGCAAGACCAGAAACAGCACATTCAGAAAGGTAAAGAGAAACTGCTAAACTCAAAAGCAAGTCCGCTGGGAGTTATCATGATTACCTTGTTGACTGGCCTCCATGGATGACTGCTTACAGTCCTGCGCATAGTGTCCACTTACACCACAATTGTAACATGAAACGTTCCCATTCTTCTTGGGTCCCGACCCATTTGTGTTGGCAACTACGTTAGGTGCTGGATATACAGGATAGAACCTCCCAAATCCTGCCATCTGCTGCATACCATAGTTGGCTTGGCTCCCCATCACTGGGTCATGCATAAGCCCGTTTGCATACGGAGACTGAGGCAGGAAGAATGGAAGCTGTGTTCCATTGCTTTGATGTGCTTGATTGAGGTAGCTGCCATTGCAAAGTGATGGCAGAGTGAAGAAAGATGGAACTCTGTAGACTTGTCCATGAAGTGGGTTATGATAAAAATAGCTATTAATCTGAAGGCTGCCATTGGTCCCACAGCTACACCTACGTCCACAAGAACCGCAAGGGCCAGATCCCAACTGCTGCGGAGGTAACATTGTCCCGTTAGTGTTATTATTCCCAACAGCATTTATGTAGGATGTGCTGTCACTCTGTGCAGTGCTGTGTGTTAGAGCGGGGCTCGGGCTGGGGGCAGGGCCTGGCGTGTGTGTCGGGATTGCAGGAGGAACAGTGGACTGGACCTGACCAACACCGAGGCCAGCAGACTGAGGTGGTGAGGAAGTTGCTCCAGTGCTCAGCACGTTTGTATTCTGGTTGGGCAACACACTGGTAGCGTGAGGGCTGCCTGGCAAAGCATACGAAGCTGGTGGAGGCGGCGGTGCTGCTGTGGAGAGACCGGCTGCTGGAAGAACTACCTTGAGATTGGTAGGCTGAGGGATTGCTCCTGGGTTTCCCTCAATGTGAGGCACCATTTGATTCAGTCCTACCACCTGGGACGCAGGTTTTGTGATGGGATCTGTAGTAGGAACTGGGGATCCTGGGAAACTACCTGGATTGTGGACTGGGATAAAGGCAGTATTTGGTGATCCAATACTTAAGTTTCCTGTCGGCTGCTGTGGTCCATTAACTGTGCAACTTTCTGATGATCCCTGTGGAGAGGGGATTTTCAACCTATGTATTGCCAAATGCAGAGCAGGGCTACCAGGCTGGACAGAATGTGGAAGGAAAGAGGATGGGACTGGCAAAGGGGAAGCCATCAGCTCAAGGCGTTTCTCAGGTTCACCAGAGGTCACTGGGCCCATTCCCGCAGGAGGGGAATTCGCAGACTCTCTCACTGGCGAGACAGCGACAGGTGTGGTAACCAGCATTCCCATCGTTTTACCATCTGCAGATATGGGTGGCGGGACAACTGCTTCAGGCTTTTGGGCAGCGCTGTGCATCACACAGTGTAAGGCAGGCATGAAGGAAATATGCTGAAACTTTGCATTCAAAGGATCTTCTGAAAGGCTCCCATTTTCATTACTCACTGAAGAGATCTGAGCAGATGATTTGTTCATATTTGATGAACTGACAGCACTGTAGCCTGTAAACCTGGTTGTATTTTGATTCCCAGAGTCCTCAGAATTGCTGTCTGTATCTGTGGGGACAAAAGCATTTGTCAGTGAGAAGAATGAATCTCAAGCAACAGAGAATCATGCCCTGGACTCATCTACCCATATAAAACCTACTGAGTTTGATGACATGAATGATAATTATGTCCTCCCAAACTGTGACAACTTTGATATCCTTTTCATTCACCCAAATTAAGCTAGGTTCATCTTCATGATTTGCCTATATCCACCTGCCCAACTAGCTACTGTTGTATATACACTGTTGTGTATATCTGTAAATGTGAAGAGTAGGAGAAAGAGTGAATTAGGAATCTGCATCTGTCTAGAAAGACATTAACACAGCTTACTTAAATTTGGAAGGAGTGGCAAACTGTCAGTATAAAAGGACAAAGCTCCCAGACGTGCCACATATAATTTGATACAAACCCAGCCCCTTTCATGCCAAAGTTTTCCACATTATTGTACTGTGGAAATTTCTCAAGAGAGCTAAACCACTGAGGCCATAAAATTACTACGTATGTTTAGTAACCTAAAACTCAGTGGTATTTAAAGAGTGCTAGAAGCCCTCGAACCGCCCAGTCATGAAATCCACAAAGCAAAATGTATTCTGTGACTAGTTCAGAAAACAAAGTAGCTAATCAAACTGAAAAAGTAAAATTAATGCAAGAAAGAGATCAGTCTAGGAATAAAGGCATTCATGCACACTCTCCGTAAATACAACCTCTGTCTTTTTCTTCTTCACTATCAAAGCTTTCCCTCCCATCATGTCGTGGACTAGAAGGAGAACTGTAACTTTCAGATGATGTTTCTCCACACGTATCATGACCAGATCCAGCGTCCAAATTCAGATCTAAAAATAAAAGTTGTCAGTTTTATTTTGGATCTCAGTGTATGGAAGGGAGATTCTTTTGGCTTTCTCACATCTCATGCTAGTTGAGACTTTTGTCTGTTCCTACTTAATTGCATCTGTCCCCTGTATTCCTATAACTTCCACTCCCAGCACTCGGGACTGGTCTCGTCCCTGAATTTGTGACGACCGAATCCTTGGTGTCAAAGAAGATGATACTGAAAATTGGTGTTTATTCAAAGCAGTGAAAAGAATGATGATGCTTAACAATTCCTGTGATGTTTATACCAGACTGTACTATAACACTAATTTCCTCTGAATGGTAGCAATCCAACATTTCCATTGGCAGAGCTGCAGTGCTCCTCAGTGACACCAGCACAGGCAGAAAGCTAACTCAGCGGGACACATCAAAACAATGCACCACTTCACAACTCACTTTTCTAGAACAAGCTTTAACCAAACTCTATCAACAAACCCTGTTTAAAGAAAAAGAGGTGAACTGAAAAAGTGGTAAATTGTTTTCTAAATTCTGAATGGATCACGGGATGCTTGTTTGCTGGAAACCAGCTTTCAGAGTGGGTAGCTACTATGGTTTGGCTTTCAAGTTCAGCCTCAGAGGGGAAATTCACCCTCTCTCAGAATCTATGACAGACACTGCCTGGAAACTCCAGCCCTCAAAACCTTGGTTAGCAAAACTTCAGGACAAAAATTAGAACACTAATTATTATAATAATAATTTATAAATAAAATAATTTTTTCCATTTTTTTTATTGCTATTGAAAGTTTAACAAGTTGAGATGGGTCATCAGAAAGCTGCCTTAATGCTTCAATTCTTGGAAAAATTTCCTGAATTAAACTCATAATTGCTGAATTTATTTTTACAAGTACTTTGAACATCTAATATAACCTGGAGTCTCAGTGTGAACCTGGGATCACTGAGAGCCAGAGTCTAGAGTGCTACTCACGAAGTATCAAGCCTTAAAAGTTGCCATTGTAACTAACTGATGCTTCAGACAAGTTCAAAGTAGGGAGGAAAAAATGAACTAAAACATAAGGTAGTTAAGAATTACATACTGAAAGTAGGGCATTTCAAATCAAGCCTGGATATATAAACCTAGGCAGAGATTCAGACTACAACATGATTTTTTTTCCTTAGATTCTATCTCCAGTAAGTATCTCAAAAGGCATTTTGGTATTTATATGCGGGTTGAAAGCTCATCTCTGAGCAGGACTTAATGGCTTCCAGACTCTGTGGGTTACAGCTTCTTTTTGAACCAGCCAACAGTCACCAGGAGGCAGTTTCACATCTGTCGAGTGGTGGGTAGTGAGCAAACAGAACTCTTATGGAAAAGTATTCCTTATTAACTTTGCAGAATCAGAGAATCAACTAGGTTGGAAAAGACCTCTGAGATCAAGCCCAACCTATGCCTTAACACCAACTTATCAACTAAACCATGGCACCAACTGCCACATATCCCATTTTTTTTTAAACACCTCCAGGGACGGTGACTCCACCATTTCCCTGGGCAGCCCACTCCAATGCCCAATCACTCTTTCTGTGAAGAATTTTTTTCTAATGTCTAGCCTGAACTTCCCCTGACACAGCTTAAGTCTGTGTCCTCTCCTCCTGTTGCTGGTTGCCTGGGAGAAGAGACCAACCCCCACCTTGGTCTACACCCTCCTTGGGTGGTTGTAGACAGTGATAAAGTCTCCCCTTATGCACCACTGCATCACCTCCTAAAGTCATCACCAGTTCATGAAAGCTCAGTGCACTTTGCCTGACAACAAAAGCAGTAATCAATCAGAAATGCACGCAGCAAAGCGCTGCTGTACAGTATGTTTTCTACTTAACAGCCCTTAACTGTAGCTTTCCAAAATTGTTCTAGTTTTGCTAAGTTTGTGGACTGTGAATTCTTAAAGTTTTAGTCAAATGCTGTTTGCAGAACGTAAAAACGCCTGTCAATAAAACACATCAGTAATTCAGAATGGGATCCAGCTGGAACTCTCCAAGGTAAGAAGCCATGAGAAGAAAGAATGAAAGCTTAATCAAGATTGTATCACAAATGGAAACAACAGAAGGATAAGGCACTTTTAAGAGTCCTTTCAACAGTTACGCCAACTAGGTGGTGTAGAAAAAGGCAAACTCTTTGTCAACCTTCTGTCATGAGAAGTACATATTAAAGAGGCAAGGTCGCAACTGATATTGGGAATTTAGAAAACATCAAGATGGCAAAGTCAATGAGTAGCACAGACCTTCAGAAATTTGTAATAAAGCTTGGAGACTCAGTTTACTAAAGGAACACAAATATAATTTTGTCTTACAATTGACTGATGTACACAAGTCTTGGCCTAGACACCACCATATACCACTGAGGCCATAAAATTACGACATGTTTAGAAACCTAAAACTCAGTGGTATTTAAAGAGTGCCTGAAAACCCAGCTAGGGCAGCATACACAGTTCTGTGTTGTAGATCAGTGGTCACTTGGTTTAAACAGTACAGTTCATCAATGGTTCATACCACAGGTTTTATACAGGTTCCTTGTGGGCCATTACACAACACATGAAGGAACTAGTAGGCTACAAAGAGAACACTGATGGCAAGATGCTCCATCTCCATACAGACTATTAAATTTCATATAGAAGTAGCCCATCAGTAGCTGTTTCTGCAATTACTCCACCCCATAAGCCAACTTATGGAGACTTCACAAGTATTTTGCCACCTATGCATGAAGAGACACACCCCAAGCAATTGGATACAGAAGACTGAGTCTAGTGTGCTCCATACAGCAAGTCAAAGCACAAATTACACTGCCAATATGCTGACTTGCACCAGAACATTTTTCAGACTTGTGCTTTCCCCTTTACAGAAGACCTCGAATTAATCTGCAAGTTCTGTTTCTTACTGACAACTCTGGAAAAAGCACCTTACCTTTTGCTGTCCCAGTACGGATGTGCTGTGATGCTGCAACTCGAACTCCATTGCTCCTGTTAGTCAACCTGCAGTCAGTTTTCTTTGCTTTCTCCCTGTGTAAATAATTTCATGGCTTTTTTGCAAATGCATGAGCACAAATAACCAACCATGAATGAACATGGAATGCCACTGGAAACAAAGGCAGTGACTCCAGGCCAGAAATGTGTATTTAATAGATATAACAACAAATTTAGATAATAAACAATTAAATAGAGGCTGCTGGTGCAATATACCAGGAACTAAGCTGCAAGCAGTGTTACTAAACACTATGAATAAAGATCTATATAAGAAAAGACACCAAAAAGCAAATGGTGCAGCAGACAGTAAAATCAGTTTTGAAAGCTGATGTGTGTAATGCAGCCCTACACCAGTCTAACATTAAAGCATCTGGGTACAGAGTAACAAAATGACAGAAACTTGGAAGTAGGCAGAGTATTAGGCAAGGGTGGAAGTGCTTTCACTTCTCACAGTGCAGAGTTGTGTAGCCTGCAGGAAGTTCTGAAGCCCTCTGATGTGCAAATTATCTTCAGTAAGACATTTCAGCCAGTTACCACCCACTACATAATGTTGAAGGTTGCCATCAACCCTCATTTGGTTTTCAGTTTTTTCTGGACAGCTTTACACTTTTTAACTTTCAAATAAATACAAAGGGAAAAAGGCAATTTAGTACTGGTTAAGAATGTACTTCCATTCCATCTTTTTGTTAAATGACAAGTGATATTTTGAGAAATAAATGCATTCACTTAAATTCTATTTTTCAAGTTACTTCTTTAGAGAAAATAAAATGAGGATTTTTATGTAGCCTAGCCTCACACTATGCCAGCTTTTGTCCCACCATAGCAAATGAAAGCACCTAACTGATTGCAGACTCTGTTTATCAGAATGAATGCATTACACTTTGTTTCTGGATTATCGGTTACACTGGAAACCTACTTTTCCAGCTGTGGCTTTCCTTTCTTCTTGCTTACTGTAGACAGACTTCGTTTTTCCACTGTGTGCTAGACAGAAAATACAAAGATGCCAGTCAAACAACAGAATTTGTGTTATGAAAACCAAGAAAAAAATCCCATTCTAGACTGACAGGTCCACGAGTCCAAGATGAGTGCGCTCACAGGTGCTATAACCACCCAAACAACCACTTGTTCAGTGCATGTGAGCCTGTAAGACAATGCATCATGTCTTGTGTTTATGCCAGCATCAGCAAAACACTCAGCAAATTATTGCTTGCAAATACGCCAGAGATATCAATCAAATTATTGTTTGCATGCTGTTCTTTCTCCAGAGGACAAAAACAGATGTGTTTCATCACATACCTGCTAAAAAGGTCAATCACCAGGCTTAAGGAGATACAAAATTTATTGATATAAATGGAATTATTTCATAGTTGAGGGTGGGAAGTACATGTGACAAATTATTTCTACATAGTGACAAGCAGGTACCTAGCCTTAAACTGGAGGTTTAAGCTGCCAAACTCAACTCTAGAATACAACATACAAGCACATAAGAAAAAACATAGGACCTACACAATTTTGAAAGTATGCTATTTCTAGCTGTTATTAACAATTCATATTTGGCAGGAAGTAAAATTCATGAAAACTCTGAAATAATCTCTGTCCAAATCACTGTATCTGGACTTCCTTTAAATAGCTTTTCCTCTGCTTTAGTAAATTAACTTTTTCCTTGGTTCAAACTTGCAGTGTTTCAAGCTTTGATGCAGCCTACCATTTCACGTTTAGAAGCCAACCTCAATTCATTACCCTGCTTTATGAAATAAGGAGACTATTTTTGTTTGGCTTGTTATTCCACACGTAACAATCAATAGCCAAATTCTGAACATAAATAAGAGTAATATCAAGCAATTCTAACATTCTGGGTTTTTCATATATAAGCAATGAGCAACCTTCCTTCCCCCAGCTTCAGTAGTAGATCATTTTATTTATAAATAATTATTCTGATTACCTATATTCACAATGAGACTGAGCATTGAAGAGATACAGATCTCACAAAAAATGTATACGCATTCAATTAATAGCTTTCTTCAAAGATTAATACTTAAATAAAGCAGGTAAGATAGAAAGAATATGTTTAACCTGTTGTACCTGCTATAGCATTAATATAGTTTAGCTACTAATACAGTTTCTAGTTTGTTCCTTGCAACAACAGAAATTGCCCAAGCATTCTGGAATCCTCTCTGATGACAATGCTACAGTAACACAAAAGTGCCTGATTAGAAATTAACATTAGGCTTTTCTGATTATTTATATTCTGCTGGGGAATTTAATTTACAAATTCATAAACAAAATATTCAGCTTTCTGAGACAGTGACAAGGAATTATGAGGGGTCTTCTAATCACGGTAAGTCAGTAGCAACTTCAACACTTATTTTGTACAATTTTAGGAGGGCTTTTCATCTTTTAAAGCTAAATCTCATCATGTGTAGTGGACAGTCTTCTCAAGTGTCTCAGAATATGGCTTTGAAGAAAAAACAGCAACACACCTGGTCAAGTAGGTTAGTACAGTGCTCTGGGTGCTGCTGGACAATACAGCTTTTCCTTCTCCAGTCCATTACCCCATTCTGCTCCGAGTGCTGTATGTTAAGGCTATCCAGTGAAGAACATTTTGCACTGCTAGTGCTGCTGATAAGAAAAAAAAAGCCCCAAAAGTTATGCTGATGTGAACAAACCTGCAGGCTTTTCTTACCAACATACATGTTTCACATCATATTAGGAAATTTTGCTTTCAGAAAACCCTAGGAACTTTCAAGAGATTTAAAAGATGTAAATTACAGCAGTTCTTGTGCTCTAAAGGTATGATCTGACCATAATTGGAGTTCCTTTTTCATTTGTCTACTATCTACTATAATTTGATGTAAAATTCAGAACAATAGAATTTGTAGAAAACAGTAATTGAGGGAAGAGTTTCCTTGGATATTTCTACACATAAAAACTTTGCTATTTTCATACCAGACGTGTGGAAATTTTCCCGATAGAAATGTATTCTGAATTCATCTTCTTTCTTCCTTATCATTAATGACAAAACTGGAATTACTTTGTAATCCCTATTTCAGAATTCATGAGATATTTAATGAAAGAAGCACACAGTTACTTCAGATCATACTGCAGCCCTGTTTGTTTCAATTTCAAAACAGTCATCTTGCTTTGCATTTTACCTTCAGGAATGCTAATTTTGAGTAGCGCTGAGTTGCACTTGGCATTTACTTTGAACTTCGTAACGATTTCCACTGAAGCTTTGGTCTACAGCAGCTGGTCAGAAGCGATATTTAACTAGGTCTGAGACCACTGGTCAACAAAAGCTGCTGGAAAAACAGTCAGGGTTCTGACAGAGTCAGTAGGGCACAGGGATCTATAACCTTTTCATGTCTCATACAAAATCATGCCTTACTGCTGGCTGGATGCAAAAAGAAAAAAGAAAAAAGGCGTCAACACTTTCAAATTCTTATCTAAATACTTATGCTGATAATTGAAAGTGTCTTTTAATTCAGGGCTGTTGGCAAGCTGCTTCATGAAGGTTACTGCAATATGAAATGTTACTCAGTTCCCATGATGGCAGAAATCCAGCTCACTTGAAAGCACAAGACATGCTCAAGTTCCAGTAGCTACTTACCAAATACCTCTGTGAGTAAGGGCTCAAGCTACTTAAAAGATACACAATAGAATATTAAAAAAAAAAAATTAAGAAAATGACAAGAACCCAAGAAGGTCCCAAAAGACAGACATAAGGCCCTGACTGCAAAGATAGAAGCAAGGTCACTTTAGAAACTTCTGCCAAGTGGAAGTAAATGATTTCACTGCCAAATTTGCAGTCATTCCATGGAAACTGTGATATTACTAAAGTTTTATTTTGTATGTGTGATCTCATTCCTACCAGTAAATTTTTGGACTTTTCAAGAGTAAGGCTGCAATACTGAATGAAAACAAGAGGTAGACAGATGCACAATGTAACAATGCTTTTTGAGATGAACTGCTTGTGACTCCAAACAGCTTTATGCATACTTAAAACAGAAAAGTTTCATTCAGTGCCATTTCTTTACAACCCATAAACAACAGGAACAGATTTTAAGGAGACAGACACATAATGCAAACCGGAAAGGTCTAACAGACCTCCAGCAGTCAAGGAGTAAACATGTTTTCCCCTCTTACATAAAGAAAATAACAGTTAGCTAAAGGAGTTTCTTTCACAGAACTTTGTGGAAAGGTCTGTCCCTCTCCTTCCTACCTGAAAGATAGATCCTAAATTACAGTCTGCCTTAGTGTAATTCATTATGCAATGAATAAGAAAAAGATAGTTTCTTTATTAACAAGTATATGCTACTAAATTTGGATCGTGCTCTGACAACCTCATAGTAAGCTGTATATCCACCAGTATAATCACAGATTTTGTCAAGATGACACGTTCTTCTTGAGGAAATATACGTTGAAAGTAGGACAGCTAAAAACCCAAACAGACACAAACCACTAAGTTGTCTTGCGGTGTGTTCACAAGAATTTTGTCTGTTAAAGATCTGTGGACCTTAAGCAACACTGTTCTGTTCTATGCTTATATTCTAATTATTGCAATTCCAGGTAAATTTTCACCACAAGATAAATACCTTTTACAGATAAATGAACACCGAACAAAATTGTAAATCACAATAAATTCTGTATCCATTTTTCCCTCTTAATTTAGTTGAATCATTGCACAACTATGTGCAAACATATCCGTAAGTTTTGGTCAAAATACACTGATGAGTGAATTCACTTTAGGTACTTGAGGGATCTGAAAGCATATATAAACTACTTTAATATAGTTAAGAACTGCTTCCACTTACAATGGATATAAACCAGCAAGGCATGTGTGCATTCGGCAGTAAGCAAGGGAAAGAATGGACTACCTTCTCCTATAAGGTCCTCTTTGAAGTTACTTAAGCTTCAAATCAACAGCACTGGAAATTTTCAGTGTAAGCATGGGGATGTGTGCACATAGAAAAAATACATGCCATACACATTTATGCTACTCAGCTTATAAACACAAATCAAAACATCAATTCAAATAGTGAAGATTCACAAAATTTGGGAAAGAAGAGATATCCAAATGACCTAGACCTACAGACTTAGAAATAGGGTCTTCTGAACTATTTTTCTAATAGAGATTAAGTTAATTACAACCTCCCAAATAATAAAAAAAAGACCAGAACACCCTGCCACAAACAAAAACCCAACAAACAAGCTTTAATCTACAAGGACATATACTCTCAATGCACTAACAAATGGAAGTTCGGACATGTAACATGGTCACATTACATCCTAGTACCTACTTGGCAACAGGACTTTTTCCATTATGTTTCTTGTGAACTGCTGTGTGTTGCATTACATCTGGAAAAAAAAAAAAACAAAGCATAATTTCAACAGCAATTCCCATTTCATCTCTTAGATCAATCCAGCAAATTCATCTTTCCATCACTACCAGGCACACAGCAGAAGACATCTTCATTAAACAGGCCAGGCTTAATTTACAGTACTGAAATTAGCAGGTATTGCACAGAAGACAGATCAGTTTATACAAAGGATATAAACAAGACTCTTTACCTTCCATTTCACAGAAGAATGAAACAGAAAGAGAGGAACTATGGCAATGTTAATGTCTGCTCACCTCTATATTTAATTCTAAGCACTGAATGCATGACTGAGTATCACCAGTATGAAAGAATGGAGAGAGAATAAAGGAATGAGTCAGAAAAAAATACAACATTTTGTAATTTCTTCTGAACTGCTGAAATTATTCTCAGAACTATGTCACACATTCTGAATAGCAAATGAAGACAAGTCTTACACCTAAAGTATCGCATTCTGAACCTCAAAATTCACTAGGCAAGTAAAGCTTTACAAATTACATCTGATAAAAACAGATACTGCCTCCATGCCAGGCTGGATGGGGCTCCAGGCAACCCAGTATAGTGGAAGGTTCCCTGCCTGTGGCAGATGATTTGGAACTTTAAGGTTCCTTCCAACCCAAACCATTCTAAGAGTCTATGAAGAAAAACTAAGAACTTTGCAGACACAGTCTACCCTTTTCTTTAAGGCAACTGTTAAATTTTAACAAAAGCAACTTTCCTTAATTCCAGCTATTGATGATCTTAGTATTCTTGGTAGCTATGATTTTGCCTGAACTCCTCTCAATGCTACACCTAAGTCCAAATTATGGTTTAAAAATTTGAGGAAAAAAATCATTATTTTTAAACTTCTGGTAAACACTTTCACTGAAATGACAAAAAAGGCGTTCTGAAATGCATTTGTAGTTTCACCAGGTGAAGAGATTAATGTATTTTTAAGAACAGTACATAAAAACTATTTGGGCAAATATATTGTAAATTCACTTGGTGTGTTCTGAACTCTAAAGAATATGGTAATGATTATTTTCAGAAGAAAAAGCTGTTCAAACTGCATATGTAGATTACTGAATGCACAGAACTTCAACAGCAAACTTCTCATTAGTCATTAACGTGAAAGAGAATAAGAGTGCTGTCATTACGTGAAAGCCAGCATAAGTGTTCAGTGGTCCGTGTTCACCCATCAGTCCCATTGTCCATCCTTTCCACCTAGCAGGAGCTTATACATGTTTGCTTCCAAAAACAATGCAAAAAAACTGGCTTGCTGTTCTTTCAGAATGAAACTACTGACCAGCCACCAGACTGCTGCTTCCACATGTGAACTGTTTTCAAGGCATTTGAAAAACATTAGCTTTCAGACTGTAATCAATACTCACTACAGTCCCAAACTTATTAACAGTCCAGAGTATCAAAGTAGCATAGGTTAAGAATAAGAAGAGGAAAACTTGAACATCCTTTCTGTGTAAAACTAGAAGCTAAACAAATTTGGAATATTTAATACAAAATAGTCTGCAACCCTTGAAATACTGCACGTAACTCTGAAGCCTGGTAACTGAAGAATAAATAGGTAAAGACATGAAGTCTATACATAATCTTGGCTCAAGCAAATTATAAAGTATATATTCCTGGTTGTTCAACATAGCTATGAACTTCTGCCTTCGAGCTGTCTATGAATGCTGCCACTTCTTGAGTTATAGAACAACCCGTTAAGGAAACTGCTGAAAGTACACAAAAATTCTTCATTTGCATAGCAGATTTCATTCAAATTTTGTACCACTTTATACCAATGAAGAAATCAGTCAAGTGTATGATTTCCAGAACTGAGTGTGGTAAAACAGCTCAAAGAACCACCTTTGAATACACAACTACCTTCCTCCTGACTTGAAGCTTCTGAACTGTCCTCCTTGAAGTGTTCTGCTGTCTTAACCGTCTTCAAAGAGGGTTGTAAGTTACCTGCAGAGAATAAAGTTCACGTAGTAACTTTATAGATCTTGAACAACTGGACAGTTCCTGAATGCTTGCACTAAACTGGAAGCTAGGGAAATGGAAGACTGAACTTACTGGTTTGCGCAGGGCAGCAATTTGAAAGTTGCCTCCTTCAAAGTAGGCCATCTCCAAGAGTAAAGACTCTTAAGAGATACTTTTATTTTGAAGAATACAGTGTCAAAAATAAAAAATTTTAAAGCTATGGTACAATTTCAAAAGGTCGTGATTGTGAAAATTATTAGAGATATTACTACTGTGCTGCATTTAAGATTTTTCTTTATAATCTTTTTGTGTTACAACAGGAAATGGGAGGAGACCAACAATGGTTACTAGCATTCTTCTGCAATAAATTACACTCCTCCATTGTCAAATCATACATCTGCCAAAAGAGACCTAATTTGGAATAAAGTCTTCTAGTGCCCTTAGCACAGTCTTCACACACAATTTTTGTCTTTTTATGCCAGACAGGATGAAAAATAAGTAGGAATAACATTAAAAGTTTTGTTGCAAAAATACCACTGCCACACTCTGAAAAACGATTTCGTTTGGTAACAAATCTAACTCTAAGAGTAACTCTAAGAGTCTACTCTTCCCCTTTCAAACAGTTCCAAGTTAGTACAGGTAAAAGCTGTTGCTTAGGAGCTTGAAACATTGATAAAAAGATCCTTCTGAATATCATCTGCATTGAAGATACGAAATCCCCAGAGATCATGCTCTCATGTTGGAATCGAAAAGCTACTCCAACCTGAAGAAGTGTCTAAACAACTGAATTTATGAACCAGGAGGGAGCTAATTGATTTCCTCCTTAATGAAACCATAGCAGCATAATTAAGCTTAGTGAATATTCAGTGTGAGATCCCAACTATTATTTAAGATATAAAGACCTTTCACCAAACATAGAATTTCCTTCCACATATGTTTTGCAAAATAACTTTGTATTTCTGTGAAAAGATATTTTTATCCCTGATTCTATATAGTGACTGAAGACCAATTTAAGCCACAAATGCTTTGTCTGTCAATTAATTCTGCATGTTCTATTTGAGAACTATGATGAGATTTTTCTTAAATATATGCTTCCTTCCCCAACACTGTCACCACATTCAAAACATGCCACTATAGACTAACTTGCAATAACAAGTAGCAGGATTACAGGAATCCCAAACAGGAAATGTAGAAAAACACAGAAACCAACAATAAAAAGGCCCCTCACAGGCCACTTAACTGAGGTGATTTTGGCAACAGGTGAGGTGAGTACTTTTGTCTTAGTACAGCTTCTATTAGCCTGCACCACAGGAAATGTGATTGTGAGCTACCCTGGACAAGTCATCCAGTTCCCCTTCTCAAAAGAAAAACAACTATGCTTAAATTTATCACACTACTTCCCTTCACCAAATGTTTTATTAATATCTAACTCAATGTCAGGGCCTGAATCATGCCAATGGGCTTTGCAACTCTTCCCTGCTCTCCCAAGGGCTTCACCTGCCCACAGTGAAGATCCAATCTGGTACACTTCAGTTTTGCAATTCGGGGTATGATTGCTGGGAAAAGAACTGGTGGATGCCTCATCCAGGGCCTCCATCCTTTGGCGTGGGAGCCACATTTGAGCTCAGGCCATTGCCCGCAGTGCACTGCCAGCACACCTGTGCCTGGACATGCACCTTGCTGATCCTGTTCTTAACCCTGACCTACTGACTTGTTTTTCTGCCTTGACCTCAGACCTGCCTCTCTACTTTGGACTTGTCTGCTAATCACCAGGTTCTTGCCTACCCCCGGTCCTAATATTCCTCATAACAAGTTAAACCTAGTGCTTTCTGTCTTATCCATCAGAGAGAACAGATCATCCTCTTTACAATATGACTCTTTAGTATTTGAAGACTTAAATCATCTTCCATTTGAGTCCTCCCTCCTCTCTGCTAAACAATTAAGTTCCTCATCCTGTCATACATTCTAGATCTGGCAAACTCATGAACTTTCATGTACCCAATTATTTATTATTACAAAATTATCTCACATTTACGATCACTTTGTAATCTATATGACTTCCGAAAGAATTTACATTTGTCTGTTCTACCCTTCTGATCTACCTACCCTGCAGATCATTTCTGCCCAGTCAACTCTATCTTGATGGAACTTGGCACTGGTTCTTTTTTGAAACCATTTCAAATTATCACCACGTACAACAATGCATTTGCAAGTCCTTCCCAACTAGATGTAGTCTACAGTCCAAAATATGAACATCCTATCCAGTGTGTCCATCATTAACATGAATCTTTCTGGACTTTGGAAACTCTTTCCTCCCCATGCAGCCTTTCAGCACAACAGAGGTGTCAATTTTCACAGGAGTAAATTCCAGCCAGTTCCACAATCACCCTGATTGTTACTAGTTTAACATTTTCACAAAACTGTCACATAAGAATGTACTAAGTGTTACTAAAAAATGTTACGAAATGACCTACAGCTTCTATCTCATCATGGAAAGAATATATCTGTCACAGATCACGCACATAATTTCAAACTAAAGTCAGCTGTCATTCCTCTATTTTTTCCCAAATAAATACAAGCAGTCTATTTGGAACCTCCAATCTATTCAATTCCTTTACTAAGATCTTCGACAACTTCTGAGGCAGTGGCCTCACAGCCAGTGCCTCAATTGTCATGGTGTACATGCACTGAAAGAAGAAAAGATTCAATGGAAACAAAGCTCACATCCTAAGGCATCCATACAGAGAAGCCAAGCTTTAGTCGCACAAACAATTTGTAACACACAAGTAAGGTTAAGAGGACCGCCAAAGAAATCTCTGCAATGCAAACGCTGGAACATAATTCTGTATGTTCTGAAATTAGGGCCATCTCGTGATTTATGTACTCAAAACAAATCTTAGTTTAAACATAAAGACAGATGCTTAATCTACAGAAGAAAACAAATAAAAAACAGATGTGATTTTTTGGGTCAGTTCAAACTTTTTGTTCCAAAATTTAAGATTTTGTGAAAGGAAGAAGTGCCAAACTGTTGAACATACTCAATTCGTAACAGCCTATTTGAAAAGCATGATGGTACAGAGAAGAAAGAAAGAAAGAAAGAAAAGAACACAAGCTGATGCTACATAGCATGTTCCCACTGTCAAAAGCATGAGTATCTGCTCAAGAAACTATTCATTGACCAGGAGTTCAAATACAACTAGTGGAATAAAACACATGAACAGAAAATTATAAAACCGTACTTAGGCACAACAGCAAGAACAGCTTTTTATACTTTTCATCACATAAAACAGTATTAGGATATTTCTTACTGTGAGTGTGCAAAGATTCTGATGAAATTGATTGGAAGAAGTTGTATACTCTCTGATTCTGCAGAAAAGCTTGCGATGTATTTGAAAATAGCTGCCTGAAATTTAAGTGAGAGTTTGTTAAACTAAGTAACAGAATCATAGGAAGAACATAAAAGTTTACTATAGTACCATTTAAAAGCAAAATAGGCAGTTCTCAAGAAGTCCAAACCCTTCAAATTGCACATTCAGCATAAACAGTGTTAAAAGCTACTTCTGAACTTTGCTGTTAAGCGCTAGCGTAAGCTTGGAGTACAGCCAGTATAAGAAATTGGTATGATGATTTTTTTTAATTTAAAAAGGTAGGTGCTTTTGAGTCATCCCAATTCAAACGTATTAGCCATGTGTGACATTTTATCGGAGAGGAGTTTGGACTGAGTCCAAAAGCACTGGACTTTATATTTTAACTTTTTTTTTTTTTAAGTGAGAACACATTTATTTTCCCAAAACAAAGCATCTCGTTCTTAAATATATTTGTATGGTTAAATATAAAGTTGAATTCACCTATAATGTCAGTATTTGAATTCCATAACTATGTCCAAGAGCAAAGGGTGGGATTCTCAATATTGCTCTGCACTGGTCTGAGTCAGTTACCAAGAGGTCAGTGACAAATTCTATTAGCTTCAAATAAGAAAATAGGCCAACAGTGAATGGTTTCCACTTCCCACACACCAAGGTTTCAGATATTGCTTGTCAGGAGGCACTACTCAGTTCTATTTCTTTGGAGGAGGGGCAGGGGAGAGCAATTTTTGGCAACTGGGCACATATTGAAACCCCCAAGTAAGTGTGTACTTATGCTAAAACTGACACTGAAAGAAAATGGAATCTGAATACAGTAATGCTATTCTCTTTAGATTATTCATGTAGCATTCCTGTATAGTCACAACACAACTTGCAACAGTTGCTTACTCTAACACAGTTTGGTATGTTCAAACGTTATCTTCAAAGTGAGTGTCTTGGGTTTGTAATTACTGCGCAGTGAGCCTTCACAACCTTTCCATATTACAATACATTCCCTTCAGTCAACCTCTGTTTAACAGGCTTATTGATTTAAAACCACTATGCTTATTAGCCAAAATTGTTCACACAGATTAATCTTTGGCTTGACAATCAAGCCAATAAAGACAAACAAATATTACAGATCAAAATTTATTAAAAAATTAGCAAGGGGGTGGTTGAGGCTCAGAGTGGCTCCACATCTTCTTTAACTAAAGTATTAGGACAAAATGCTAGAATCCACAGAATGTTATGAGTAGGAGCTTGAAAAGCAGTGCCTGAGTTTTCAACTACCCCAACTCAAGAGACACTGCCTAACATGATGAATAATTTAACTTGTTTTCAACAAGGTTGAACAATCCTGACTGAAAAAGACAAACATAGATATCTGTACCAAACAAAAAGAACAACCAGGCAACTTGTATTACTGTTCTGAGCTACAGAATTTGACCAACATGTCCCACATCCCACCAAGCTCTCTCATCACTAAATAGCAGGTGATGAGGCATGGGCCATTTTCTTACAAATACATGAGCTACTTTTAATTATTATTTAAAAGGAATAAACTTTTAAAAGGAATTATTGTTTAAAAGGAATAAACAGTAATAGTGAAGAATTTTATTTACATTCTTCACTATTACTGTTTATTCCTTTTAAATTCTGTTCTGTCTCTCACTCTATCCTGTCATAAAAAGTAGAACATATGTGCTCTGAGTTACTGTTTCTAGTATTTCTAAATATACCCTTGTGTAGAGAAGGTAATAACCTTCCAGAAGTGCCAATCACTGCTATATAATGCTGCTCAGGACAAATATTTTCGTAATTGTACAACTACTTCCAAATAAGCAATTCTACTAAGTTTAATAAAACTCTCAATTTAAAGAAAATCTAAAAGAGTCAAGAGTATCTATTTCATCACTGCTTTCCCACTTTCTTTGCAAACTGGGCTTAGGTAGCAGAATTTCCACTGTCCATAGGAGTCACCTAGCTTGACTTGAATCACTTTTCTGGTGATGCATTTCAGGCTATTTGCCAAAACATTTACCTGATTATGGGCTCAAGATCAGCATGCCTTCGTTCTTCCCTCTTCTGAAAACCCTGATTTAGTGCTCTTAAAATAGTCTTGTCAAATGCTTCAGAAGACAGTTCCTTTGGGAGCTGAGAAAAGGGTTAATGTGAAAAATGAGTAGTTGACAATTTAAAGACTGTATTTGTTCACT
This sequence comes from Aleadryas rufinucha, assembly GCA_013397815.1. Lineage (NCBI taxonomy): Eukaryota > Metazoa > Chordata > Aves > Passeriformes > Aleadryas > Aleadryas rufinucha. The sequence goes on along the minus strand of VZTH01015818.1, from coordinate 984,865 downwards.
ACGAGTCTTTATACCTTTTAGTATCAAGAAACTCAATTGTCCAGTTTGAGTGATGTAATTTACAGACCAAAGGTACAACAAATCAACATCATCCAGTTTTGCAAGAGAAACACTTTGCTGTAAATCCTCACAGCAAATTCAGGCATAAAACTGTTTAAAGCTCTATTTGAAAGAAATACATTCAGAACATTCAGAAATCTACCAATACTGTGCTCTTTTCCAGGACAGTTTACAGCCTTTTTTCTTATTTTTTTTCCTTTAAATCTTTCACACATAGAAGTTAGTTCTGAAAATGACATGGAAAAAAATAACCAGGCAGGACTGAATACACTGTACTCACTATCATCACCTAGCTAGATTAAACTATTTTAAAGAAACAGGTGTAGAAAGGAAGTCGTTTCAGTTATTTAATACACTAGACTTCAGTTGGCAACACTGAGATTAATCAACAGCAAGTCCCCCCCCCCAGTTGCTATTAACACTGACACTTCTTATCAAAATTCACTATAACTGTTTCCAACGTCAGTACTACAAAGTGAGGACTGATGTTCTAGTTCAGAAGGTAAAATTCTTGCTGCTAAAGAGCATGTCTGTTTTAAATGAAGACTATTCCCCAGAACAAAGTTTTTTCACATTTACGACTTCCAAATATTATACTTAAATACATCAAAGCTGATCAGATTTTTTCATCTACTTTTTAAAAAAGTTATTTTAATATGGGGCAATTCAGAGTAAACTGCCACTGCAAAAATACTTTTTTTACTAAAGTTCAGAACTATTGCTAATGTGGTTAACATCTGCCACCAGTTACGATCAACAGCACTAAATAACTTACACTAGAGCAGCATCTTCCTCTTGTATATCTGGAATACACCTGAACCAGAGTGCCAGCTGGATAATGCATCCTGCTACTGGTACAACAGCCCGGTGCTAAGCAATCCTTTCCCTGAATGAAGTGCTACTAACAGAGGGATGCTGTGTCTGATGCAGATGATTGCTTGGTAACATACATAAAAGGGACTTCTGGAATCCAGACAGACAGGTGCTGTTAGCATTATGTTAGTCCGGTGCTATAGCACCTGAAATGTCTTAGATATAAAAGCACAAAGGGCTGAAAGCAGCTCTTCTTAACAGACCCTTTGGTTTTAATATGCATTACTGAGGAACTCTGACTGAAGAATTAGTGTCAGCCAAAAGGTACCAAAAATTTACTGCAGAAGTGTGGGAATGAGCAAATCTCCTATCCTAGTATTTCATATGTAGATTTGTCTCTGGAAACAGTTAACTTTTTGTCTTTAAAACTTCCACTAAAAGGAATGCAATTCCTCCTATAGTTAAAGATTCAGTTATACAAACCCAAGATTAGGTGCTTAGCTTAAGGTAATGAGATAGCCTTGTTACTTACAAGCTTATTAGTCCTTCCACATACGTGGGTAATTTCCTACTTGCAAAGAATTTTGCATGCTTATCACCTAAGAGAAGCCAGTCTTTAATATAAAGCATCCAAGTTATCCCACTTACTACCTGTCTTCCCACCAATGCTTCTATTCTGAAACAATTTTTACCATTATCTTATCTCTATCACATGCAGCATTGGAATTTTCCATCAAATATTTTGACCATTCTTTTCTGTCCCTAGGAAACTGACTGCACTATTTAACAATGCCATGTAGACTGGAACAAGAACAACAAAAAGCCAAAATGCAAGGGCATAAGAAGTAGACATTCATACTTCATGTTTTTTAAAGGAAGGTATAAGTTCTATCCTGCTTTATTTAACAATTGTCTCTTACTTCTATACTTATGGCTATCAAACCAACATAAACCAAATAAATTTTTCAGCTATGCACATTTTCCACAGAACACCTCAGGAAGCTCATAGCAGCTTGTGGTTGTTTTCCTCTTGTCCTGCCACCTCCAAGACACCGCTGGACAGCCAAGCCAGCACATGGAACACTCTACATCAGTGAAACCACACAACTCTGCAACACTCTGGATCACGTCTGCTTCCCTGGCTCCTCCAGGAAGCAAGTAGGTTCTAGGAGGTCCATTTCAGAAACTGATGTTTGTCTTACACAAGCAGGAAGAACAGGAGGCATGCCTCTGAATGCTCATCCCAGAGCTGCAGAGAACCCTGTATGAAATGCTGCTTTTAGGGTTCTCTTCAGGTGCAGATGCATGTACCCTATGCTGTGGGATAACCCACCTGCAACTGGACATGCCATCCGTAATTCAAATCCTCACAAATCAAGCTCTGGGAACTCTTAGAACTAGATATGCAACAAGATTAAAGCAGTCGTGAAGACTCACTGCTTCATTTCTGCAATGACTGAAAACAATGTGGATAATTTAAACAGTGAACAAGACAATGACCTTTGCACAGTGACTGGCTTTCCGCTCACAATTAACACTGCAGTTAAGAACACCAGATGCCATAAAACATGTCCAAAACAGATCTCTCATTAGTGCCCCAAACACGGAAGACTTTAAATATAGAATCATTTCCCAGAATAGGTGGAACCCAAAATATTAGACACTGGCAATGAACACACAGTTCGAGGTCATCACACTGATGGGGTCTGTACATGGCCTATGCACAAAAATGTATTCCCTGCCTGGAGCAGGGGGGAAAACAACTGAGATAACTTTTAGGTTTTTTTAAACACGGACACACATGCACATATAGTTGCTAGATTTTCCTCAAGTTTAACTCGTTGTGATAATGGAATAGGCCTGCCTTTGTTCTACTGAAAAATATAACAGTTAAATTAAAAACTATTACGCTTATGGTTGTGTCTCACGAATTAAAAAAAAAATTATACTCTTTGAAGTCCTTCTAACAGGAACACAAGCAAACGACCAGTGGTTGTAACTATACATGAGCTCTGTGGGGAATATTAAAAACTCATCTGGTAGTTTTATGGTAGTTCAATTAAAACTCTTAAGTGCCATTTCAGATGAGACGAACAATCCCATCCCGGGTAACTCCCCAAACATTCTGCAGGGCTGCTTCTTCTGTCAAGATCCTTCCTCACAATAGACGTAATTTAAACGGTTAATACAATTGTGAGGTACAAAAATCTGCTAGCATGCTTTTGTTTCTATAACTACATCCCAGAAATCACAGCTCTCCCAGACTACTTCTGAAGCTATAAACCTGATGTGTAAACACTACTTATATATTTGAATACATACTTTTAGCAGGAATTCCTGAAGCTCCTGGTGTGTTTTTGTTACACATGTTACTGAAAAATCGGACCAGGTTACCTAGAACGAAGGAGAAAGAATGAGGAAAGTTTCTTTTTCCAAATATCATAGCAATTAGCTTGTCAGAACAATTCCATAAATTTGACAATATCAGAGTTAACATTTGCAATTAAGCAAACACCAGGCAAAACATGGATAAGGCTGTACTTTTTCAAAGACATACTGATTTTGAGTGTATATTTTAGGATCACCTTCATGTTATTTGTGGCTAAAGGGAGCATGAACAAATTCAGGGAAGTACAATAAAGTCCCTGAAGAATACTGACTCAGAAAGAAGCCAGGCAGAAGGCTCTGTGATTATGGGACTTGGATCAAACAGAAATAATTAACCACAAAAAATAGGTACCAGAGAAAAGGACTGTAGGTCAGATATACTGCATTGAGCTCTCACTGCCATTACCAGGAGTCAAAATGAAACAAAAAAAATCTCTGTTTATATTACCTATAAAATAATTTTATCTGCCTCAGACTCAAATCTAACACAGTCACATAGAAGCTGTTGTAGGTTACAAGTAATAAAAAGTACTGCAAGTTACTAAAGAAGGCACTCAAGCATCAGACAACATTTTGGCATACGCCTGTATAAAGTTACAGTAGCTTATTGTTTTGACACGACATGCAAGTAGTAAACCAGCACCTTCACATGCATGTTTTGAGTAAAAAATAAGTAAGCTTGGTTAGATGAGTGCTGCCTGGCTTTAAGCCCACTTCTGGGCCAAAGATTCCAACTAGTTACATGGGAAAATTCTGTGTAACAGGAGTGGACACGACAACTATGAAATTCATTGACTCCCAAGAGTTGACAGAGTAATGTCAACCACCAACTGCCTTCAACTTAGTCCTCAGAAATGCCAACTACCCTCGCTGCCCTCAGCTGGGAAGCCATGACTGCAATTGCTGTTACAACCTTAAAAAAGCAGTGTCTGGGCAAGCACAAAATTATCTGCAGTGAAGAGCACAGTATATACCTGCACAGATGAGGAAAGGAAACTCTTTCCTAAAAGAACTGAGGTGGAGTTTCAAGATTACTGAAATACTTCCCAGAATATCTCCACATTCCCCCTTTAACAAAGAAATTCAAAACCACTGTCAAATCTGTCTACATGCTGAATTTTTAGAATAGTTTTTTGACTTTAAATATTGATAATCCTTATAGGCATTCTGTACAAACTTCTCCCATCTACTATTGTATTTTACCTCATACTCACTTCACAGACTATTTGGGAAAAAGATGTATGACATGGTTGAAATATTTGAGTAAGTTAACCTTAAAGGATTTGAAGGCTACATTCCACATATTACTGTCCTCAACAAAGGAAGAGTGCATCCATTTAGAGAATACAATACCAAACTCTGGGATCAACACATCAACTTTCAGCTCAAAATGGCTTCTTTTTTTAAGTTTGCCTCTTCAAAGACATCCTGTAACCCATGTTAAATGACCAGTTAGAATGTTTGATATAAACCATTCTTTTTTGGGTGAAAAAGGGGAATATTTAAATTTATTTTCAAATCTGGTATACTACCAGATTCACATGTATTGGCAAAATGACTCATAGTCTTAGTCAGCCCTTGCTAAGAAAGTTACTACTTTGATTCAATTAGAACATCACCACCAACAGCCTTAGCAACTATTATTTAATACATGCTGCCCTTAGCTACTACAATAGATGAAGACTGTACTAGGTAGGCCTTTCAGTTTGTGGCCATTTTCCAGCTTGTTTGGTTTTGCTTAAGAAACAAAGTCCAAAACAAACAAACCAACCTCCAGTTTTCTCAAAAAGCACAGGAGCCACCCTCATATGGTAAACACTGAGAAACAAGATCCAAGAAGACCATTTGACTCCAAGCAATCTACACCTGCAGACACACCAATTGTGCTCCTGTGCCACTTGAGTAAACGACTGACTAGTTTTAGAATTCTAAGGAATTAACAAAAGCCAAGTTTCCTGAAGTGACGTCGCATACTCAGCTATGGCTGATGTTTTACACCTTCCCACCTTTTGCCCTCACACTTTATGCCCACAATTACATAAAACACCTGATTTGCACACAGAATTCAAAAGAATTATAGGATAATCCAAAGAATCTCAAAAATGCCTCCTGGGTAGGTTTTTGAAACAAGCTGTATGTATCTACAGTACATAGATATCATGAAGACAGTAATTTTAATATTCTGGAGGTTATTTGCTTACTTTGAATGTGTACTCCAAATGTTTGTCAGCCCTTTTTCTTGATACGTCTTTCAGGGTTATCTTCTCAATGTGTACAGCTGAAAGAAAAACACCTTATTGTGCACTCCAAAACTGACAGTTTGCAAATCTTTCCCTACTTTCCCAGGCACTCTGAGCATGCCTGTATGCTATTGCCTGACTCACACAGCCCCACTCTTCCTCAGGAGCTGTTTTATTGCAACAAACTGCTGGGGGCAGGTGGAACCTTGCTCACTCCAAGTACTTCTCTGGCCTAAGGACAACCTCTTCAGTGCACATCATGGGAATCTGTGCATTACCCAAGAGCTTTTTTACACCAAATGTCACATAACTACAACCATATAATCACTATAAGTGAAAAGACAACAAAAGGGAGTCAAATTGTGTCCTTACTCCAAGAAGTAACAAGTGCTGATAAAAACCAGGCAGTGCCTTCTACACCCAAGTGTCAGAAACATCAAGTAGTAATGTGGGCAAACTAAGGCCAAATAACCACATTTCTGAAGGGTATTTAGGTAAAAAGAAAAACAGAGTTAGGGAAGGCCTGAAGGAGACAGAAATGAGCGTCAGCAAACAGAAAACAAGAAGCAGCAGGCTACTACAATTGTACTGTAAGGAGTGTCATTAAACTGATCTGAGAAGGAAGAAAGGTACTGTACATACTTGCTACTTTATCATTCCTTCTCTACAGCCTATTGTACTCAGCAATAGGCAAGTTCTGGCTGTGACCTGGCAAACAGCAGCACCATATGGCTTTCAGGGCCTGGAGATTTTCTTGAGGGCACACAGCATTGTTCAGGTAATATTCCATATAAAAACCCTTATGTAGCCAAGACAGGCTTTTCACTTTTGCTGCTGTGCTGGCCTGAGAATTCAACAGAATTTTATTCCGGTGCAAGCCTGAACACATCTTTACATGTAAAAAAAAATGTATTTAAAAGCATCTCAACCCTCCCTACATCATCCATGCTTCCTTGCAATGCTTTAGAAACTCCTTTTTTTGGAGGGAGGTGGGTGGTATTAACAGTTAATGTTTTCCTTTCAATTTTTAACTGCATGCTTACATTGGGATATATTGGGAACTACTCATAACAACAGCATTTTTTCCTAAAAAAAAAAATTAAACCTCCTGCAATTGTGTGTTACGAAGCTTATTAATGGATATTAGCTAATTGCCATCTAATATAATATAAACAGTTTAAAATTAATTTTGTTACAGTTACAATTCAAGTCTCATCCCCATCAAATATGCCATTTCTAAGAGAATTAAGTATTGGCAATTTCCATAAAGGAACAATAAGCCAGCAAATAAGCCCAGTGATAGTGCTACAGCTTCCAATTTTCTTAGCAGAGAGACAAATACTGAGTGCGCTGGTGTACACTGGTTGTAATCCTCTAGCTGGGACTTAGAAAGATAATCATTTCATTTTTACCAGTTAACGAAGATTAATTATTACAAAGGAAAGAAATCTGAGATGAGATAAGGATGGCAGACAATATCACACATCAATATTTTATGAAAAGACGAATGTTCAGTGACCTTAATTTTCACCTGTCTGGTATAGATTAAAGTGCTGTTAGAAGGAGGACCATGGCACAACAAGATTTTTGGTGCAGTAAAATTTCTTAATGGCTAACATTCAAATTGATACTAGAATTCATATTCATAAGCTAATTAAGAAGTTGATTCCCATGACTGGAACTGAGAATAGTGGTTTAAATTGCATTCCACTACATGCATATATTTATCATACACAATTAGGAAACCAAGAGCATTAACATTCACAGACAAGCTTTTTTTCCCTAATGAGATTGTGCTTACTTTAAACTATTAAATGTTCTCAATGCCAAAAATTTGTCCTCAGGTATAAAAAAATTTATTACACAATGTAGTACCTTCAACTTCCTTAACTTTTCTGCTGCATGCTTCATCGTAATACATGATAGAACAAGTAATTACACTGCTGCTCCTGAACAGCTTTAGTTCTACAGTTTCAACAGAATCCTTTACAATTCTGTCTCCACAATGACATTTTAAATATTCTAAATGGTTAGACCAAGAAGAAATGTTCGAATATACAAGCCAATGAGGTGTGTTACATCTCTATATCTATTCTGGACACAGCACATGCATTCAGGATGATGCAGTAATGCATGCATACATAACACTGCTTCCATTCTAAGTCAAGATTTTTAAAATTCATATTCATCACAGCTGAGAATAAAACCCAAGTTTTACTATCAGTGGTATTTCAAATCCAGTAAGGAGACTTCTGTACCAGGGAGTCTCTACCACTTAACCATATAGCAGGTATCACAGAGTTATTCTGATCCTTCACTGTGGTTTCTCACTACGATAATACAAATGCAGAAAAATACTTAAGCTCTTCGCTAGATTAAATTATTCAACTTTTTTGTGCTTCTGTTACTTGAGATTGTTACTAAAGAGATTCTCCCTTTTGGGTTTCTAATTCATGAATATAAACACTTTGAACTCTGTAAAAGGATTTGAAACAGGTTTGTTGTCTGTAATCTGCCATAATCTTTCTCTGTCGTTTTTTTTTTCAAGGAATCAAAAACTCTCAAATTGCCTGCCTTCAAAGTGGAGTTAAATCTCCACACTAGAGACAAAAGAACATTTATGAGGACAAAATGAATAGCAATCATTTTTGCATACTGTGGGCTCCTTGCTATCTGCAGACTATCTGTTGACTAATTTTGAGTAGACAAGTGACTTGCTAATCCTCTTGACGAATAAAGAGTTAAGAATAAATCTGTTTTCAATAATGCTAATTTCTTCAAAGACAAGAAATCGTGCTGGCAATTGCATATCAGAGGTTTGTTTATGCTCAGAAGCCTTGCTCTTATTCTCCCCAACAGAGCCAAAAGACTGACTTCTATGAAGCCTTTCACTTCTCCGAACTGCCACTTCTATAAAACCCGCTAATACGTGGTTTTTCTTTGGTTGTTTCTTTTTTAAATTTCATCAAATACAACTGAATCAAGCAGCAAAATCTATCAACTGCTTCCCAGTATTTTCATGTTTAGTTTTGTTAAAAAATCTAAATACTGTTAATACAATTGCATTAAATGAGCTAGTTTTCTCTCAAATCCTACCCCTTTTTTCAGTGGGAAGCCTATTTGCAACTAATTTTCATCCATGCATTCAGTAGCAGTTAGCAGCTAACACAAATGACAATTCATTATAACAAAGAAAAGACCAAGTAGGCAGTGAAGAAGCTATTTTACTTACCAATCACTGCGGCTTCTTGTTCAGATGAACAGCAAAAGAGATACAAGATGTCTACAACACCAAGCAGAGTTGAATGTTCAAGAAAACCCCTAAAGCCTTCTCTAAAAGGAAAGTCAGACAACATACCTTCTCGCTGAGGTCTATGGGAAGCCATCGGGAGTCCATCATGAGGTGCCGTGGTTCGCTCTAGCAAACTGGTCTCATTACTTGACATGCAGTCATCATGGGAAAAGTCGTTCTAAATTCAGAAGGAGAAAAAAAAGAAGTGTCTTAGTAGAAGGTCTATTACCAAAGCTTGCTCTAAACAGCAGGTATTACAAAAAGCCCCACAAACCCACGCTTTATCTGTTATTCCACAGGACAAAAACCAGAAGCTCTCAACAGTGGCAAAGAGGTGGTCATTAGCCACTTCAGTTTACTCTATTTATGTGTTTATCAAATGTCGCCTATAACCTCTGATGTTTCACTGACCTTATTTTGAAAACAGAGTAAGGTAGCAGATAGGGTATCTCAAGCTGGATAATTCAAGATCCTTAGCTCAGAACTTCAGTGATAATTTACTATTAGTATGAACTCTTTCAACTACTAACGTGTCAAGTCATCTACTCACTACATTCTAAATATATTGTCCTCAATTATATTCATGCCCTATACCTTCAGCCTGCCACCTCTTCTATAAAGGAAATCATGAGTAATTGCTTGGACAGTCTAGGAGGACATATGGTCCTGACAGCTAAATCCATGCATCTCTTACTAACTAAACATATAGAACACAAGCAGTTGCCACCAACACCCTCACTTTCATAAAGAAAAGGACAGACCGAAAGCTCATTTCCCCCCACATTTACTCTCAGACTTCAAAATTACATGCCATGAAGTATTACCTTTTTTCTTAAGTGTACAAGAAGGGACAGAACAAGAAATCATACGAGATCGATAACATGGACAGATAAGTAAGAGAAGAAAGAACAATCTAGACTAACAAAAATAAATAAGAAAAAAGTATTAGAAGAGTATGGACTACAAGTGGTTTCCCTAGGGTAACAAGAGCCTATATAATTTTTTCCAAATTAAGATAAAACACTAATGTATCAATTTACACATTCTTCAATGACCAGGTCTTGCTAAAACAAAAGAAAGCAACAAACTGACCAACCAAGCTAAAATTCAGAAATATTTTAAAATATCCAGTGACATTAGATGCAACTGCTTAATTCCGTGTTCAAGGAAACAACACACTGCCTTAAAAAGGGACATTCACAACAAACTAGGAAATACAGGAAGTTACTAGCAAATTTTTGGATTAATTTGTTTTAAGTAAAGCATCCTTATTTATCTGTAACAAGTAGTATAACATATGAGCTGATTAAAGAGCAAGTTAGGGAACACCAGAAACATTTAGGAACTGGTATGCTTGAAAACTGGAAAATTTTTTCATTCAGGACGAAGAACACTGCTCCACTGAAAGACCTTAATAAAAGATGGGTAGAGAAAAAATATAAATCTTCAGAGACCACTCTATTTTTAAATGCAGGAAGCATAATAATAAGTGCCAGAATATATGTGGTTTGTTGGGGTTTTTTAAGGACTTCTGCAATGTGATGAGACAAATCATCAGCCAAGACTGGTTACTGTATTTCTTGAAGAGGACCCCAAGACTGTCACAACAGAAAGACCAGAATGAGTAAGTCTGAGTCCCCTGCCAATTCTTCAACAAACTTCTTCAGATGTGACAGATATATCAGCTAAAGCTGGCTTCATCTCACTAAATCAGCTTTACTTCATCTATAGTGTGGGTACGAACTGTGGCAACTCCTAACAGTATAGCCAACACATGCAGACCCAGGAAGTGTCCAGGCATCAAGCCTGCCCTGGGTATGCTGGTAACCTAACTTTGATCAGTGACATCAATAGCAGCACACAGTTAGCAAGTGCCTTTAGACTGCACTGCAGGACATTTAAGCAGTTTCATCAAACCGGTGTATGGTTTGTGCTCTGAGTGTCAGTAATCTCAGGTTTCGAAGCCATCAGATTTAAAATATAAAGCCTGCTTTGTTTCTTCAAGATAACTCACACCAGTCCCCAGTCACTCAGTAAACAACCTAAGCAAACAACTAATAAATTATGAGTGCAATGTCAGATATGGAATAAGAAAGGAAAACAGCTGTATGTCAATCAGATTACAATTTTTTAACAGCTTCAGCGCATTTTCAAGTTTAGTTTACTAAAAAAAACCCCAAACAAGCTAACACACATACATGCACTCGAGAGAACCACTTTCTGAACTCTTCAAAAAACCCCACAGATAGTGTTTCAGAAGGCATTTCATTACAACTGTGGACAGAAAAAGTGGAAGTATTTTGGTGTGGTTAAGTGTTAACTCCTGATCTAAAACCAATCAAATTTAAAGCCAGACCTTCTTTTGCATTTGAAGTCAGGATATTTGTTTTGATTAATGGAAAATAAATTACAGTCTGTTCTAAAAAATAATTGCTAGTTAAAAAGTCAAACTGTGAGCAGTTTTTAGGAGATGTATAGAAATAACATTTACTTCAAAAAAGTATTCTGTTCAGCTCATGTCAAAGAAGCATTAAATACTGCTGCTACATCTCCTAATACTACGAAACTGCTTCTCACCTAGAACACACATGATCCTTGTAACAGCATTCAAATACTTTTGCAGTGAATTATCCTAGAATGGTTGTTTTTCTATCCATGGCAGCAGTCTGTAACAGGCAAACTACAACTGTATTTGAAGACCCCCTCTAAACTGCAAAGTACTAGATGTTTCACAACTTATTAAAATAATTATATCAATGATTATAAAATAACTATAATAAATTAATAATTTATTCACTTGAAGAACTCTTTGCCTCGAAAGTTAACCAGTAATATGCACTGTGTGTATTCTGTGACTGCTGGCTTCCACAATAGCTAGTGGAACCCAGGAGGTAGACAGCAGGGAAATCCAGGGCAGTCGTAGCTTTACCTTACAGCTTGCAGCCTGCAAAGGCTGTCCCTGTACCAGCTCCAGATCCTGTCTTAAGCTGCATTACATCTCTTCACTTTTGATGTTACCTGCTGTGACAGTTCCACATCAAACTCACAAGTAACTAAAATACAGGTGTCACTGTCAGAGCAGACAACTCTAGTCCACAAACAACTGGAAAGTCTAGGCACTCTGAAGGGCCGAAGAATATGAAGTGGCATCATGTGCTGCTACCTGATGCCAGTCACACCAGGACCACAAGTCCTTTAAAGCCCAGCACACTGCTGAGGAAGGTCATGCTGTATAGAACTAGCTGTGCTCATCCTTTCTTGTCAATGAATACAACGCATTCCATGTTCACACAAGACACGCAAGCATAAGGTTTACTCTCACATAAGCCTTTGTCACTGTGAGACTTCACTGCAGCTCACAGTGCTGCTGCTAATGATTAAAATACAGTGAAGCAAGAAATGTGGGTGGCCTCAAACCAGCCGCCAGATAATTAATTTGATAATCACACAGATCCTTGTGATGGGCTGGAGGATTAACTACATTTCTCCTTGAAAGTGAAACGAGCTAAGAGAGCACCCTAAAAATTATCTGCTCTTATAACCTAGACCAGAGTATTGTATCAAAGAGATCTGTCAGTTCCCCCAGGACCCATGGATGCATCTCATCAGGTCCCCTTGACTTGAGCACCTTCACATTCCTTAGACGGTCTTGAACACATTCTCCTGCAGTTGGTGGTTCTTCATTCTCACAGATCCTGCCTTTGCTGCTGTCACTTCAATGCTGTGGGCTGGAGCACTTGGTGAACACTTAGGCAATAGAAGTTATTGAGTACCTTGGCCTTCTCCATATCCCAGGTGACCAAATATGCCATTTACTTTTGGAGAGGGCTCACAATTTCTCAAGTCTTCCTTTTACCACCAATGTACCTATAGAGAATTTTGTTGTTGCCATTGTCATCCCTGGCTAGCTTTAGTTCTATCAGGGCTTTAGCTTTTCTAACCTGGCTGCCCAAACAGCTTGTCTCTATTTCTCCCAGGGTATCTTCTGGCCTTCCACCCTTTCCAGGCTTCCTTTTCATGTTTGAGTTTGTCCAGAAGCAATTTACTTATCCACACAGGCCTCCTAGTATTTTTTCCTGACTTCCTCCTCATTGGGATGCATCACTGCTGAGCTTGGAGGAGGTGATCCTTTAATATCAATCAGTTTTCTGGAGCCCCTCTTCCCTCCAGGGCTTATTCCATGCTTCTCTACCAGGCAGCCTCCTGAAGAGGAGTCCACGAGTGTTTGTGTCTCAAGGTGCAGGGGTGCTTGTAACACTAGCACCAAATATCTAAAGTGGAGAGCCGTCCTACTGAGAATGATGTTGCTCTAACGCCACGTGAGCTGAGCAGATCTCAGCTAGTCTACACATGACAGATGTCCAAACTCTGCCTTCTATCAATGTAGATGACTGATCAATGTCATGCTGGCATTGCTTTGGCAATATCTAGTGAAATCTGTTATTGGATAGCCTACTAATCATCATGAGCAAGTGACTGATGTACATAAGTCTTCTGATGCTTGCATTGCACTTTCATAAAAGAACTATTCATTCATCAGCTCTGATGAGCACTAACAAGGGAAATACATTTGCAGCAGCTGGACAGCTTGATTAGTTCTATATGCCCAAATATGAAACATTATTTTTCTGCAAGACTACAGTAATTGTGCTATGAGGGACAGCACTACTCAGCCTTGCAGGCTGTGCAGATGTAAACTGGTGCAGCTCGTTCATTCATCTACAAGTGGGAACTGACAAACAAATGAAAGAAGGCATTTTTGAAAAAATCAAGGTCTAACTCATGATCATGAGTTATCATCTACAGCATCTGCACCTTCAAGAAAATTGAGTGATGTCAGAATAATCATTAACAGATGTGGTGCCAATTACAAGACCAAAGCCATGATTTGCTTACAACAAACCTTGCAAGCTCCTACCCTCGATGCTTCACAGCTGTGATATGCAGATGCATCGCTACATAGCTGTGGTAGCACAGAGGTTCAGTATCACCTCTCCAGAAGCAACAACCTGGTGAAACTGCCTGTGTACTCATGTGCTGTTGAACCCTCTTGTGACAACAAGAGCAGCAGAGATGAAGCCTTAGTCAACACACTGAGCAACTGCATCTGCACCCCACCACTGTGGGGTGTGGCTTGGGTACAGGGATAGAACATTCATGCCATCTTCAAATGGAAATCCAGCATATGCATTTAATACTCACAAATGCGAACATATAGAGCAGCAATGCTTCAAAACCTATTTAATGCTGACCACTGTTGATACAACAGATTGTCCCCTAACCAAAAAAAATCCAGTACTGTCTCAGACAAGCTGCTAGGCAAATGCAAGATCAAGACTGCAGACAATTGCCCAACTGACACTGCTGCTGAGCCATGCTCCAATCCGGAAGTTCTGAACTATGCAAAGGCACCGTGCAATTGATCTAAGATGCAGAGAGCTGTTCTACAAGACTTGAATAGAATCAGCCTCAAGATCTAAGACCACAAAGATCCACCACATTATCTCTCTCTTGGCCAAACCAAAGAGCAGCTTAGATGTTTCCATGTTAACTTACGTTTTAACATGCAGAATCAACCTTCAGAACAATAGTTCTTATTCCACATAGAACCACAGCTGGAGAAATGGGCAGACAGGAATCTCAGAAAGTGCAGCATGGGGAAGTGCAAAATCCTGCACCTGGGAAGGAACAACTACAGGCACCACACACTCTGGAACCTAACCAACTATAAAGCAGCTCTGCAGAAAAAGACCTATACACATAAAAATGTATATATATATGTGTGTGTGTGTGTGTGTGTGTGTGTGTATACACACATCTGAAGGGAGGGTGCAAAAAGGATGGAGCCAGGCTCTTTTCAGCAGTGACCAGTGACAGAAGCAGAAGCAACAGGCAGAAACTGAAACACAGGAGATTCCCTCTGGACATCTGGAAACACTTTTTCATCGTCAGGGTGACTGAGCACAGGCTGCCCAGAGAGGTTGTGGAGTCTACATCCTTGATGATACTCTTAAGCAAGCAAGACCTCCAGAGGTCTCAGCCAACCTCAATCCCTTCATGGTTCTGTGACCAGACATAAAATCCCATAACATGTGCAATAAAAGCCTGACTGGCTGAACATACAGTTCAAATGGATTATGTGCTACTGCTCTTTTAACTCATATCTACTAAGCTGGACTGCACAGAGAGTATGCACAGGTGCCTAAAAGTACTTTAAAGCACATTTGTTTAGTGAAACTATGTTAAGAGCTCACCTGTAAGAGGCAGCAACAAAACATTACAAGGGAGACAGAAACCTGACAAAACATCAGCTGATTCAGGGAGGAAAATGACACCATGTAACAGCTTCAGCAATCACATACCAACTAACTTATAGCACTACCAAATCATAACAATTTTGAGATAAAGGGCATACCAACCCTCTTACATCACATAAACAAATTCAACTCTCAAGGCCTGTGGCAATTACATTTGAAGTACTAGACACGGCAGCTACACCTAAGACTTACAGTGCTGGGGGAATAATGCACCTTTTGTTTGCTAGAAACACAGTGTGTTCTAAGTCTCACCTGCACCTGAGCCTTTAACAGGACCTAAATCACAGTTTCAGTCCAACCCAGCTAGCCCATGACAATGTAGAGAACTTGAAGCCATAGCCAGCCAAGCACCAGTTCATGTGTAACTGTATCCTCAGGTGGGTGCTCATCTAACAACTCTGCAATTTCAGTACTCTTGCTACTGTCAGCTGAGTGAATAAAATTACTTGAATGTAGCAGTTCAGACTAATACAAAAAATTATTCTCATAACAGTCTAGAGTGACACAAGATTTAAAAAACATTTGCTCCTGAAGAGTAGTTCACTGAAGTACAGTCAGTACTGAGAAGGGATGATGCCTCCATTACTATGTTTAATTACCGTCAGAGGGCAATATGTCATTTTGTCCAATCCTTGAACTCCAGCATAGTTTTAAAGTATTCTTTCATGTACGGCATCTCTGAATAACAGAAAATCTCTGTCTTGTGGTTATCTCATTCTTAAGACACTTCCCAAGACACTAAATTTTCTTTAACTGTTTGAAGTATTTTTACTTTCTTCTCCCAAAAAGATAAGATTAAGAAATTGAGGAAAGGCAAGAAACTCACAAAGGAATGCAATTTCTAGCCAGATCTCTGAGACGGTCCTCTGCCAGTTTTGGTCTCCAAAAGTATAAACCCTTAGACTTGGAGGATACTACAGAAATTCATTAACTTTTTAAGGAAAAATAGGTATTTTGTTTAAATTATAGTTAATGAATAATCAGCTGTAGTGTTTTCTAGGACAGCTATGGCTAGAGACTGATACTGGCAAACAAACAAGGTGACAGATTTAAGCAGGCAGAATCCCACAGACTTCAGAGGTTGTACAGACACAACCATCTTACTGCTGCTGTCTGCACCCTTTTCTGCAGCTCTTTAGAAAAAGTGGAGTCCTCTGGACTCCGAGCCCAGTGAGATCCTGCTACCTATAAATAAGTCAGCATTGGGCAACCCTGAAAAACAGACCACAGCTCAACTACAGCAATCCAAGCCCAAGCATTAGGAAGTCACACATTCTCAACACCCTCAGTACTTATTTACTATGCTGGAGAACAAACTGTCAGGGACAACAGCAAGAGGCTGATTAACTCTGGTATAATGGGACTGGGAAAGGCTACAAACTGCTACTAACATCTCAGATTTAGAATTAAACAGCTAAAACAGCTCAAAGCAGTGAAAGCGTTTACTCTGCAATTTCCTGGAGCATCAGCATGAGCATTTAGATAAAACTCATTTTAGGCATTGTCTTTTATCTAGCTACGACTTCCTTTCCAAAAGACTTCCAGTAATGTTTCTGGAAATTCTTAACTCCTGTTTGGAGCCAGAGAAACTCCTGTTCAGAGACAAGGCTGTTAGGTTCTCTGAGGCAGCTGGAATACTTTTTATCTCAGTATGCAAAACTTGTAAAACACTTGTATTTCCCTGGAGTGTACCACCATTTAAAAGATCTTTGCCACGAGTAAAATGACATTTTTTAATCTTGATGTCTCTTATTTAAACCAGACTCTGAAGACACACTTTTCCTTATATTCAACTCTATGACACTACAAACAGTGCACTGCAGACAGAGCTTTTAGATTCTAAAATTAAATTCTATTACCTTATTCTGCTGGAAGTGACTGAAGATCAATCATAAAAGCACTCTTCTAATTTGCAGACAAAATATCCTATAAATAGAAGCATACTAAGAAAAATACTCTGTAAATAGAAAATTTCCCTTTCTTTGTAAATAGAGACTTTTTTCTGTGAAGAATCCTCCAGCCAGCTAATTACAATAATATTCAACAAACCATTATCTCCAGGAGATTGCTTATTTCAACAGAACCTTGGTTGTATTCCTGTCAAGTATGCCTGATTAAATGTTCCAGTGCCTAATGCAAGCCACATTTATTATGTTCGTGGATATTCAGAGCTCCTTCAGTATTTCAGCATTTTGATCCCAGACATCCAATGGGATGGAAAAAGATAAGCAATAAAGTCAAACTCCTTTGATAATGATGCACTCACTAAACACAAATAATCAACACAAGAGTTTAAGCTGTGTGTTCTGTTACTTAAACCAATATACAGTGGTATCAACTGTTTCTTTGCACATTAATGCTACTTTTATTCAGCAGCAGATGCCCGGTTTATTCTTATACTTCAATTTTAGATTCAAAATTGATTTTCTGCAGCTTAATGCACCAATGACTTTTTTCCAAAAGGCGTTGTTATAAGCCACACCTTAAATTAAGAATTTGAAAATAGTATCAAGTGTTTCTACCTTATGTATAAAAACTCCCAAACCTTAATTCAGAACACTTTATAAAGAAATGAAATTTACACAATTGTAAGGCAATCCTAGCTCTGCTCATCCCCCTCCAACAGTCCTACCTCCCACAACTTTGAAATTCCTCCTCCACTTTGAGCTGAATTTGTTAAAATGTATCACTAAAAATGTTACATTTTTAAAAGATCGTTGAAATAAGACACCAAAAAGAGCAACAATCTTCTTTAAACAAACAACCCTTTGTCATGGAGCAACTTTATTGTGATCTCAATTTTATCAGACAACACAGACCGTCTCCAGAAAACATAATTCCAACAATGGGAAAAAGCAAATTGCTTTCTGTTTTAGTAAATCACCTACAAATTCTTTGTAGGTGAATCTCTCAAGCCTTGGTGTTCACTAAAGCTAGGTGTTACAGCTCCTTGAAACCTCAAACCGAGCCATTTTGTTAGATATGCCACGTGCAATAGCACGGTCCTTTGCCCTAAGGAATTCAGAATCCAGAACTGACAAACCACCTGACTCAACTCCAGGTCTGAACTCCCTCACTTTTGCAGGCTGATTTCACATCACTGCTGCCAACCATAGGAATACATTATTATTTCACGGCCAATGCGAACAACAGCTCTGTGACCACCTTCCGAGGAGTCAGAAGCCGGGAGGTGAGAACGCCCGGGAGCGCTAACCACGGGAAGACCAGAGCTGAGCTCGCAGCCTCTCTGCACAAAACTGCTGCTGCGCCTTTTCTGACCGATCAACGGGCACGCTACAGTCCCCGCACGGACGCCGGGCTCTTCCCAGCGCCCCAGGCTTCCCGCCTGCCGCCCTGCGGAGCAGGGCTGAGGGGCGGTCCCGGCGGGCGCGGGGGCCGAGCCCCTCCCCGTTATGCAACGGCGGCACCGCCCCTTCCCGCCGGGCCGGGCACCGCCCCGCGGGCACGTGACCGAGAGCCAGCCGCCGCCATGTTGGACGGGGCGGGAAGCGGCGGCCACCATCAGTCACCGCATCCCTGTCCGCGCAGGGGGCTGGCGGAGCGGCCCCCCGCCGCCACGGCGGGGCAGCGCGGAGGGGCAGTGGGGCTGTGCCCTCACGGGGCGTGGGGGATCCGTGACCCTCCCCTCAAACAAAGAGAGGGGTCACCCCCTTTCCCCGAGCCGTGACGGTGCTCGGTGGTTGGGGCGTCATGTCCATCCCCGCTCCCCCTCCCGCCGGTCCGTCTGCCTTCGCCGAGCCCGGCTGTGCCCGTCTAACGGGGCAGGAAAAAGTCCGCGTCCCGCTCTCGGGCGCGGCCATTGCCACCCGCGACAGGCACCCGACAGGAATGCTCGAGCATTCCCGTGCGGCCGCGGGCTGGACGGGGAGCACCGCGACCACCCCGAGGGATCCCGAGCAGAGCTGCTTGGGCTGCCCGGCACGGAGCGGGTTATTCCCAGAGATGGAGCCCTGCCCTTTTGACACAAGCCCAGCCGAATAAAATTTCGGAGCGGTCTTTATGAACCGTTCTAGTTCACAAACGCAGAGCCCTGAAGGCACTCAAATTTCAGAGATTGAAGGAGGCTAAAAGGCCTGTGGACACCCGACAGGATTTTAAATCAAGTTCAATGTAACGCTACGGCAGCATTTTGCCAGGGAAGTCTTTAACCCTGCTGGTGGCTTTCATCTCCTCCAGCGTTTTATCTGCGAGGGTCCCACCGTCCCCATGGAACGTTGCCTGAAAATACTCAGCAGAAACCCACTGATCCCTCTGTTCCCTGTCCGCCATTATTTCCCAGAAAGGCTGTGCTGTATTTTAGCCATTAAGAGAGGGGGGAGGGGGAGGAAAGCCTACGGAAGGGTTGCCGTTTCACTGCTGTGTCGACTACGGAGTATGTGATGAGCATGTTCAGCCAAGCTGACTCGGATCTCTCAGTGTTCCCTGAGTAAACAAAACCACAACTTGGACAGCTGCTTTTATGCTGAAGCCAGAATACTGCACAAAACTGACTTTAATTCCAGTAGTTCACGGAAGCCTGCCCTCCCAACTGCATTTGGTGGAACACACTGAGCAGCTACAACTGCTGTGCCAGTTCCAGGCAGGAAGTATGTTTCCGGTTACTAGCACTTTAAACCTAGAAGGAACAGTGTCCAGTCTTACCACTTCCTGCAATTCAATCTTCTCCCCGGAAAGATGGACGTTCAGGATTAATTCTGAGATAGAACTAGACTTGATGCAGGCCAGTGAGCCAAAATAAACACTTTTTGGTCTGATGCTCCGAATTCATTGTGATTTCAGTCCTGTAACATCTGCCCATTAGTTTATAGCCTGCCAAATGTGTTTTGGCCTTTAAATGAAATAAGCATTTACTTAATATATCTGAAGGCTTAGAAATTCATCCCTGTCTCCTCCAAGTAGTCCTCAAGAGCATATCCCATCTTTAGCAAACAGAAGGAGCCATTCCTTTCATATGGCAGGCAATGCAGAAGTTTTCTGCAAGTGGCTGCAATGGATTGCACTGCAAGCAAACTTAGAAACAAAATCCAAAAACCCCAACCCTTACTGCTTTGTACCCTTTTCTGTCAAGTAACTCATGAAAACCTGATGGGTTCAGTGGAACAGTACTATAAACACCTGTCTTCCAGCCCTTCCTTCCCCTTTTCACGAGAGGCCATCTACAGACCAAAAACTGCAGAGCTCCATGACGACGGCTTGGCTGCATAAATATGGGGCAGATTTTAAAGCCAATGCTCATCAAGAGGGTAGCAGTGAATGGCACTGGGAGAAAACCTCTGCTTAAATAGAGCTACTGCACAGGAGAATGCTTCCGTTGTCACTCACTGCAAGTCCTCATCCCCGGTGACAGCCACCTCCTAGCAACAAGTGACACAACTGCTTTCAAGATGAGCTTTGCTGTTTCCTGACAGCCACCCAAAAAATCAGTTTTTCTCTGCACAGAAGCTCCAGTTGTGACACTTTAATTTGTTGCTTTAGTGGAATCATTACTACCCCTTCCCCAACGTTGTCAGCCATCTCACTGAACCTGGTGTTTCAGAGAACCAGCCTTAGAGCTGGTGACCCAGCCTCAGAGCTGGTGACCCAGCCTTGATTCTTGCCAAGTTCAAGCCTGTGTCTCAGTTTGGGAAGGGGCAAGGGAGCAGGCTCCATATAAAAAAAAATTTCAACGTGGTCTATTGGTTTGAAGCCCCTAGAGAATGCTCTCTTCGGCAATCTAGTCTCTATCTAGCATTATTATTATTATTATTATTTCTATTTTTACAAGTTTAGTCAAGCTGTTGCTTGTACTCCTGCATCGTACAGTGGCCTACAGCGTACAAGGCAGCCAGTTCAGTACTGTGCACCCTGCACTCCAGTACGGCAGAGTTCCAGAAAAAAAAAAACCAGTGTTCCAGAAAGCATGGCAGGCTAGGAAAATCAGCCCTTCCCCCCGCCACGAAAATCGTAGCAGAAACTCCGCAACAGGTT
>VZTH01015818.1:814772-962559 GCA_013397815.1 Aleadryas rufinucha | reverse complement strand
CCCCGCCCGCGGCCCGCCCAGCGCGCGGCGCAGGGACCGGCGCCCGGTTTGGGAACGGGCCGGGGCCCCGCGTTTGCCCGGTGAGTTCCATTGGTCACGCCGATGGGAACAGGTCAACAGTTCGCCTGGGACCAGTCCGAGCGAGCCTCCCTATCGCCTGGATAAAAGATTTCGCTGAGATAAGGCCGTGCCTTGGCTGATAGCTCTGGTGTGCAGAGCCACGTGGGTTTGCCCAAAGCCGGCAGGAGCGGGCCCAGAGCTGTGCCGTGCCGGTGGTGGAACAATGCTGAGTGTGGAAACATGGCTGCTACAGGCCCTTGTAATTTTTATTTTCTATTTTCTAAAGTCTAATGCAGTTGAAACTTCTGCTGTTGTAAGATGTCTCCTTTTTTAAAAATTACTATTGTTACAGGATCGTGGCTTTCCACCGAGTTTTTTTTTTCAATATGGAAATAGAGGGAATATTGCAGAAAAAAATATAGTACAGCAAAATAGCTTAGGGATACTCCGATAGGAAATAGCAGGCTTGCTGTCCTCTCATTCCCCCAAGTTGTGTTCCCAACTGTTGTGTTCCACAACCAAGAGCCTACAATTACAAGATTAAGCAGTGCTCCGAGTAATCAGAAAGTTTCAATGCTCCTTGCTTTGATTTCCCCACAATTACATAAAGGAAGTGTATTTGAAAGGAAAACCAAGCCTGTGGCTTGCTTAACAGCACAGCGAAGAATAAAGTTAATTTTAATTACAATTANAGCTGTATACTGGCTATTACATTGTATAAAAAGTTATTCAGATTACATGGGTATCAAAAGTTATCATTTAGGTTATAAGCATCTGGTTATAGGTAGGTTATAAGCATGAAGTTATAGGTGTAGAAGCTGTGATTCAGGCCATATAAGTAAAAGCTATGATTCAGACTACATAAGTATAGAAAGCTATGTTTAAGGTTATATTGATATTCTTTAAGTCACATTGATAAAAGGCCATGATTTGGGTTATATTGATATTAAGCTTACATAGATACTTTATAACCCAAGCTATGTAAGCACTGTTGGTGTGACTTGAGTTACACAGACATCATATGCAGAGCAGCATCCCTGAACTGCTACAGCTGCAAAGTATAAACTGCCAGACCTGACTGCCCCTTATCTGTTTGTCCAGAAGTCGATGGTGCTATGATGAAGAGCTTTATCAAACAACTAAGAAACTGTCATGCAGATTATAATAGTCTTGTATGCATCACTCAGATGTACCACAGAGAAGTCTTGAATGGTGGTTACAGACTATACCATTTCCTGCATTTTTGTGTATGTACAGCAAACAAATGTATTTTACTTTTAAAAATTAAATTACTAATTTGAAGGTAGCTCATGTTGGGTTTATAAATTCCTAATGGCTGCTCAGTCCTCTTCTAGTGACACAAATGGAGTTGACCCTGACTCAGCACAGCTCTCCTCATTCATTGGCATCACAGGAGCATTGTCACTGTCCTCACCGCGTCTTCAGGAGTGGAGTGGGGAATGGGAATTGGGTCAGACCTAACCCTTCCATCCCAGACTGCCAACAGTTCTTTGCTGGTCCCAGGACTAGGAAGGTGAAGAAAAGTTGCATGAAGTCTCATAAACTTGTTTTATCCTCTTTTATTTGATTCTGTTTGCTGGTTATGGCTGGGCTGGACCTGTGAATCATTACAGATCCCTGCAGTCATTAGTCAAAGCAGCTATCATAATGCCACAGTAGCATATTTTCTTATGTTGTCATTATGAAGCAGTAATTCTAGGATTACAGCAATTCTTGTCATATTATTGTTATATTTTTTCCCAAAGAAAAATTACTGTGACTGTCTTGGGGGATGTGCCAAGCTGGAATTGTGGAAGCACAGAAATAAGGCTTGAGGTTTCTGCTTAGTAATTTGAAAAGTTATTTAGTCTGAATAGAATTTGCAAGATCAGAATTACAATGACTCAAATGTTAGAAATAACATTTCCTACTTCAACAATCTGTGATTGAAATAAAATGTGACAGAGTTCCAAACAGATAACACCATGGAGAGTGAAAAAGGAGGGTTTTTTTGTGGGAATGGTTGGAAGGGGATGACAGAAAGAGAAGGTCTGCTGGTCCATTCAAAAATTCACAAAGGTAAGGTAAATCACAAATTCGTGGAGGCAGTGGTTGAAAGTACACTCATCCAGAAAACACACACCCTATTTGTGGCAGTTCCCAAGCTGATTCTTAGTTTAACAAATAAGCTTAAGAACCTGATTAACTCAGTCCTTCTTAATTTCCTCTTTTTAAAGTCTTAAACTATGATATTTGAGGAAAACAGATGTGAAAGATGTGAAGTCAGGAAAGGGGAAAAAAAGAAAAAAGCAAAAGGAATGTTATGAGAAGGCAAAAAGACAACAAAGATATTCCAAGTGGGCTTACAAGTAATTCAGTAGCTGAGGGAGGTGTCAGCAAGGGAGAGGGCAGTGCCTAAAGAGAACTGAAACTTTAAGTGCCCAAGAGAAATGAAAGTGAAACTCTGGACTGTGAATGGAATGAGGACACGGAGGGGAAGTGCTCAAACACTGACAAGCTAGTACAATGGGAAAAGCTACTATAAAATTATCTTGCCTAGGGCAAGTGCCCTGGAGGTTTTTTAACCTAGGTTTCTTTAAAAAAATGTATAGCTTGCATAGGTCTTTAATGACCTGGGCCCACAGTCATGCTGACTTAGGGTGAGCAAGTGTACGGAGCCTTAGAGGGAAAAGTATGTCTGTAATCTGTCTGAGCTGAAAGCCAGATGAACTCTGATGCAACACAGAGCAGGCGGAGGAGCAGTAGGACGGTGCTGCTGGTTCAGGAGCAGCACTTCTTTGGGAAGTGGTTTTCATTAGAGTACAGCAGGGGTCTGGTCTGACACCTCAGGACAAAGGGCAAGAAGCCGTGTCTAAGCAAGCCGTGGTTGCTACTACTGGATTTGCAGCAAAAGGAATAGTGACTTTTCTGAGTCTTCCCCACCTGCTCTCTTTTCATCTGTACATCCTAATCCCTGTTTACCAAAGCCTTGGACCTTCCTGAGTGCACAGAGGCTTCACTGCTAGTCTAGAAATGTCCTTACTGACAAGTCCTTCTGTGAACCTTCTGGCTCAGCTTTTCCACCTGGTTGTGACCATTGCTGTTTGGATGCATGAGCTGTGGAGAATGTCAGGAGACACACAAGCCCTGGAGAGGCAGTTTCCCATACTTTGTGTGCCACCACACCGAGCAGAGGCAGCCACAATGTGTCTTTTGAGTGAGATGTCCTCCCTCACTAAGTTCTTCCGAAGAGGTAATTGGCATTGCGGGGTTTTGTTCAGCAGGCCTAAAACTTCCACAGCCATCTTTTAGATGGAGGGAAAACCATTAAGAAAAATAAAAAGCACAACACTGGGACACTGGACTGAGTGCTGAAGCCAAGGGAGGACAACAAAGCAACCTTCAGCTCTGTGAACATGCATTTACATTTCTTTATTTTTATTATTCCTTTTTTTTTTTTTTTTTAATATTGGCTTCTCACCAAGGCAGTCAAAAGATTTTTTCCATTAATTTCAGCAACATATAAAATCAGTTTCACGGTCTCTGTTTGATCCTTTACCACTACTATAGATCTGCTAAAATTGTTTTGTAAGAATGGGAATGAAGTTGATCTGTGGCCCATTTAAAAATCAGATAGGGACCCTGTAGGATAAGTAGATACATATTTCATATACAGTAGTATATGTATATTTCATATCTATCAGGATTTTTTTTCATGCTGATACTGTTCCCCAGGTACTGTCTCTGCTAGTAAGTATTTTCACTTTTAACAAAGGCTGTAACAAATCCTCAGTGAGGATCTTTGCATGGATTCCCATACTACTGGGTAGAAGATACATAAATAAGGAAACAAATCTTCCTATCCTCCTTTCCTCCTTTATTCCTTTTCTTCTCTTTCTCTCCTTTATTCCCTTTCTTCTCCTTTCCCAGACTGTAGGAAGATCAATTGCTTCTTTATATGAAGTTTGCAGATGTGTTTAATCCACTGTCAGTAACATTGTCAGGTCTCCCAGCCAAACTCCCAAGGTGTAAGGGAATAATTTCAGGCAATGTCAGACAAATGTCACACAAAAGAAAACAACCTGGAAGAAAAGATAAGTTCCTTGATAAAGCTCTGGAATGATTTTGCTGACTCATGATTTGTCCTTTATCTCATGACAGTTGGCATTTTTTGTGCAACTTACCTTTTGTTAAATAGGTGGTAGTTACCTTTTAGCCCTGGCATTTGAAGAAAAAGCTTTGAGAATGTGAGAACTTGAAATTCACTAAAAATAAAACCTGTCAAATTGATAGGTTGCTATAACTTGTTTTTTAATTCCTACTGCTGTGGTGGATTTTGAATATTTGAGCTGATTTATTCTTTCAAACTCATTTTCAGCAGGAGTTGAGCAAGCTTATGTTTGAAAACTGAAGATATGTTTAAGAAAGCACTTTTTTAATATGCATGTGTGGAAAGAAGACATGCGTATTAAAGACATTTAGGACTTTATATTCAATATGAATAGTTAAATGCAGAAGATGACCCATAGTCCTAATTATGTTATCATCCACTGTAGGAATAAACATACAATTTTAAGCACAGTTTAAATGGTTTAAACATAATTTTGGATTTAAAGTTACTGAAAAATAAGTTCAGAGTAGGCAAAGGGTGTGTTCCCAGGATCAGCTTCATTATGAAAGACTATTTCTAAAGTCAAAGTTGTTGGTTATTCATTTGCAAAGGTCAGCTATCCCAGTCCTCTTTGGCAAGCTTGCCAATAAAGGTACTGTTATGAAACATGGTTGCAAATTTCA
The DNA here is from genome assembly GCA_013397815.1 of Aleadryas rufinucha. Classification (NCBI taxonomy): domain Eukaryota; kingdom Metazoa; phylum Chordata; class Aves; order Passeriformes; genus Aleadryas; species Aleadryas rufinucha. Next base: position 957,705 of record VZTH01015818.1, on the reverse strand, counting down.
GCTCCCTGTTCAAGGGAAGCTGAACTGAGGCCGCCGTCTATCTTTTACATAACTGTCAAAGGTGAATTATTACTATTTTCAGCTGGATCCAGCTCAGAAACCTGTGAAAGATGGAAACATTACCAAGCTGCTAAGATAGGGGGGCCTATTTTAACTTCAGTGCAGCATTCCAGCCTGTGAAACACATGGCCGTCTGTATTGGTTTGCTTTTCTCTTTGTAAAGTTATTGAGAGAATTTAAGGAAAGTTAAATACCAGAACCACTGGTATATTCATATCCTTTGGATCTTCTTTCTGGCCAGTGGTTTCCTTGCACTGACTGAAATTCTCTGTGGGATTTTATTATCACTGAGCACAGCCTGCACTGATTCGGGTCCCCCTGAGTTAAGGCTGGTATAAATTGTGCAGTACCAGGATACCTTGTACCCAGAACTGAAATTTGCACAGAAAGCTACTACCCAATCTAGATGACAATTCTGTTTCGTGGAAGAAAACAATGGGCATTTCAACACCATTCAGCTTTGGGCTTTCTAATGTTTCAGCAAGGACAGTGGTGAAATGCCTGTGACTCCAGGGTGTTAAAGGTGAACCATCAGTGTGTGCTTTCACAAGGAGCAGCACACAAACTCATGAACGTGAGCAGCCTGCACACACAGCTCAGTTATTGCCAGGGCTTTGCTGTCATGGGAAGTACCACTTAAATAAGACCAGTAGACAGAAGACCATTTAAGCACCTGCCCAAACCAGTCTCCGTTCTAGTTAGCAGTGAAGTACATCCTTAAGTATAAAGCACTGAAATTTAAACACCTACACAAAGAAGAAAAGACTTAGGCCACCTTAAACATCTGATGAAAGTTAATTGAAATCTGTTCTGAAATCAGGGCCTGCAGAAGGAATGTGGGTGTGGCTCAGGCACCAGGCCTGCCTGATATTAGTCATGTACATGATAATTATGTATGCAACGAGCACCCGGGAATCAAACTGAGAGGTTTATTGGCTAGATTATTTCATAATCTCTACACTTGGGCCAGAAGGAGGAGAAGAGCAACCTGCTGATCAATCCATATGGAAACCACCATGTGCACTGGAGGTTCTTCAGAGCAAAACTCTCACCTGTATGGATTCCAAGGTACCAGGGAGAAAGCACTATATCCTGACCTTTAAAATGTGCAGTTAGAGTCACAAAGACCAAGGGATGCCAGCGTGAGCTGTAGAAGAGTCATGAGTCACTTGTGAGATTTGTGCTGCAGAAGGAACACATTATCCCTTTGCTCTGCTGGTAGTGCCAGTCTCTTTCTGTCTTAAATGATCCATCTGCTGCTGCCCAAATTAGACACACAGCTCTCGCCGTCACTGTGCAAAGCTGTCGCCGACAGTGCTCAGAGTGTGGTGTTCTACGTAGCTCAAACCTTGCTTAGCATCTCACCTGCAGATAGGGAACCCCCTCATGCCAAGAATGGCTTATGTCCCACTGAAGCCCTCAAAAGAGGAATTGTAGCTGTAACTGCCAGAGACTATTAGTCAAAGCTGGGACCCTGTAGGTTTTTGCCACGAAGCCCAGCTGAAGGGCAAAAGGAGAGATCTTCCTCTGGGGTGGGAGTTGCTGTCATGAGCCTATGGATGAGACTGGGTCTGGTGGAAAAATGACCACCTCAGCTGCACAGCTCAGTGCTGCTGGAGGTGTGAGGTGATTGTCTGCTACTGCTTGTTTGTGTTCTGCTCCACACCACTTTTTTGGCTCAGGGCACGCAATATCACTGTTTAAAAAATCCTCAAGCCTCAGCACACTTCGGTACTCTGTTGCTGTTTGTTTGTACCCACTGCATGCATTAACCTGAAAACAGTGCAGGAGTGCTCACCAGAGGAGGTGTTAGACACTGGCATTCAGTTAAGGTAGAGTAGGTTGAGAAAATAAGTAAAACCAAAGAAGCAACCTCCACTTTCCTCATGCTCTCTCCCACAATACATGTATTTATTTTGAGGTGCCCATACTTCAATTGTCCTTGAGAGTTTTCCTCTTTGCTCTTTGGAGGTATCCAGTATTCAGTTCAGCTATGAATCCCTGCTTGTAAAGCAGGAGTTCTCCATTTGGCAACATCTTGGGAATAAAAGAAGGAATTGGAAATCTCTCGATGTGTAGGTGTTTCAGTCTGGAGGTGTTTCTGGCTTTCCACTTCTGAAGAATGAGTAGGTTGCCTTGAAATAATGACATTTGAGGAAGCTCTTTAAGTCTGATCTGTATTTATTAGGACTTTATAGCATATAAGCGGGATGTCTTACAATCTGGAGTCTGTGAAGAAAAGCATCACAAAATTTACTCTGGAAAAAAGAAATAATTCAATGAATAGTTGAGTGGATACCTCCTACAGAAGAAAAAAAGGAACCTACATAAGCTCTGGTTCCTAATGAAATTAATAGCCCCACTTCGGTGGTTTTTAAAGGTCTAAGGCATCAGATTTGCTGTTTAGTGTCAACATCTCAAATCCAGAGCAAAGCTGAAGTAGGGGGCTGCTGTACAGAAAATATCTAAAGCTCCAGCCTCACCCCCTGGGGCATCACAGAATCCCACCACAAGGCCCTCCTCTGGTTGGGTGGTTTGGCTGTTTCAGCAGTGGTGCCTGGGCTCAGGAGCACCTGTGTTCCTTTTACATAAAGAAGAAGAATAGTTTCTAAGTGGAGAATACAGGGTATCTTCTGCACTCATGAGGTGAGTGGGTGCTCACCTCGTTCCCACTCTGGTTCAGCAAGGGCACTCCAGCATATGCTTAGCTTGAACTTGAATGTAAAAGTGATGATGCTTGTGATTTGTTTAGCAAAGAGAGATGTTTCATGTGGCTGAAGCCCAAAGCCTTTCTCTTTTTTTTTTTTCCCCCTCAGTTATGGGCTATCATTAATAATTGAAGACAAGGGAAGGGTCACAAATTACCCTATTCCATACCTACTTCAAAGGATGTTTTCAACAGGATATAATTATCGTCCCCAAACATCTACTAACTCTTGAAATAATAGTTTAGTCATGTCTGGTAGCTTTCTCTACCATGTATTGAAAGAGCAATCAGAGTTTAAAAGAGGAATACCCTTTCTTTCCCAGAAATCTGTGAAGTATTGCAGGTTCTGAAGAACAAAAAGCCTACTTGAGGAATAATTGGCAATAGGCTGCTTTTTAATTAACAAATTTAAAAACTTTTCTGTCAAAAAATTTCTTAGCATCATCTTCTCAATTGAGCAATTCCAAGATTTTTCTGCATTTATCCCATTTTTTCTCCTCTCTGTGCCATTTTATTCACAACCATTCTTTTTTCTTAAGTATTTGCCATTGGATATCAATAAGCTTCAAAAATTTTTCGATGGGCTTTGAAATCCATTCCCTTAATAAATCTGTTCTTAGCCCAAATGATGCGTTCTGGCTGTGACTTGTGCCAAATCTCTTGGTCCTTCCTGTTCCAGCCATCCCTTCTGCTCTTGCAACATTGACCAAACAAGGTTGCTCAAAGTCTTTCCTGCAGATGTCCCGATATTGCCCGATGCAAGGGAAGACATCACGTGTAGATATCAGACTGCCGCAAGGACAGTGTGGACTACTGTGTTCGCCTCCAGTCCCCATTCAAGAACTTCCTTTTCATCTGTGCTATAGTTCTACATGCAATTTTGGTGATAAACTCACCTGCCCATGACAGAGACTTCCTCTGTATTTGTGCAGTGGCCAAAGCATTGACCAAAGCCTCTAGGAAGTAATAAAATACATAATAAAATAGCAATTAAGAAATCTGCTCTTGGGGACATGTTGCTTTCTCTATCTTTAATATGCCTGATGCACTTTGAGACACTGAAAGAATTGCAATCTGTAATGCTTTGAGTTTGCCTGAAGATGATGAGAAAGACCTGATGATAGAAGGCTCAAAAGGAAAATGTTGTGAGCACACAGTCCACAATGCAGCACTCTTATCTGTCTTGACAACCTGCTTTATCACCTTCCAGAGAAAAGGTGGCAAAATCAGTTAAATCAAATGAATTACCATTGCAGCCTTTTGCAGGATCTTTAAAAAGGCACTCCAGCTCCTTGGGAAAGGATTCTCTGTGCATGCATTTTAAATAATTTCAAGAGTTTAATTTTTTACCAATTTAATTACTGTTCAGTGTCAGAAGGCAGTTGCAACATAATTTTGCCCAATTCTTTCTTTCTCTACATTTCCTGTTTTAAAGAGTCTCTGGGGATTGCCCTTCCTCAGTCCTGAACACTCTATTTAAATATGTTAAAAAATAACCTTTGAAATGTGAAAACCTAGCTTGGATGTGTAGTTTAAATCTGGCATCTTATGAATTCCAAGGGGTTCCCAGATCCCTCAATTCCTCTGAACATCACACTCTGACTAATTTAAAAATTCTACTGTCCTAGGAGCTCATGTTTTTTAAGCACTTAGAGAGCATAGTAATGAGAGAAAAGCCAAAAGAATATAACAGAGACATGAATTTCAAACAGCAAGTGCCAAAAAACCTGAACATTACTTTTCCTTTTAAATAAGCTTGCAACCATGAGAGAAAAAAAATTAAATAATTGTCTAAACTGATTTGAGACATGCAGCTTAACAAGATGTTTCCTCTCACTAGATCTCTGGAAATGCCTGGACTTCTTTTGCCATCTGAAAAGTGCTTTTCAAGCATTGTTTACTTGATCTTAACCTTCTCCTGGGAGACCAGTGGGAAATTAGTGCATTCTTTTTCAAGGTATAGAAATTGAAACAAACATGGTTAAGCCTCATCATTTAGGAATTCATTCCCAGTGGATGCAATCTCTTCAGCAATTCTATCTTCAGAAGTGATGGCTGGAGGGAGCAATTGGAGAGGACAAGAATGGGGAAATTAGGAAGTTTCTAGAGGAAGGGATCTTTAATGATGAACAGAGATTAGAGAAGAAGAGTATGTGAACTGGAATTGTGCTGAGGAGTGGGAACGGTTACTTGGAAGTCCTGTAGAATGTTTGAGAGTTAAACTGAAATGCATAGGCCTGGTGGGGCAGCGGGAGGTGAAGCAGTGCCTCAGGGGAGCCTGCGTGCTCTGAAGGAAGCAAAGGGCAAGTTGCACAGCCTGCCTCGGGCTGTGGCACCAACCTTCCCTTGTCTCTTGTCTTCCCGTCTCCTGTCTGTGAAATGGACCTAATACTTAGGCACATTTCCTCAGGCAGGAGATGAAAGCAGGAGGGTGTTACGACAGAAGTGAGAAATGCAGCTGCACCTCACTGCCTCTGGTTAGCCAAACACTGACCCACCACCACTCACCATTGCCACTGCCAGGATGTATATACCCAGTACATGTTTTAGCACTGTCAGTTCTCTTGTTTTGTCCTGGCCAAAAACATTGGCTTGCAATGAAAAACCTGCAGGTTGGAAAACCTTGATGGCATATCTGAGGAACACAAGCTTATCCTGCCGTGCAACATCATCAGAATAGCAGTGGTTTACTTGTTGGCTGTAAGACCCAGAAGGCAACATCTAATAGCTTGCTTCCCGCTGCTTTGTCTCTCCTGTGGCCACCTCAAAGCTTCAGCCCAAGAAGGTTGGCAGAATTGGTCCATAGTGTGCAGTTAATTGCAGATTAAAACTCCGGCAGATCAGGTACTTTGCCAATGAGATAATGTGAGACAACGAATTAAGGCACTCAAGTAGGCTGATTTATCCCTAAGCAGTATCTGCCCTTTTAAATATCATCAGAACAGTCAGAACTTTTGACTTCAACAAAAGAAAAAAAAGGAAAAAAGGAAGAAAAAAAGCAAAGCTTTTGAAAATTATCCTGCATTTCATTCAGTGTGAATTAGTGAATGGTGTTGGACTTGAAAAATATTGTTTTCATAAATGATATTATTTGCAATAAATCCTCTATCAAATTGTGTCATAAGGGACACAGCAGAAGCAGGACATTAGGTTAGGAATTATTCCTAACCTGCATTGCCTAACCCTGCTGACACTCAACATGAAGATCCATTTTACTGCACTGTAGCCATTTAAAAAGGAGCTTTAAATGGAAGTAAGATGATTGGAACGAGACCATCCAACAAAATGAATTTGCATTGAAAAGTGTTGTTTTGTCAAAGCTGAAATGATTTGTAGGGATGCATTGGTTGTGATGAAATTCTTGATGGTCTCTGAAAACTACAGCATTACCTTCTTACTGCTGACCGGGACACAAACAGAAACAAACATTGGGATTTTTTTTAATCTTGCAATAGATGCCTCAACACAATTTTTTTCTGCTGCATAAAAATTGTTCCGAAACTGAATGCAGCGTGATAACACATTTCCAAATGGTGGGAGGGAATTCATGTCTTGAGGCTGGCTACAAATTATACTCATGTCTCCTTTAGAGCCCATTTACATGACTATAAGGGTGCGGAATTGCTCTTGTATAAGTGAGACTTGGAACACGGAGAGTATAATCTCAAGCAGAGCTTGCATATATACACTCACAGTGTAAGTATTGGGCACTGCTTGCTTTTATAGATGTGGCTTTCTGTGCCAAGAATCCTATAAAGATGACCAGCATAGGTGTCATCAAGGAACAGCTAATAAAATAAGAACAGTTGAGATAAATAGACCCTGTGCCAACTTTTGTATACAGGGATATCAGAACCCCTGTCCTGCAAAGTCCATAAAACTAGCCAATTCCAGATACTGTTTATTCTATAGGTATAATGGACATGCATATTTTTGGTGGGAAATGCTGCCGTTTAGGCTCATGCTGTCTTTAGCACATGGAAAAGTCTTTCAAACTTCCAAATTCCAGACCTCACCAAAGGCAAAAGTAGCTGTCAGGAAAGCAGGTCACATCAGTTACAGGAGGCAATTACGGAGAACAGCTGGAAAAAGAAAAATGCAAAACAGCCAGGTGTCAGCCACACCGAGGGAGACAAGATGGAAAGGCTGTGAAGGAAAGTAAGGTCAAGAAGAAAGCATAGAACAAAAAAAGGTGCCAGTGGTCTCCAGTGCTCAGAAGAGAAGCCTGAGCTCTGCTCCCGGAGCTGACCTGTTCAGGTACCTCAGCTATGTAAGGCTGCTGGACAACAGCCAGTGTCTGCTGCTGGCATTTCCCTGACTCTACTGCAAATTAGTTCAGGTAGTTGAGTGAGAAAAAGTTACTGGATTTTTAATTTTTTTTCCAACTTGGTAATTTCAGTTTTGTGTCTGTTAATTTGCTGGTTTGCTCTTTGAATTTGTCTCATCATGAGACAAACATTGTGTCAGGGCAAAGCAAGTGCCTGGCTGGACCTGTGCTTGTTCCAGCTCTGACTTAGACCAGCTTAAGCTGTCATGGAAATACACCCAAGATGTTTTCTAAGCCCAGAGTGAAATCTGCCAACTTGGGTCAGTGCTAGTTTCTTTAGAGCTATTGCTAGCTCTACACTGGGAATCTTTTCAAGGTCAAAACTTGTTTTTTTGCAGAGACCACCAAGCAGACATCCCAAACATAATAGTAATTAGCTATCACATCTAAGCTTACTTAAACTCACAACTGATTTGGCAGAGGCCTTGTCCTCCTTACACATGCTTTGAATTTTCAATCTCTATTTTCAATATTCTTTTTATTTTGAAGGGAGGTGGTACTTCAGTCACTGTCATATTGAAAACAACAGTTTTTGTACAGCGCCCTGGTGGCAGCGGTGGTGGTTTTAATAATTTGCATGTCTGGTTTTGGTCAGCACTTTGGGCACCTGGCCATGTGTGGTGGTGCTGCTGAGATGACGTGCACAGCCCTGGTGCTGATCCAGGATTCCAGCAGAAGTGATGAGCAGTGCCCTCAGTAGCTGAGCCCAAGGCACTTTGACTTTTCCCCCATCGGGGGCTCTCCCTCGAGTGCTGGGAGGAGCCGGAAAAGATGTTGGTGGTGGCATCATATGACACTGTATTATTCCTGTCTGATGGGGCAGAGCACTGACCGATCTGTGATGTGTGGTGGGTGCACGGATCTGGGAGGAGTGTGTCTGCTCAGCACAACAGTTCATGGCCATTCTTTGTGGAGTTTGGGGAGACTGAAGGGACCTGGCAGGGCTTCTGATTCTGGGAAGGAGATGGGGGAAGGCGGGGTGTGTGCACGTGTGTTTGTATGTTAAATATTACCTGAAGGCTGAAGGAAAGGCAATCAATGCACATTTGGTTAGGTGACTTCTGCTTTTTCAGACAGTCTTTCTTAATGCACTGCTGGGTGGAGGAATATAAGAAAACCCTGAGTTACTCAGTATCTGCTTCTGTGTAGTGGTGCTTTCTGCTACTCTCCTTTCTATTTACCTCCATAACATTCTTTAGTCTCTGAAGCTATTGAGATAGAGGAAAGAAGTTCATCTTCCCAGTCTCAAGTGGAGAAAGGAGGGGGCTTATTTCTTCTTCACTTCTGTTGGGGAGAGGGGAGAACTTCTTCCTATTCTAATTCTCTTCAGATAATTTGATTGGTATCAAGCCACAGACTTGACAAGGTGTCACTGAGACTGTGGGATGACCTCCTGAATTTATAACTACACAGCTTTATAATAGCAAGGTGCGTAGGTGTGGGTCTCCGTGAAATCAATACTTGATTGACTGCAGCCAGGTTACACACAGAGTGCATTTTATTTGGGCTCCCTTTTTGGAGACATTCATGTAAGAGCACAGACGTTAACATAAGAGCATTTGTGCATTCTAATGTACAGGTAAGTTATCCTACGCTATAAGAGCTGTAAGACACATTTACTTGAATTGGATAAGTTATGAATGCTTATGAATTCCTAGGGGCATCCATTCCCTTTGGACTAGCACAGTAAAACTTATTGCATATTGTCTGACTGACCATTTTCATCTGCCAGCAGACAGGGAAGGGACTGCTTTGACACAGTAGTGTTGCAGTGGGACTGAGAGGGATGCTCATCTCTGTGGGGGAGGCTGGTAGGAGAAGTGGTCAGGACAAAGTGACATGGATATGCATCAGAGTAAAGCAGAAATTAACTGAACAATTGGGTAGAAGTAATAGATATATCCCACAGAGATGAAGGGTGAAAAATTACACAGGACTGAGGGGTGGGATATTATCACAAAGTGGCTTGATCCCAATGAAAAGTTTTCATTCACATTTTAAGCGTGCAGTGGGAATACAAAATGGTTCCCACCACTCTCCTTTGCTTTTTGTTACACTGTTTATTGGTTGGTGTAAGCATAAGTGGTTACAAAAAATGCAGTGCTAATCCATTAGCAGCACCCAGAAAAAAACCATTTCATGTCCCTGCAAACCTTCCATCATAAGATCTTACAGAAAATTCCCAAGAGCAATATGGCAAAGCTCAGAATATCTAAGACAGGTGGGGTTTTTTGCCATCTCACATTGCAGGTGGAAGGTTGAGGTGCTGAGAGATGTTAAGTACTTGGCTGAAACTGCAGAGGCTTGAGCACAACTCAGACCAGTAGCTCCCAACTCTGACTTAGCTCAGCAAAATGAGAACCCTCCCTCCCTAACATAATAGCTTGAAAGGGGAAGCAAGAAAAGAAAGCTGCTCTGACCAAATTTTAATCTTAGTTTTAAATTGGAGTGAGTAGGTAATGGGAACATGAAGAAATTATTAATGAATATGTGAGGAGGGGGGAAGCAGTGAAAGGTAGGCTAGGGAGAGGTGGTGGGATTAAAATGATAACATGGTTTTCTACTAGCTGAAATTTACTATTTGTACTGACAATAAACTGCCCAACAAAAGCATAAAGGAAGCACATAGTGGTGTGACTGGAATGGATACACACACGGGCCAGCTCTAATCCTGCTGCCCTAAGTAATGACAATAACAAAAACTCAGCAGTGCACATTTACAGAATTGACAAGCTGGTGGGGACTTGTTGCCTCCCAAGGCATCTACTACTACTTGCACCGTAGGGAGTTCCACCACACAGCTCTGGGTTGCAGTGTCAGTCAGGGCATCGCTGCCTTGCAGGTCTCTTTGCATGACACTTTGTCACATGGCCAGCATGCGCTCTCAGAAAAAGGCCCAGGCACTGATCTGGCTGGAGAAGTACTTCACCAGATTGTACTGATGGGAAGATCCAGACTGGCCAACCAACTCTTAAGAGAAATGAGTAGGGTTTTTCCTGCCTTTGAGGAAGAATCCTTGCCTGTAGCTTTCAATTAGCCAAATTATAGCTGTTATTGTGTTCTGCAGCTCATTAAATACTAGGAGTCTGCTTCAAATACTATGGGCAAATCAAAGAGACAGTCTTCTTTTAACCAGAAAAAATATGACTTCTATCATGACACTTCACTGAATCAAGCCTTTGTTTCATCCAACCTCATTTTTCCCCTGCATTACACCTTTCTGCTAATATCTAAGGACTTTAGTGGTGCTGTTTTCAGGAAAGAAAGAAAAAAATAAAGTAAGATCAATAGATGGACAGGCATGCTGACCTCTCTCTCTTGCAGCCAGGATGTTTGAGTATTGCATAGCAGCTATCATACAGGCTTTAGTTCAAACACAGTGTATGACAAAAACACCTTTTCACCTCAGTCATATTTTTTCTTGCTTTGCTGTTTCTCTAAAGAGAATACAGATTCAAATCTACTTAGATTATAAACCATTCACTGTAAAACAGATGTTTATATACAAAAAGCACAGGAACAACCTATGAATAAAAGAGTTCCCTTTTTGAATTCCATATTAAAGTTTTACTCCAGCCATAACAACTGTTGGTAATGAATAAATTTCAGCTACTCTCCCTCTTCTTAAATATTTAATTATAGAAAGCCTTTGGGATCCTAATCAAGGGTGTGGATCCCATTGTACTCAGCACAAATCCAGAACAAAAGGACGGAGAATTCACAGCACAAATATAAGGCCAGATGGAGTAGACAATAAATGGGGAAATATATGGAACCAATGAAATCATATTGATCTGTGCAATGTCCTGGTCTCAGCACCCTGGTGGCTTAGCCCTTTTCTTTTCTTTTATCAGCACCATAAAAAAGCAGGGTTCTTTAAGGTAGCTAGTGAAACCAGTTAATAAAAGCCTTGTGCACGCCTTCAGTAAACTCCATTAAAGCAGGAAAAGTGGTGTCAGAGAAAACCTGGTGTTGTTCATTTTCTTAGCTGCTCAGAAAGTGGAGACAGTTCAGGGTCTAAGGAAGATCATCTGAAGGGGCTGACCCTTTTGGTGGGGACAAGGATGGGCACAGAACAGGAGTGTGGGCACAGAACAAGGCAGAAAGAGGGATAAAGAAGCCCAGAACCAAAATCAGGGAGGAAGGCCAAGTGGGAGCAGTTGGAGAGATGGAAGACGGACAACATATGGCAATAATATTGCAGGGGATGGAAACAAAATGCTGTGTTGTTTAACAGAGGGAAAAGAACACAGAGGAGAGAGGTCAGGTGGGGCAGACACTGGATAGAAGCTCAAGTCTTCCAGTACATTTGAATCTAAAGCAAAGAAGGCACACAAGAAGATGTGTGCAAGGACACTAATCACGGATGCTTCTACATTGCATAAGATCCTGGGAGCAATATAGCTATGCCTATGTGGGACACTCTCGCCCCTGTATCTCTGTTATTAAATACAAACATACTGTTTACTCTCTCCTTCCCTTAGAAATACCAAGGCACCCTGGGGAAATACAGTTAAGCTTTTATAAAATCATCAGCATGCTGCTTGGTAATTTTATTCCCATCTAAGTCCTGCTATGTGGTTAAAGCTGGGCCACGTGCTTCCTGTCAAAGCAGAACACTGTGTCCCACCTTGAAAGACACACCACATTCAAATCTCCACAAACTAAGGGCTGAAAGGGCAGCAAATCCGAGACCTACATAACACTGGGCCACTTGTTTATCAGTCTTGCAAATGTGCAAATAAGATACAGGCTTGTCAATGAAACACGTTTCAATCTAATTTTCTCCAGTGAAGAAAAATAAGACACACAGAAAAAGAAATGTATTTTTGGCGCCTGAATGTCTATCGGTTCATTTTCAAAATCTGCTTTTATTTATCCTCTGGTTTTCATTGATCTCTGGCGATAAACATGCCAGCTGAGAGAACTTAGTTCTAACAGACAGTTTTTCTTCCCTCTGCCAGAAGCGATCTGGTTTCCTCTATGAGCCGTGCTTGGGAGTTTTCAGTCAAGTTGAAATATATCTCAATTCAGTGGATTATAACCAAATTAAATACAGCTTTGCTCTAAAAGATTTATTCTTTTTTAGGGTCTTCAAAATGGATTTTCATTCCTTTTCTCTCTAAAACACACAGGTTTATTGACAGCATGTGTCATTGTCTGAAATCCAACACATTTCTTACTGCACCTTATTATGAATCCCTTCTCTCATCTTTCTCAGCTGAGCATCTCCCCACCTGCCTGCTCTCTCCTTCCTCTCCTGTTTTCAGACCCAAGCCTTCCTTCATCACCCTGTTGGCATTGTCATCTTCGTGTGCCCAGATTGACATGTCCCCAGCGTGGGACAGAACCACTCTGTACACACCTGTGCGGCCTTTACCAGCGCAACACCCCACAGTGGTTTTCAGCTGGACTTTGTGGGCTCCTAGGCCACCTCTGGTTTGCTGCTGCTGCTGAATCCCTTTTCCCTAGGATGCTTTCCCCAGGGTGCTTTCCCCAGCTTATTTTCTCCTGAGCCTCCACGTGTACATTTGGGTATTTTTTTTCTGACAGAAAGCATCTCAGAGGCAGCTCTCATTCATCCTGAGGAGCTGAAAATCCCTTTTGCAGCATAAGAATTAATTCGGTAGGAAATCCCAAGGAGCAACCAATTTAAACGTTGTTTAATTAAGGAAAAGTGCTTCTCTTATCTTAGATTTGATGCATCCATACACCCCAAACACACACTCAGGTGTTGAAATACCTTGATAGGGCATACACAGCACGCCACATTTGCACTGTCAATGCTAGCACTTTTCATGTGAAGTAGTGGGAGCAGGAGTGACTACTTAGTCACACTTCAGTATTTGCATACTGATACTTCTGAGTTTTCACACAAGGACTTCTGAATTTCTCCTGTGGCTGATGCACATAAAGCATAGATACATGCCAGAGACGAAATGCATGTCAAGAGTATATTTTTACCTGTGCCCACTCCATTTGGGTGCTTTTCTCACCTACAATGAACCCTCCTAGCCCATTTAAACCAGCAGGGTTATAGATTCGTGGTTCAAACAGTCCAATATATAAAACAAGGGATGACTTGAACCTTGACTGAGCTTTGGTGAATCAGCAGTTAGTTGAAAGTAATTAACTATGACCTCGTCTTTACCTCATTGGAACCAGTATCTTGAACCTGAAAGAGGATAAGGACTTGTACAGAAGTAGTTCTGTTTGAAACTCTGCTGCCATTATTGTCTGGTTGGGTACTATTATTAGTAGCATAAACCTAATTTATTTCATTTGATAATGGTGAAACAATGCATCTATAAACAATGCTCAATACCTTGTGTAAAAATATTTAAAACTGAAAAAAATAGTATGAAATTTTACCTTTCCTGAAATTCAACTTCCTGTCATTACAGAAATTCAATTTTAACATTATGGTGAAGACCCAGCAAGCAAAGCAGTACAGCTGTTATTAACAGGTTAGGGAAACCTTCCTATGACACTGTTTCGCTTTTAAGTGGGAAACACATTCTACTCAGAACTCAACTGCCTGCTTCTGGTTTTTAACACCACCAATCTAAATACCCTTTGATGGGGACTAATGGGGCTTTTTGTATGCAAATTCCCACGGCTTGAGTAAGAAAGTGAAAGTGATTTATAGTACACACAGCTAGGTGCACTTGAGTATCCCGTATCTCTGGGGCACGTTGGATCCCAAAGTCCTGGCACGGCCGGGCGTGGAAAGGGGTCCCTCACCTCTTGGCTAGCAGGGCCGATGATTAGGATACCCCAATCCTGGCCTCATGGTGAGCAGTGGAAGGGCTGCTGTTCACACGGAGGAGGAGGAGGACATGGGACCAGACGGCGGCTGTTTAGCTTGGCCGTCCTCACCTCGCGCAGCAGCCAATCTCCCTGCCAGCATCCAGTCGTTCCCACAGTAAGCCTGGTCTTAGCCTGGGATGCTTGCGTTCAGTTATTAATTTGGATGTAACTGAAGTTTTCCTGAGGAGCTCGAGCCACAGCATGGGAAGCACATATTTCAGCTTATAGCTGGGGCCAGAGTGAAGCAGGATTTCTCTGGCAGGAGGAAGGCAGTCGTTTTGCCTCGGGCCTGTCTCCTGACTGGATGGTGAGGGCTGGTGGCAAGAGGAGGTGGGCTCTTCACAGAAACCCACAGGAATCTCCTCGTGGAAAGCCTTCGGCTGCCTAAGACACTGGGCTTGGGCCAGGAACCCTGGAAGTGAAAATAGCTGCTTACCAGTTTCATAGCCTTCTTTATGTTTATTTGTAAAGCACTTTGCAAGAGGTGAGTTAACATTAACCCCCCTCTGCAGAGAGGAGAAGCAGGCAGATGTGTCTAAAAGCACCTGCCAAATTAATGACAAAAATGTGAAGAGAAGCTGAGGCCTCTCATTTACAGGCCATGCTTGGGGAAAAAAAAAAAGAAAAAAAAAAGGAAAAAATAATACTAAATACACAAGAGGTAACAAAAGCACATCTGTCTGTAAAATTGTTTTCATAGGATCACTGGGCTGTGACTGCAGCTGATGTTGTTTAAGTCAGTGAGCAGACACTGGCTTTGCCATGAGCTCTCCTGCCCTGAGGAACCACATCAGAAAGAGTCATTTGGACAGAAGGAAACATGGCTTACGTGCTGAGAACCTGACTTCATTTCTTATTTCAGGGTGACATAAACCTTCAGAGGTCTGTATCAGTTAGGTCATAACTTGTCAATGATGTGGTAAATCACTACATCTCCATTTTGTCTAAGAGCTGTAGAAGTCAAATTAGTGCTCTGCTTTATTGTTTCTTGAAGAAAAACAGGAGTATTTTGATCTGTTTCAAAAATGGAGTATCAAAACCAATATTTTTATAAAATTTAAATGATGAGTAGACTTATGTCCTTGCTCAAAGCTGCATAACACACAGCATGTACCACACACACGGAGCAAAATATCTCTACAAAATAATGTAGCGGCAAAACTAATGCAAAGTGACATCATCAATGGCTCTGAGGGAAATGCTTGTCATAATCACCCCTAGAACAAGAGTCTGTGGCTGCTCTGCTCTTTTTAGTACCACGGAAGAGTTTGATGGCAGCAGAGTGAACCACGCTTTTATTTGTTGCATAGTTCCCCTGTGGTACCGCCTTATGTCATTAATTCACGAGTGGAGATACCACGCTGCTCAACCTAACTGCACCCTTGCAGCAGCAGAAGCACTCCTGGAGAACTGAAGGGATAATTTCGTTAGCTCAGCCAGCAGAGGGAACTGCTAATCAGCGCTAATTGCTCACACAGGTCTAACAGATATGCTACCAAGCTCAGTAAATACCCAGTAAGTCATGGCACTTCACACTTTCTATGCTGTGTCAGACTGCAGATAACCCGGCAGATTCCAGCACCGTGATCTCCCTCAGCAACACTCCTCCAGGCCTTCATTTCCCCTCACTTCGACCTTACGGCTTTCTCCCGGAAGCAAGGCAGGCTCTAAAGCAGTTTTGGCATAATGGCATTTCTATCTCTTTTTGGTCAATTGAGTACTCAGATAAATTAAAATCCTGCCTGAAACACAAATTCTTTCCCCCCCCCCATGTCCTCTCATTCTCCTCTAGTTCTGCTCCTGTACCAGATATTTTCTGCCAAGCAGCAATTGAACAAAGCAAGGGTTAAATCAGGTAGCTCATATTTAGCCTCAGTTTAGCAAAGCCATAGGCAGGTTTGACCCACACTGACTGGCTTCACAACTAGGCTGTGAGTTTGTACCACACTGCCAGAGCCACAATGCCTCAGCCAGTGCATGGGCAGGTACCCCTCCTCCAGAGTACCCCTTGTAATTCCTCCCAGCTTTCCACAGTGGAAACACATACACAAGGTGCAAAACACTCTTTGCTTAATAACAGTTACTTCAAAAGCTCTGTGGTTATCAACAGCTAGTCAAGGTATGGCTTGGTTGCATCCTCTTCCCTGTCTCACCCCAGGCTGAGAGAGTGTGCTTCATATCTTCCAACAAGAAATGCTTCCCAGAGATATCAATTTGCTTCCAAGAGGGCAAACAAAAGCAATCCCTTATGCTATTTGTTATAGAAGTCCAACTTGCTTTATTCAGTGCTCATCCTGATGTTTTATTTCTCCAAACTAAATAAAATAAAAGGTACTTGCAATGCCTCCTCCCTGCCAACAGCTATAGCTCCCACTCCAGCAGGAGCAGCCCCACCAGCACAGCTGCACAGGATAGAGTGGGAAATGAAAAATCCTCCGTCAAACTTAGGCACTCCAAAGGGGATCCATTGGATTGAGAACAAAGAAGTAATGCTGCAAAAACCTCATTAAGCAACTTTTGATGATTTTACCTCTTGGAGGGCATTGAGCAATGAGAGGAGCCAAAGACAGCTCCCTCTTATACCCATCACCTGTGGGCCACCAACATCCCTTTCGTGGCCAATGAGCAGCTGGAGCACAATCTGTGTCAGCCACACCTCAGTTGCAGAGGCGATATAGAAACCCATATGGCACCTCCCTGACACCTCATTTCCTGCACCCCAAATATCCTAAGGAAAGGCTTGGGTAGCTGAAGACCTGGCCTGCTGCATTCACATAAAATCAGCAGGGGAGTCTCGTTTGCAGGAATACAATGAATTAAACTGGATGAGGTCCAGGACTCAAGTTACACTAATTATGGGTTTAAAATTAATGTAACATTAAACACCTGCTTCCTTCCAGCCTGAGAAAGATGCCTTAGAAAGGTGTTATGTCTAATTTCTGCTTTTACAACCTTGAGAGGAAGATGCTTTTACCATGTGAAATTAATTGCTTAGGTGCCCTCCCTTGCCTCTCACACGGAAATCGGAGCTTTTGAAAAAATGAGGGAGTGAAAAGACAACAGCTGTAAGATGAAACCCATGGTGGAATAAAGGCAGCACCTTACTGAATTAATTTTACTTCTCCCTGTAATACATCCCTGATTGGCTTAGTAGTTATCCACCTGCTTAACCCTTCCTTTTCCATTGCAATTTATTTTTTAAAAACCTCAAAATTTTTCCAGCCTGGATTATTTTTCCTTTTATGTGTTTAAAACAAAACTAGTTGAGACATACAAAAAGCTGTACAAGCTCAGAACTGATGAACCTCACCCAGTCCATCCCCATCTTGCACACTCCAAGGGAGTTTCTCTGGCTCTTTCCTTGGGTACCTGTGTGGCACAGAGCCATCCTCCTCCTCCTCTAGGTACCCTTTGTCCAGGCATGGCTGTCACCAGCTAAGCAGCAGCCCTGTCTGTGCATGCAGCTTGGAAGCACAAGCAAAGCCATCCATACAGCACTGCAGCTGGAGAAAATTTCTTTAGGGGACCACATGCTCCAAAAAGGGTTTCTAGGAACACCTCCAACCGCAGCTTGGTGACACAGTTCCCAGCCATTGTGTAGCAAAGTGCATGCTCCTTCCTCTCCTACCTGGCCTGGCATGCAGGTCCCTCTCCATCTCAGGGCCTTTTTGGAAGGGCATAGAGGGGAGACATAACCATTCCTGCTCACTGATCTTTAAAAGTTCTTGTAACTTGCGCACAGCTGTAACACCCGGGAAATCAACTCCCTTTGGGACTGGCTTACAGCTTGTAAATATTACTCACCCAGAACAGTTATCCTGGAACAGTGATTTTCAACATGTGCATGCACTGTCATTCCCATTTCTTGCAGCATCTTGTGCTTCCTGCATTTTCAATGCTGTATTTCCAATTCCCCATGTGCTGTACTGGACCTGAAGGGAGATTCATTCCAGACATGCAACTCTTTGGGCAACCTGGAGCACCCACAACTGTATAAAGGAAAATAATGATATGTAAGAAACAATTTACTTTTCTCTTTGCTGGCTCAGCGAGCTCCTTAGTAAGGTGGGAACAGGGATCAGCCACTTAGTATTTAGAGTTTGACCAGCCTGGCCTGAGAATAGCACCATTGTTAATGTCTTAGAAGTCACTGGTTCTCCGTGGGGCAGTACTTGGAAATCAGAAACCACCTGACTGTCTTGCAAGCATTTTCTTATTAAAAGAGAAAACAATAATGAGATAAATCCTCCTCAGTCTGTGAGTAGATTTTTCCCAAACTGAATTAAATCAGGTCATTGCTTCCAGCTCTGCACTAACTATAAACACCCCTTGCTCCCCTGCTCCCACATTCTCAATATGTTGTGAGCCCTGAAATATGGCCTTGAAAGAAAAGTCAAGTAGTGCAATGGCCATCAGTCCTGGAGGAAGGGGAGTGGGGAATCCAGACACTGGGATGTTGACAGCTCCAAACAGCTGTGGTAGAAAGGTGGGAGCAGGCCAGCAGGTTTAATCAGAGGAAGTGGCAGATTCCAGAGCCAAGAGGGAAAGAGCCCTAAGTGGCTTAACTCAGGCAAAGTAGTTAAAACACTTAATTTTTGTACTTGTTGATGCTATTTCAATGCCTCCGTCTGTAACATCTGGTTGCCTTAGATACATGAGGTAACTACGGCAACTAGTTATTACAGGGAGAGGGATAAGAAATAGATCAACATTACTGAATTTGGCAGGCTCTAAAATAGCTTTTCTGTAAAGCAGAGGCAGGTGCAGAGGGTACAACAGCACCATGGGGCAGTGAATGGCAAAGGTGGACACAGCAGGACAACACCCTGGCATTAGGCTTCTTAAGCATCTGGATACATTACCTCTTTAGATCTGCTTGCAGCAGGATTACTGACCAGAGTACCAAAATACTTGGGATGCTCAAAGGGGTTGGCCAGTATTTGTATTGGAGCTATTTTCACTGTAAGTCATCCCATTCCCACCACCCTACCCTCCCCCAACCTCTCCCCCTCAAAACCAAGGAAGCTGTTGGGAAGTATTAGTTGTCCTCCACAGATTTCTAACTGAAGGGGGGATATATGAGGTGAAGATTGTAGTGACCAGAATCACTGTGAGCCTGAACACACATCCTAAATATCAACATTTTAATGGCACAACTGACACCATGCCTTCGTGATGTAATGTACTGTAGTGCACAAAACAGATCAGAAAATGATGTACAGTTCTCATTAACAGATCATTTTGGTGCTTTTCAGAATAATTAGTTAATCTGTTGGAAGGTGAACAGCTTTCAGGCTGGGTTGTCTTCCCTGCAGAAAGTCATTAAAGTGCACTGAAACAGCCCAGTGACCTCTTTGCTCCAGACAGTAGGGAGGAGTGGGCGTTCCCAGATATAAAAGTGAACCATCCAAGACCGCCAGAAAGACATGTTTGTGCCCAAAATGTCTGTCTGACTTTTTTTTTTTCTTGGCTTGCAGGAAAAGCTATGTTAATAAATCCTTAACATAAAGGATTGCCTGAAAAGCTGGATCCATGCGCTGTCTGAATATCCTTCACCAGGATTATTCCTGCACAGAAATTTTCCCTACGCAGCTAGGACAAAGCCTTCATTTCAAAACTACAGACATTTACAGAAAGAAGCCAGCACCACTGTTTCATTTGATGCATTTCATTAAAAATACCTCTAAGATCAGGGTGTTACAACAGCCAACCAGCCCCAGTTCCACAAATGAAAAGCATCATTCACTAATCCTGGCAATACTGTATTCCAGACCACAAAGGGCGCTGCCTTATAATATTGTTTACATATGAAATCTGAGTGTCTAAACCAGAAAGTCCCCACCTTTTCACCTCAGCAGGCTGTTCGAGGGAAGTCTGCACAGAGTTTTGCTTCCCTTAGGATGTTTTCCTCATTAAACAGGCTAGTTGGTAACTAACCTAAGTTTGTATTTTTCCCAGCAGATTGCCCTCTTGGAATTCTTTGCTATCTATCTTCACAGATGAGAACTGGTTAGATGAACAGAAATGAGATTCAGTCTCAGTAAATGTAAAGTAATACACACGGGAGGAGTAGCAAGAGCATTTTCAAGCACCTTACAGGCTCTAAACTAACTACCTCAATTTCATAAAATGACCCGGGTGGCAATGCATAGCTCAGTGAAAGTCATTGCTTAACATGCAAGCAAAAATGCTGACAATATATGAGAAGGCTTAAAGAATGGGCTTCAAGTAAAAAAAAAAAAGAAAGAAAATGTTTTAAGACTGTTTGAAATGACTGAGCACTGGGCAGACTGTGGTATAATATTGTGTATTTACTGTTTAAAAGATTTCAGAAAAAGTATCACAAGAGTTCATAAAGAACAGGAAGTAAGAAACCTTTCCAATTAAAGAATGATCTGAAGGAGTGAGACTGTGTTCTTTAGGAAGCAGAAAACTAGGAGGGGGCCTGAGAGCAAGCATGGGGGATGAGAAATGATCTGGAGATAGCAAGAGCTTTTCCTTTCTCTTCTCTGTAATAAAAAGAGGGCATATTCAGCAAATGAGAAGATGGGAAGTGCACAACATCAAGAAGGAAACACTTACACAGTCCATACATTTTAAATCCTTGGAAATTGCTGTGAAAGCAGTGTAGGAGGTTAATGCCTGGATACCCTTTCCTATTTTGTACCTGCACTGCAGACACTTGAAGGACCATGTGCTGGCTCTCTGGTCATCCCCCTCCATCACTGGCTGAAACCTTAGCCTGAAAGAAACCTGAATGAAAGTGGCCACGTAGCAAGATGTATGAGGTCTGGCAGCTGGGAGCTGGGGCACACGCTCCACTCCACTTCATTATGGGACTGAAAGCCAGCAACAGAGAGGTAGTAACAAGTATTTGATGAAACAGAGCTGCAGCTGCTGGCTCAGCAAATACAGGTCAGAGCTACAAAACCTTAATCTATGGAGGAAGCATGAATGTCAAAAACATAATCAGATTCAAACAGGATTACAAGTTATGTGGGTAACCAGAGCCCTAGGAGTTCACCTGAATTAACTGATAGAGAATTTATCTCTTTCCATGTAGATGCAAATGGGACTAAGCAGCAAGACCTTCTGAAAACACAGTGACCTTGTCTGAAACTTTAGAAAAACTGCAAATTTTTTCCACCCAGCAGTTAATGTAGGTCCAGGACCTTTCAACAGTGGTGTTGCAAGCTCACCTCTGCAGTCTGCTGTTCAGACACTGTTAGCTGGGAGGTGTTTGAAATGGGAGAGCGAGTAGAGGAAGGGGGTAACAACACCACAGCTTGGCATAGAGGAGCAAGTCATTGTTTTGGGGGACATGATCCACCAGAATACTGGTGCATCACTGTATGCTAAACTGGGGGGTGTATACGTTAAACAGCGAGCATCACTGCGTGTTAAATGTTAAACAGAGAAGCAATCTTAAGTCAGACAGTAATTTCTCAGAAGTCAAATTGCTTTTTACCTATGAAGAAGTTCCCTTTAGACAAGTCAAACCCATCTTTAGAGCTTTATTCCCTGTAAAACTGTTGCAGGTGATTTCCTCACCATCACCAAATTGCCATGTAATGTTGCAGCTGCTGAGGCAGCTTCAGAGGACTGGCAAGGGCAGGTTTCCTGCTGTGGGCAGGAGGGGTAGAAGGGCTGTTAGCAAAGCAGGTGCTTGGGGGAGGAGCAAAATGTCAGGTGAGGAAACATTATGACTTCTACTCAGAAAGTATAATACAGGCTTCAATTTTGTGAGGCCTTTCCAAGAGCATTTCTTTCCACATGTGCCATTATTTATGTGTGGGCCAGTCACACAAGCAGTGCTTCTAGGTGCAGGACACCTAATGATTCCAATGGGAACGATGTATTTGGGCTGCTTGCAGAACCCAGGAGTCCTATGTTGCACATAACATCTTTGTTACTTTGACAGCCTTAGGAGGAGATAAGCCACTCTCATCAGAAATCCTTTTCAGGAGGGGAGAAGACCCTTCAAGTCTTGCTCTTTGCAGACATGTGTCTTTCTCACTGTTAATCTGAAAAGTGACATTGATTCTTTTCTCTGTAGCAGAGCCACAATTATTTAATTTGTAGACACTGGATCCCATGGCAAAAACTTTTGTGAAAAGAAGCCAAGATTTTCACAGCTACTTGAAAACTAGAAGGGGGACAGGCAGAAGACCTAAGTCTACTCAAAATTGAGTGAACAAGGTGGTATCCTACTGGGATGAGGGTTTAAGCCCTTTCAAGGAGCAGGGTGAAGTAAGGCTATACCCCCAAGATTAGGCTCTCTTCTTTATAGTGCCATACACAGTGGTTTGAACTCTACCCACCTTTGGTCATTCCCTGATATTTGGGACATTAAGCCATGCTTTAGTCTACACAGGCAGAAGAGCAGCCTGGGCTTTGTGTGATGGGACCTCTTTTTTATAGGACTGGATTACAGAGACTGGTTTGAACACAAAGAAGCTAACCAGACTCCTCCATGGCCACTAAGATTCTGAGGCTCACCAGCCTCCTATGAGACATCAAATGCTTCACCTCACGTGAGTTAGGTAGTGGGAAAAGATTTACAGCCAGAAAATCTTTCTGGCACTTTTGTCTTTAAATCTGTATGCATGTAACTTTGGGGAAAACAGAGAAAAAATTCTTTCACAATTAATGCTTTTTCTTTAGAGTTGAGCACCATGTGTTTCCTATTTCCTATTAATATTGCTTATCAGCATTGCAATACAATTTTCACTCTTTAACCAACCATGCAATGCCTCTGCTTTGTTAAAAGCAAACCCAAATATCTTTGTATTGTTTTCAATAAAGTTTGAATCTGTTCACAAATATTCTACTATTTTTAACACTGTGTATGATAGCTACTACTGCGATGAAAGACTATCAGGCTATTACTACGCGGCCAACACTTGCTTTAAAACTGTAACGTTTTGTAGTAGCTCTGTTACATTTCCATGCCTTTTTTTTTTTTCCTGCTGCCATATATAGTCCCTGTTCATAAATTTACAGTCTAATATTAATGCTTTCCTTTCTAGGATACATGTATGCTCTTCACATGTAAGCTAAATTTTAGCCATATATCATATTTTACAGAAATGGCAATGGGATAAAAACCACACAAATATATTCCCTTTTTAAAACTCAAAGTGTCATCATTCAGACTCAAAAGTGCAGAGGTTATAGTAGTTATAAAAGGAATAATTTTCCTTGTGTTGAGTTTATTAAGCAGAATGCAGTTCTTACTTTGGGAAAGTATACCCAGGTTAGACTCAGCAAGAAAAAAAAAACTTCCATATAGTAATTTTCAATAGAGTAAATTTAAAGGGATCTTTTTCTCTATTAAGAAAAGGATTTTTTTTCAGAATTTCTACTCAAAAGGCAGCTCAGAAATGAGAAGACTTCTAGGAAAGGATTTCAAACGGAGGCAAACTCTTGTTCCAGTACAAGAGTCAGATAAGAAAGCTTTAATTCTAGCACAAAACAGTTTTTGACTTCAAAGGTTTAATTTCTAGCTGGCACAGGACCAATCAAACCAATCATTTCCTCTTTAGATTTTGTTTTCTACTAATTGAATGTCTGTTCTTGTAAAGCATGTTAGTGAGTGGCACACAGTGCTGGCTGCAGCCCAGCTTGCTGAGCTCCCGAGTTTATCCATTTGGTAAAATACATAATTATGTGCATTGTGTGCACGGAGCCCAAGGTCCCACTGACTTTGTCAGCTGATAAGATCTCATTTTAAGACCATCAGCATCTGTTCATAAGTTATTATTCCTCCCATTCAGATTTCAGTTACGTTATTTGTTGTGGCTGTTTATCCTCGTTGGCTAAGGATTTCAAAGCAGCTTCAGGGATTTAGATATATTTTCCATTTTGAGTCCATATTTACATCTCCTTGAAGAACCCTGGTCACCCTATTTATAGACTTTTGTTAAGCTCCGTGACAGCAATCTCATGGGCTTTGGGCACAACATATATACATTTCACTTAAGGATTGGTCAATGGGTGAAACAGGATAAAATATGTATTTGAAGAGCACAGGAATAGTATATTCTCTGTCTATATAGTGGCCTGAAAACGAGAATACAGGCTTGAACCATGGCAGTGGCGATCTAATTTAGACAGTGGGAAGAATTATTTAGCCATAGAGGAAGTGACACATAGGACTATGTTGCCACAGGATGCTGCAGTGTTTCCATCTTCAAAAGCAGTGTGGCCAGCAGGTTAAGGGAGGTGATTCTGTTCCTCTACTCCACTCTGGTGAGACCCCTCCAGGAGTGAGGCATCCATCTCTAGGGTCCCCAGCAGGAGGGAAGGACATGGACCTGTTGGAGCGAGTCCAGAGGAGGCCACCAAGATGACCAGAGGGCTGGAGCACCTTTCCTATGAGGAAAGGCTGAGAGAGTTGGGGTTATTCAGCCTGGAGAAGCAAAGGCTTTGGGGTGACCCAGTTGTGGCCTTCCAGTAGCTAAGGGAGCGTACAAGAAAGATGGAGAGGGACTTTTTACAAGAGCATGTAGTGACAGGACAAGGGAGAATGGATTCAAACAGAGAGTAGGTTTAGGTTAGATATTAGGAAAAAAATCTTCACTGTGAGGGTGGTGAGACACTGGAACAGGTTTCTTAGAAAAGTTGTGGATGCCACATCTCTGGAAGTGTTCCAGGCGAGGCTGGATGAGGGTCTGAGCAATCTGGTCTAGTGGAAGCTGTCCCTGTCCATGGCAGGGGATTTGGAACTAGATGACCTTTAAAGTCCCTTCCAAACCCAAGCTGTTCTCTGGTTCTATGGCTTTAAGGGTACGTTATATGGTATTTTATGTACAGCCGTGTCTCCTTTCAGGCTGGCTCTTCAGGACCCCTCTGGTCCCGTGGCTCTGCAGTTTCACACAGCTCCCAGGCAAAGTCCTGCCCGGGGGTGAGGAGAGGCGAGGCGACGACTGCTGAGGGCACCGGGGACAGGGATGGCCTGCCAGGAGCTGAGGGCTGTCGGCCGGGGTCAGCTGGCTGCGCCTCGCTTCTCTGGCCGGACAGCAAGCCAGCTCTTCTTCCTCGCTGCTGGGAGAAGCCGTGCCCGGTGGAAACAGCAGCCTTCGGAGAGAGGGGATGGCTGCGAACCGCGCCTTCCCCTCGGCCCCGCTCCGGCCGCCGCCGCCTCCTGAGGGCACGGCTGCCCTGCGGCGCCACCGCGCGGCCCCGCGGGACACGGCGGGACCGGGCTCCCACAGCTCCCGGAGGGACCGCCTCGGTGGGCCCGGCCCTGCCCACAACGCAGGCTAACACAGACAGACAGACAGACACAAAGAGACACACACAGACACACAGAGAGACACAGACACACACACACAGACACACACAGAGCTGCTAAAGGTGTCACATGCACCTCCCCGATAGCAAAAAGCGATCTGCTTATTTTTCCATGCAGCTCTGTCAGGTTAAAAGCATCTGCTCTGATCTCATGTGCAGTCCAAAGCCCTTGAGTTATCACACACATGACACTGGCTCCATTCAGGAGAACCAGCATCCACAAAGGCATTCTTCGTGCATGCTGGTGGCATGGAACACACACCACATCGGGACTTCTAAGTTTCCATTTTGATCACACTGCTCAAACATGAGAATGAGTCACCCTCCATACTGAAAACCATGACCTTTGTATTTACACCGAAAAAGGAATGATAAGCTTAGGACAGGGAAAGAAAACTAGAGGGAAGGAAGGAAAAAAACCCCATAAACCACCCAAACCCAGGCATGTCTTTGCTCTTTGAAACAGTCAGCTGCTGTTATTCACATGCAAGTTAAAGAAGCTGTGGCTGTGGTTGGGTTTGTTTAGTGTATCTGAATGAACTCCAAGGGAATCATGTCAGCAGCTCTGCAGTACCTGCAGCAGGCATATTCTGGTCGCAATAAAGCAGGACAAAGCTTTTTGTGTCCGTTCATCCAGTAAAGGAACCACGTGAGATATTTTATTTAGAAATAGAGTCCGTCTTTAATTTAGTGCAGTCCTGCCCCTCAGCCATCCCCAGCAACACACAGTTATCCTGTGAGGGAACAAAATGCTGGCATGGAAGAGCGGTTACTGTCAAAATAACCGAAACATGAAGATCCAAAAGGAAAGAAGTCTTATAAGACTTTTAAAAATTATTAATGGGACAGAATTCCTGAGTATGTTTTTCCATCTCCTCCTAAGGAAGAACAAGAAAATACTAAACTGATTTCTAGTACTTTTCATCAACAAACCACCAGCTGTAGCACTTCCTGCAGAGCAGACAGAAGTGTAGTACGGTGGACCCGAATAGGACCTGGCAAAGAACATGACTTTGAAGAGAACAGACTCAAAGTGTATCAACATTTAAATATAGTAGGCCAGCCTGACTGAGAAAACCCAAGCACTGAAGTGGATTTGTTTTTTATGCTCCGTCATACTTGGAGCATCCTTTCAGACAAAGGGGACAAAATCCTTGCAATGATTGTTTTGTGTAAGTGAAGACAATGAACTGGACAGGTTTCTAATGTATCCCTGAAGTGTGGCCCATCCAGCAGACAGGTTGGATCCACAGGGTGAGGATGAAAAGAACAGGGGTTGCAGGAAACATTTATGAGCAGCCTGCTGAGACAATCATTAGAGCTACTTGCATCCATCTCATTCTCCAATCCATTCAAAGAGTGTTCTCAGAAGAAAATTTGGCTGTGCACCAGTGGGCAGCTGCATTTTTAAGTGGAAACCCCTGTTAAATAAAAATTTTCTGTGTTATAGCATGAGCTCTACCATCTGTTGTCTAGCTCATTTATGACCAGCTAAGCTTGCAAAAAACCCAACAAGGAACTGAAATGATGCAAAAGGCAAATGTCCCTGGGAAAACTGTGTTGTATTTCCCACAGGGAGCAAGAACTTTTGTGCTTGAGTGGCACCTACAACACTAAAAGGGAGATAAATTAATGTTAGAACTGAACAAAACCAGAGAGAATAAAGAAAGTAAGCTGCTTCATAAGGCTATGTAATTGAGAACTGTAATGGCAGGCCTGCATGCTAAAAAACACTTTCTAGATACTCATTTAAGGTGCTTCAAATAATTGAAACTCTGTATAAATAGCCTTCCGTTACGATCCAGGGATGATCAATAGGAACAGCCTATTGATGCAGTGGTTTCTGCATTTGAAATGGTTTGTCCTCACGTGCTGCTTATGGTAAATTTCAGTTCATTTTGAATTCACTGATTTTTTTTTGAGAGATACACAGGCCTGATTTCATCTGATGGAAACCCTGGATGAGTTGCCAGCTGCTTCTTCCCCTGCAGGAGAGAGGAGACTGAGGTCTCATTGGATAACACCTGGTACTGGACGTGGGGAATGACAAAGCCTCCAGGATGCTGCTGGCCACGCTGCCATTTCCAGCAGCAGCAAGTTGCTGTCTTCCCTCACATCTCTACAGGGCAGTAGGAAGATGGAGCACAGCTCTTTCAACCTCTGCTCCTCACACCAGCTCCAGCCCTTGCCTCTCACCCTCCTCTTCTTAGAGGTGGGAAATCTGAAGGCTCATTCCCAGGCATGAAATAAAGTTTATTGATCTATAACCAGACAAAGGCACAACAGTGGGGAACTTGGTGAAATGTTCGTTTTTTTCTATCATTTTAGAAACCAGCTAAGGAAATAGCTCTGTTAGTAAAAAAAGCAACAGCTTCCAAGCTTTTGAGGGAAGACAGAAAAGGTGGAAGAGGAGGAGAGATTATATTCTATGTAAAAGAATAATTTGAGGACATGGGCAAGAGGACAGATCAGCTGGGTGCCTTTGGGTCAAAACTGGAGGAGTCACCACCAAGGAAGTGCTTGTGGTAGGTGTCTGCTATGGAGGACCTGATATGGAAACAGATAAAATCTTCAAACAATTGAAGAGTGGCAGTGGCAGCCTTGGCTTCACTGATAAGATTATCCTAAGGAGTATGGAGAAGGTGAATAGCAGAATAAATTCCCAGACCTTCCTCCATAAGAGCAGAGTTCATCTTGCTCAGGTAGCTGTTATGAGGTATCCCAGAGGTCTGCCTTGAAAGCCAAAGGTGCGCAGGAGCATTGGGAGACTTTCAGACAGCATTCTCCACGCACAAGAGCAGTCCATCCACCTAAGCAGGAAAGCAGCAGGCACAGCAAGAAACCAGCCTGATTAAACAGTGAGATACTGAAAAAACTCAGATGCGAAAAAAGGAACTTGAGAGTGATGGAAAAAGGAACAGGCTTCCAAAGCAGAATATAGAAATACCACTCAGGCAGGCAGAGATGCAGAGGGAAAGGGTAAAGTCCAGCCGCAGCCTGAGCTGGCAAAAGATGTCAAGAATAGTGAGATAGTACTAATATCATGTATTGTGTGTTAGCAAGCAGAAAGACAAGGAAAAGGTAGGTCCACTGTTGAGTGGGGTTGGCCAGTTAGTTACAAATGACAGAAGGAGACCTGAAGATTTTCCTTTATGCCTTCTTTGCCTAGATCTTCGTGAAGGTCATGCGTCCAAGTCTCTATGGAATCAATGATGAAGCAAATAACAAACTGCTGACAGTGGGAGAGGGCTGAGTTAGCTGAGGCATGTGTTGGCTTCTCCCAGTTGTCTTCTTCTTCATGCCCAGAAATAGCTTCCAGGAGGGACCACTCCATAATTTTTCAAGGTACTCAAGTGATGTTGACTCATCTGTAATTTCCCAAATCTCTTCTCTTTTCCCCTTTTTGTAGGTGGGTGTAATATTTGCCCTTTTCCAGTCAGCTGGGACTTCCCCTGAACTCCGCGACCCCTGTCAAAGATGTTGCAGTGTGCCTCTGCAATGATGTCGGCAAGCCCTCCCAGCAGCCTTGGATGCATTCTGCCAAGTCCCATTGACTTGTGTATGTCCCACTTGTACAGGTGGCCCAAACACACCTGAGCTCCTTTGCTCCCCTTGGAAACCTTTCTAACAGTTTCCCGTGAAGCTGAAATCAGGAGTAATTTAATGTATGACCATCTGCATATATTGTATAGAAATGAGACCACCAATAGAAACATGATGGAACAGACCTGTCAACTTGGATGCAAGTAGAAACTGGTGTAACATCCAAGGATTGACCAAGTGGTCAGGCAGGCTAAGAAATGAACCAGAAGAGCTGTGGTAATCCTCAGCCAAAACAAAGAAACCATAAGCCAACAAGCTAGAAGAAGAAGAAATAAAAAAGCAGTGTTAAAACACATCCAACCGGACACGCTGGCATCCTCACCTACCGCAACAGGGTTCCTTAATGTTATGCTGTCATTGCCTTGTTCAAAAGCCAGAGAGAATTGTAATAAAGCACTTTTTCCCAAAGTTCATGCTCATGAATGTTCACATTTTACAACACAACAGATGTTTAACAATGTGACAAGTCAGCTGGAGGGCCGGAAGGCAAGACTGCAGCAACCCTTGCTGCAGAGACAACACAATCATCTTGGAGGCCACAACCAACTTGGATGCCTGGCAGAAGGAAAAAACAAGCAACCACACTATCAAAGTGAGAGCAGGGGGAAACGGGTATATGCTGGTGATGCAGAAGTGAATTCTCCAGTCAAGGTAGATTATTTTTAAGGGGGCATTGCTGCCTAATTGGCATGGAGGTATCTGATAAAACTATAGCTCTATTAAATACCTGATTAGCACAAAGACATCTTTCAGCAGATTTCTGTTTTATGATAGACACAGGGAGGGGTGTAATTACTCAGATACCATCAACATGATAAAAAGGAGGAAACCTGAATGGACAAGTAGAAATGACATTTTAGTGGTCCTACTTCCAGGTATGCTGTAAGCCTTGCAGAGTAACTTCCAGTCTCTGTGTGAATGTGTAGCAAAGTACACAGATTAACAGCAATTATTGTCTATATTGGTCTTCAGTGCCATATTGTGTTCCATGGGGATAAGAAGGGTTGCTCCAGTGCCCTTGTTTTCCCATGGCTATATGCAGAATTACTCCTGTCCTGCCAGGTCTGAGGTGGCTGACTTTCAAGAACACCTAGTATATTCACCAAGGAGAATGCATGTGACTCCTCAGACTAGAAGACTTGTAAAAATGCATGCTGTGGAGGAGGAGACTTCAGGAATGAGTTGGAATCAGTGCCTAGTTCTCAGCAGTAAAGCATTACCATACCAGGTCTATGAGAGCTCTTATCTGGCTCAGTGCAGCTGCAGAATATGCATTGCAGCACGCACTGTGGAAGGGAAGCACTTCCTGTTAAAACAATTCAACACACAGAAAATGTTACAAAAGCCTAACTAGGAATGTAATTATATTCATATTTTGATTTTTTTCTTTTTTTTTTTAAAACAGGCATAGGCATATAATAATGTATTTCATTTTCCCTATTTATTCAAATAAAACCTTCACCTTTTCTCAAAAAGATATTTCATATTTTTATTATCATTAATTATGTCTATTACAATAGCAGCCAGAAGCCTCCAAATTAGTGCCCAATGCACAGGTCCCTGTTGTACAAACAGATGCTAAAAACCATCCCCAGCTCCAAACTGATGACAAATGAAATCATGAGGATAAAGAGGTCCCTTTGGGATCTGTGTCTAAGGAGTCAGGCAGAGACCCAGGGAACACGCAGCATGCTAATGGCTGTGATATTGTTTTTTCACTTTAGGATAGACTCTGGAGGAAGAAAAAGAACTGGATCGGTTGGTGCATCACATTTGCCATATGGGACTTATTACTTCATGCTTGCTGATGATCCTAGGTTCAATCCTTGCTCAGTAGGAACCTGAAATTCAATGAGTGAAAAATGCGTCCTCATTGAGGACACATCATAAATTCCCATTGTCTCCCTTCAAACCAGGATTTTGAGCCTGCTCTCTGGTGGCAGATACAAACCAAGGGAAGAAAGAAGCTGCAGAAGGAGAAGAAGACAAGACCTGCAGAGAGGTAATTTACCCAGAGATGAGCACAAGAATTCAGTCCTGCTTGTCCTGTAAATGGGGCTGGTTGGATGCTTTCCAGCAGGACTGATGTCTTGGAGAATGCTTTCCAGAAAAATGCAACTGAAAAAATTAAGATGAGGTGGGAAAATATCTACACCACCTTGCCTGAAGGTGATGGTGGTTCTGCTTCCTTGTCCCTATTGCACCAGTGCCTAGGGGATACAGAACAACTCCAGAAGAGGCTAGAAAGAGGTTGTAAAGGATCCAGCAGGAAAGACAAAAGAATACCACAGATAGGAGAACCTCAGTTACACACCTTCAGAGAGGCAGGGGTAGCTTGGGCCATCACTGAATGGGACAATCTACCTGCCTGGCTGAGTCTAGGCTAGGGTGATCTAGTTTTTTGAAGGCCACATAGAAGTGAAAGTGAGACTTGGGCGAAAGTGAGGTTGTTCATTTGCCCTTTTTGCCAGTCACCCAAGAGAGAGTCTTGCACATTTGTACTGAACTTTACATCCCAGATATATAAACAATGCAGAATTATTCTCCTGAGAGGTGGAGGTGGCTAAGCCCATCCTTTTGTTTTATGCATGAGAAGCTCATCGTGACACAGTGATCACTTTGTCAGCTTTATAGGCGCTCTTTCCCCACAGAGCAGTACTACTGCAAACATTGCAGCTATGCAGTGAACCCCTCAGCTTTAAAACTTCCTGGGGAGAAGCCTCCTGACCAGAGACCTTTTCCATCAGGGAAGCCAAAACTACACTAGGTAAGATCACTTTGCTGTCTGGCAGGAAACAGAGCACTTGCCCTCCTGAAGGCTCTGGCTGCAGATAGATTCCTGCAGCACTCACACCTGTAGGAGAATGTCAGAAAATTGTCCCTTGTCAGGAAATCATTAAAAATGTTATCTTTTTCTCTTGGGAGTTCCTTGACACTCTGTTCCCTTCATCTTTCTCTCCACAGTGGCTGCTGGAGAAGGCTACAGGATATCGGACATGAACCAAAGCCAGATGAGTAGCCAAGATTCCCTTCTAAATACAACTATTATTATTGTTTAATGCCAAACATTTGGTCCCATTGCTCATCAGCTCTCAGTGGGACAGAGGCTACACTCTGACTTCAGCTTACATAGGCCATGTTCTGGAAACAGCTTCATGCTACCTAAGTAAATCTCTGCATATTAATGAAAATAGCAGAGGGAATGACAAAATTGTTTGGGCAGATAAAAGAATGAATGTTTGACCCTGACCAAATTCTCCATCTTTGGGTAATCCCTCCCTCTCCTGTAACTCAGGAAATATCCACAGCTGGTTGTCACAGACCCTTTCTCTGCCTGCTAGCAGCTCTTTGTCTTAAACTACAGTGATGTTATTCCTGCAGCAGTGTACCAGGCCCACATCACTCTCATCTCCACAAGTCTGAACTCCTCTGGAGAGGTGCAATAAGGCAGAGGTGAATCAGGGTCACCATAAATGCTCTTTGCTCGAGATTAATCTGATATGCTTTTAAGGCATATCAGCTGTATTTTGCATGTTATCATCCGCTTGTGGCAGCATTACACACACCTATTTATACCCACAAGTCGATAAGGGGCAGACCGGGACCTTGGCTCTGGCGCTGGTTTGAGACTGGAGTGTCTGCTTCCTTGGGGAAAGATGGGAAGGGATGATGCCACCTGCCACATCACAACAAGGAGGCAAAGGCTGGCAGCAGCACCATTGCTTCCTTCCACCTCCAAGACCCAGCAAAATGGGTACAGCTTAGTTGCAAAAAAGAAACCCCGAGGCAGAGCTCAGGGGCCCCAATCAGTCTGGTCCTTGGCCACATCGTCCCCTCTCCAGGAGCATCCCGTGCACCTGACCGGCAGTGCTCTCCTCCTCACAGAGTCCCCAGGCTGACGGATCTCAGCTCGCTTTTGCCACTTGCCAGGCAGAGGTGCCAGGGAATGGGGGGCAGGCAGGGAGCCCATCTCCCCGCGGGGGAGAGGAGAAAGCCCTGCTGCTCCTTCTGCAACGGGTGCAGCGTGCCCGGCTTCACGTGTGCGCCCGTCCCCATCGGCCACCTCCACCCAGAGCACCACCACCACCACCGACATGTGCGCCATGAGGGTCCTTCCAGCTGTAAAATTTCCCAGGAGACACCAGGATCAGCAACAGTCTCCCAATCTGTCGTGACACCCGGGATTTTGGCAGCACGGCAGCAGCCCCACACCCCATCGGGGGCTGCCTGCCGGTGCCCTGGCCCGCAGTGAGGACACCGTGTCCCCTCAGTTCAACACCTTCTCCGAGAAGTGTCCCAGCTTCCCCTCCTCCTGCACGGGCTGGGAGGCTTGTCCACCGCGGGACGGGCCCCGCTCCTGGGCCAGGGCTGCACCAGGCCACCGTGGCCCCCCGCTCCCCGGGGCCGGGCCGGGGTCCTGCAGCTCTGCACACTTCTCCTTGTAGTGCTGCGCATTGCCGGCGAAAGTCTCGCAGCGGCTGAGGTTCTCCTCCTGCACCGGGCTGCCCACGTTCTCCTCGCTCGGCCCCGAGGCCGCTGCCCCCTCCTGAGAGTTTTGGCTAAGGTAGACAACAATGATGTCGCCCTTGAAATTCATTACTTGTCCACTTGAAATAAAGGTGGAGTTACTGTTTCCAGTCACATTTCCTAGGGAAGGAGGGGGGAGAAAAGAAGACACACGTGATTAATATTTTCCCCTCACAAGGCGGACACTTAGTGCAGTGAACTTGATCTGCTGCGGTGGCTTTATTCTTGTTCCATTATTTTTTCCCCCGTGACATGAGGATGCTCTTATAATCAATGCCTTCCACTGGGCCTTTTCATTATTTCCATTTTCATCTCCTCAGGACAAAGTCTGTCATACACAAGGAGCCTGCCTGGAAGGGTTGGAAACATTTTCCCTCTGAGCTGTGATCTGGGAAGCCAGAGAGAGGGTGACAATCTCATGTTCCCTGTGCTGCCTGATGCACAAAGCTATGTCCAATCTGCCTCTGCCTGCGGTTTGTGAGGAAATGCTAATTATGTCTGATTATGAGATTTATTTTTTCTGAGAGTCCCAGGAATCAGACTGTTTACCAGAGATGCAATAAAACCCCAATCAATCCTACCATTTGGGTTAGATAGCAGGCTTACTTAATAAATATTGAAAGACTTAACATCAGATCACACAGTCACATAGTGTTCAAACAACACAGAGCTTATACAATTATTTTATATAGTCTGGATCCTCCATGTAGGTACACTCTGGCACTCACTTAGCCCTCTCATGGATTTAGCTAGATATAGACTGATACCAGGGAAGAGACAGAGTCTATATCATAGCAACTTAACAGAGTTATGGTTTCAGTCAGTCTGCCTGAGGTTAGAGATTTTTCAGTATGAATTAAATCTTTCTGCTATTCAAGGACTGGGCTGCTGACCTAAGTGACAGCAGGACCAAGCTCTGTGAATTAATAAACTTTCCTCAGAGCAGAAAGAAAATAGCTGAGAACAAACTTCCAACATCAAACTAACAAGCTTGTTATAGTTTGAAAACGAAACAAACCGAAGAAACCAAGTAAACAAAATTTTCCTGGCCTGTGAACACACTTAGTAAGAAATGTTTTTCCTGCTGCGCTTCACTTCATCATTACTTGCAGACTTATCCGACACCTTTTAGATATTTTGTGCCTTTCTTGATTACACTCCACAACACTTGAGACATTCCCATTTTCCTTGCAGATAAGCATGGCCCAGCCCAGAGAAATGCTGTTTTTCCAGTGGTCACGGGTGATGTTTGCACACCAGCACTGGGCACTGGTCTCCAGCTGCATGGAGGAATCAGGATCTGTGCCTGCTCAGAGCTGAGTCTGTGCAGCACTCGAGTGTCTCTAATAGACCCCCCTAAAGCAATTTTATTTATTTCACCTAAACCACTGCACTGGCAGCTCTTTGCTTTCTTTCCAAGTGCTGTTGATTAACACAAAGTGTCCATAAGGGTTTTCTCTGTGGGAGTTTTTCCCTGCAGGTTCTTCCCCCCCACCATGTTCAATTCATTTTGGCTGTTTGCCATGAACAAAACTCTTGGGCATAATGTCAGTACAAAAATAACTGTTTGTCTTTAAACAGATGGCCTGTGACTTGCAAAAGGTGCTGTGAAGAAGGTTAGCAATGTTCAGCACGAGATCAAAAATTTAGAAATATATGTGGCAGTGGGGAGGGGAAAAAAAAAGGCAGATTAACACATTTATAATGTTTAGCTGAATGTGGCTGGCAAACCTTCTGTGCTTTCTGAAGACACCATGCTGAAACAAAAGGATATTTGAGGCCCAAAAGCACAGAAAAGGGACACAAGAGCCTCCTAGACTGTGCCAAGAAAAGTGCTTCCAACCTGAAAAGTATAAGGGACACATTCAGAGTGAAGGCATTGTTCTTTGCAGTGTTTCAGCCTTTTGATCTCTTCAGATTATCTGATATTAATTACAAAGATTAATTTTTGTGGTAATTGCTCACTAAGACCTGGAACAAACACAGGCAAGTAATTTTCTCTGAGACATTTAATGGCCTCTAGGTGGTGAGAACTGTCTGTCACTGCCAAACCAGGCTGGTTTGGGATCTGGAAGTGAAAGGCTTTGCAAAACCAGTCCCAACTATGAGTTAGCTAAGTCTTCCTGCACTCATGTGTTATGCTGTAGCCCTGCACAGGCCTTGAGGTGGGCCTGAGCTGACCCTTCATGTTGTGACTGCCTCCAGGCTTGTGGGGTTTGAAAAAGTGCTTGAAGGCTTACCTCCATCTCCACTGGTGACCCCTGGAAGGGGCACCTGTCCAGAGGTTCACTTTGGTATTCTAGGATTGTTTCACAGGAGGGACAGAGTTTACCAGTTCTGTTGTCATTTTGAGTGTGTTATTGAACTAAGACCAAAACGTCATGGAATTTCCCATGGTCTTTTTCTTCCCATTTTTCATCGACCCTCTTTTGTACCATTCTGATTTCGCATAACTGTGTGCAAAGCCTGGTGGCTTCAGTTGCTTTGAGAAGCTTTACAGAAAATTATTTTACATGCACATTTATTCCATCTGGGCATTTCACCAGGCCTAGCAAAATGACAGATGCTGATGCACCCACACGTGCAGCCCCGGTGTGGCTGGGGTGCTTCAGTGAGGAACCTATGGCTAAGCCCTGTCCCGGTCCTCATGCAATCAGGTGCTGCCAGGGGGGCCACAGCCATTCTGTGGGCAGAAAAATTACTCTGCCAGCAAGCCAGGTTACCCACAGATCAACTAACCCACGCTCTGATACTGCCCACAGCTCTCTCAGTATCTTCCTGCAGTCATGCATAAAAACTGGCAAATTAGGAACACAGTATCTGTGCTCAGGTTTCACTAGATGGCACTATAGCATGTACATATACAAAGGCACAGACACAATTAAAATCCCATATAAAGAATTATGCTGCAGATCTAAGATGGCACTTGCTAGCACAGTGCAAGTCCAAGCTCTCCCGTTTGCTCTATTGTTCCTTAATATTTTCTCTTTCTCTTTGTGTCATATTTAGAAAGAAAAGCAGTACCAAATATAACTCCACTTTCAGTTGTACCTCAAGGGTCACCTTCCAACAATAAGAAAAAAGATAATCTGTGTTCTCTTTACTCCTGCTGCATTTTGTTTAAGCCAGACTGTGAAACTGTGTCAGGATTTCAGGAAACTGAAGCAGCAGAAAGTTTTTGCTCTTCAGAAGATGAATGCTGCACACTTTTAGATTCCCATATGGAATGCATGTTGAGAGAGGAAGGCCCTTCAAGTGTGTTGTTTTGGGGCTTTGGCAGACTGACAAGAATGTCTCCGTAAGAAATTTTAAGGCACGACATGGTTTTAAAGGGCAACAGCTTACAACTGCTGTGGGTATTACAGTAATACTTGGATGTCCCACTCAACACTAAGGTCTCATTATGCTTGGCAATGCACTGATACAAATAAAAATAGAGCATCCAACTTAACGAGATTATAATCTAAAATGTCTAATAACATATGACAGGCAGATTGCAGACTTTTATATCAAAGAAAAGTCTGGGGAAGGAAGGTTTTATCCAGAGAAGGCACATAACTTCCCTTCTGCTGGTTTTGCTTCAGTGATTTTTTCCCCTGTTTTCATTTGACAATTTTGATATATTTACTCTATATAAACTAATCAGTGTTTCAGAGTTGTTTAGGGGACAAAGCATACGTGTACGGAGAAACTGTCTGTATACAGAAACTATTTTATGTGAATGCTTTTATCCTAGCTAATAAAAACAAAGAGAAAGAGCTATAAGCAGAAAACTGTAGACAATCTCTTAGACCCAGTCACGGCCACCAGCTTACAGCTCCAGCTGGAGTTTCACTGACCTCCATATAAATGTAACAGGATTTAAACCTAATAGCAAAAATATATGTGCACACTGGTGAATGACAACTATCTGCCTGAGCATTATGCATCCTTCCTTAGCTCAGCCTCTAGGTCCCTATATTGTCTTCTTTCTCTGTTTTCTCCAATACACACACCTGCTAACAGAACTGCCTGGTCCCTGCAGTGACAGCCAGAAGGTGGGTTCTGCATTGCTGGTTAGATCAGTGTGGGACAGTGCTCCCTTGCTGGGCTCATTCTTCTTGCAGAATTCAATACAAACCAAATGGCCTCATAATTTCAGATTTTTTTTTCAGACTAGCTTCAGGGCAATTAAGTGAAAAAGCATCATTTTCTTCTCCTCCTAAATCAGATCCTCTGACTACTACTGAGCTAGCAAAGAGAATAATCCTATACAACTAAGCATGAGTGAAGCCTAATGGGCTTACCAGATGCTGGAGGGAGGTCTGAAGTGCTGCTGTTTGTCCCTGAAGTGCTTCTTTGTGTCCCTGAAGTGCTTCTGTTTGTGTTCTGGTACTTCATGTTGGTATTGTCTGAAGATGCATCTTCCATACCAAGATCGTTTGCTAGAGTGCTCTGACCAGCAGAGAGAAAATTCAAACCACAGGTGCACTGTGCACAGGAACCAGTTTCTGGGGAGGTGGAGGTGCTGTCAGCTGCAGCACAACAGGGTTTGCTACACTTTTGGGGAGATTCTCTGTACAAAATGCCACACCTCACACAGATCTTCTCTGAGTCACAGTTTGTTGCAAAATGATCTGTGTCTTTGTTGCCTGTTTCCTTCAGGCAACTGTGGGCATGTTGGCAAGATTTCTGAAGAAGTTGGTCCGTGGCAATGTGTGCCCCATCTGTGCTGGAGGGAGGGTGAAAGCCCTGAGAGACTGATATGTCCTCTGTGCTCCCAATACCTGAAAAGTACTGGTTCAAACTGTCATTCTCCCCCGCCTCCATTGGTTCTGAAAATGATGACACGGTTTTACCGGCAGTCTGACTTAGTAAAGATAAATAATCAGTGTGATTGAGATCCTTATCCATGTATTCATCTTCCGTGGGAACTGGTGGGAATTGGTAATCATCAGTCTCGGTTACCACAGGAAAGTCTCCTGCCTCACAAGGCCCTGTGCTGGGGCTCTCGTTCCTGCAAGGAGCGTGACCAGAGGTGCAGCACGAGTTCCCAGGGACGGGAGAGCCAGAGGGGTCCAGGAGACATGTGTCTTCAGAGGTCTGGGGGACAGCAGCATTTGTGATGTTCACAGTAACAAATGCATCTCTGGGAGGTTCCTGAAAGAAATTTAAAGTAAAAATGTCTTTAATAAAGAGATCAGCATTAAGCTATTTTTTAGACAAAGAAGGAAAAGGCAGATCATGGTCCTTCCTCTGTGTGGAGCTGCTGAGGTTGAGCAGCGCTGCTATATTTGAGTCTTGAAGTGTAATTCTATTCTTCTGTGAAACTGTGGCTGGTGATGCTGGGCTCAGCAGGTGCTCAGAACAAAATCTGGTGGCCTGGGGGGCAATAACATTTAATCTTGTGAGACAACTATTCCTAGTTTTTTCGAGGGCACTTAAGAAGAGTTAATAAATCTAGAAGAGTTGCTGGATTCTGCTGTTCCTTATGGACCATTAGTAAGACCCAACTAACTGCTTATAAGGTTCTGGAAACCCTCCCACGTGTCTGAAGGGCTGTTGATCTGTGAAGGCCTTACTGGGGGCTGAATTTTTAATATCAGCAATGATTGAAGAAAGAATCTGGGTTGATTCAGAAGTTCTGAGACAAACTAGAAAAAAACACCAGGAAGGTTGTATTAACCTGAAAGGTTAGGACAACAAATGCAAAGACCCATGACATCATGTTGTCACAGTACTTGAGAAAGTAAAGCTACATTTTTGGTAGCAGCTCCAAAAAAGGGTTGGGAAGTACTTCAGGGGTTTTCTTCAGTTTGTACAAGTTGTGCTTTAAAGATGGGTATTTGGGAACTGATACCTTTAATTTCTAGTGTCTGTTCAGATCTTCCACGATAGAAAAGGGTGTGTAAGTGCTGCCAGCCACTAATTGCTGTTGATTCACTCCTCTGTCCCAGAGGATCTGAGCGGCTGCCAAGACAGGAGGTTGCATGAAGACTTACAAGACAAAAAAGGAACTGCCTGCTCAGAAAGGTGGGGTTTTTTGGTATGTTTGGTTTTTCTTTTAAGCAATGAAATTTGAGTCTTTCAACAGCTAAGCTCGTCACAGCTCCTAGAAGGGGTGGTGGGACACCTGGGACACCTCAGTCCACATCCACAGTGTTAAGTAGGCTGTGCACAAGAACTTGAACCAGTGCTACCAGCTGAGTGTTTCAAGCATGGGGCTGGTGTTCTTCCAGAGTAAAAGCTCTTACTTATTTCATATCGGAATGCACAAGCAGGATTTCTTCCTCCCTAGAATTAAGGAGTCAAACAGCCAGTTTCTTTAGCTGACGGCTCCATGTTTAATGCCTTGCATGCCTGGCATTTTTGGCATAGACCCAAATCCAGGTTTCTTCCCTGTGAGCACTCTGGTATGCAACAAGGGGCAAACTCAGATGAAGCTTTTCCTGCACTTAGCATTTAGAAAGGCTCTCTCCTAAGCAGTCTCAGGTATTCAGCAACCAGTGGGTTCATGTTTAACTTCCTCATCATAAATATTAAATAATCACGAGACCTTCATCTCTGTTAAAACTGGCTGAAACCAGAGAGCAGGTTCAGAAGCTATTTGTGAATGGTGATTTCACATGCCTCACATTTACAGAAAACCAGACTGAAAAAGCCAAAGCTGCGAGTAATTTTTGAGGAATTCAAAATTTGTTTTCTAGCCAAAGATTACCATGGAGTCTGCTTCAGAAGGGGTGTCAGGAATGTCATGAGGAAAACACAAAACAAAGAGAAAATGCTACCATCTTTGACTTTACCTTTGTTCCTTTTATTTGGCTGCACACTTCATTAGCCCAGTTCTGTAGATCTGCTGTAGGGAAAACAAAAGAGTAGCTGTAACATATATGTGGCACTTAAGTTAACCACAGAC
This sequence comes from Aleadryas rufinucha, assembly GCA_013397815.1. Lineage (NCBI taxonomy): Eukaryota > Metazoa > Chordata > Aves > Passeriformes > Aleadryas > Aleadryas rufinucha. The sequence continues at coordinate 917,481 of VZTH01015818.1, read as the reverse complement.
CTAAACACCCACAGTCATTCACAACCCGCAATATCATATTAAATAAAACCAGCAAGCCTGTTTTTACTGCCTGTTCAAGTGTCCCAGCATCGGTCTAGCTGAAGATTCATTGTAACTGGAACAGGGATATATTTCTGTGGAACAAATGTTTCCAAGCTCCTAAAATAGACCATGGTTAAACTGTGTTCCACATCAAATGGGGTTTCTTTCCTGGTCATATGTCACACCAAGCTATGACTGGCCCAACAACGACCCGCTCACAGCAGAAATGGTCTATTTCAAGAGAAGTCACATGGATGGCCCAAAGGTCCTTCCCAGACAGGAGTGAGAAGCCTCGAGAGAAGAGGGTAAGCCACTGAAACCACAGGATGGCAGGCTCAAATATAGCATATTCTACTTAATCAGGGTATGCTTAATGAGGAAATTAATTCCAATTTCTTCGGAGTATCTCCCAAGGAAAACGTTTAAGTCCAACATGCTTTAGGGCAACAACTGACACAGTGAGCAATTCTTGTTTTGTGTTTATACATTCAGGAGATTTTGCAGGGCTCAAGTCCCGTGTACATTTGAAGTTTATGATGGTTTTGCATGGCTGAAGATAGATCAGCTGTGCAGCCACTGCCAGTTCCCAGCAATGACTCTATTGCTCTGATGTTGAGTCTGCACATTTACCACCAGTACCCACACCAAGCAGGAAGGGCTTCTTCCTGAGCCTGCAATTCTCCCAGGCTCGGGTGAGCAGGATTCCCCATGCAAAGGCAATGAGGGGCCGTCACTGCAGAGCAGCAGGGCAATAGAAATGCCAAAGAAATTGCATTCTCCCCCTAACCTACTCTGCATTGCAAGTATTTGGTTTGTGAGCAGAGTCACCATTTCCTCCAGCCCATCCCAGAAATTCCAGATTTAGCACAACCCATGTTTAGTGTGGCAGAGGCAGCCTACTTCTAAAACACAGGCTGAAATATACTTTACAAGAAGTGAGTTCTCTCTTCCTTTCCACTGCTCCCAACACTTTTCACAAATTGCTAGCACTTGGGAAAGGAAATGATGGAAAAAGCTTTCCATGTTTAGGGGGAAAAAAAATTTAAAATGAACAGAATAATAGAGGTATGTCCTTCACTAAAGAGACCCAGGGCTTAACAGAGAGTGGAGGAATGTGAAGGTATTTCCATTCTATTAATAATAAACTCAGTATCCCACTGTTATCCAGTATGCCTTTGGCTAGGATTTTTCTGTTTTTCTACTTTAACTATTAATTCTATTTCCTTCTAGTATTTCTTCCATACCACATCAGAACTCCAGCTTTCAGCTAAAAACATTGTCTCCATCATATTCTCAAATACACATCAGGCCTTTGTCTTGAAACCCATATTTTAACCTGTCCAGATGTAGGTTTTTGGATAGGAGGGAAAGTAAGGTGAAGAAGACAGGACTTCTATCTGTACCTGCTTCCCTTCAGCCAAGGGGTCAGCTGTGCCAGGTGCTGCAGAGCAGCCAGGCTGCTATGAAAGCCCCCAGCACCAGCCCTCCTCCTTCCAACCACAGTCATGTCTGCCCTGAGGATGGTCACTCCATGGGTTAAGCGTAATACACTGTAAATCACTGCCTGCCTAGAGGAAAGGAATTTGTAGCCTGGCTTAGTGCTAGGTAAAGCATATCCACATAGACAGGCATAGGGATAGCATGGAACTTCCTGTGTAATTCCTGAGCTTCCCAATCGGTTGGTTACCCATGAAATCAGTGCACAGAGAGCCACAGTTGTCACACTCATAAATACCATTAGCTATGATGTACCTGTCAGCTTTTTCCCCTTCTTCTTGTAGTATACGATGAAGACAACAATGCCAATTAGTGTCACAAAAAACAAGATGACAATCAACACGTACAAGATCCTGTTTTTTCCTGCAGGGTGTGAAAAAGATAGTGCCATCAACACGCAGCCTGCACTCAGCAGTATGACAATCCTTGCTCATTTCACCTGCTTTTCTACAGAAGAGGGTTGTTTTTCCTTCCTATTTGATCTTTAGTTTCTATAATAAGAACACCAGCTCCAGCACTCATGCAGTTCTGTCACAAGCAGCCTCACTGATGGTACCTGGTACCAAGACATCTCCATAAAAACCAGAATCTTGGTATTACAGAGCAATGTTGTCCGGTCAGGCTTCTCTCAATGTTCCCTTGCAAGCTGTCAGCAGGCCAGGGGGCTGAGCTTGATCTCCCTCAGGGGACAGAGGACATACATCTCATGGAGACTATAGATATAGGTGGAAAAATTTATTGCATGCCAGGCAAGCAACCTCCTTGGTACCATATCCACATTGGAGATGGAAATGGACAGTGGGCAAGAAGGGATATCTGAGAGGGATTAGGCTGAGACTGTGTCCGCTGCTATAAATTAAGCAAGGAGAGGAGCTGGTAGCCTTTATACATGTAATGTGTGTGTGGAAAGCCAATAAACATGAACAAGCTGTAAATGTGATGGAGTCATGGGTATAACATGGCTATAACAGCGATGCAGTTTCGGTGAGAGGTGTAAAACTCAGCTTAGTAGTGGACATAGGCCCTAGAGTCACCAGGCCTGAAGCAATATTTAAAGGTTGGATTTTCCAAGAGCACTGTCTTGGTCTACAGCTGCACTCCCTACAGTCACCCACAATGAGAATGAATTTAAGCCAGCCAAAACCTCTAGTAATCACATCCCTCCTCCTCCCTTCTACTTTCCAACAGACAATCCATATGAGGACACAAACCATCTTCTGATGGCTCAGGCATCTTCCGTTCTTTACAAACTGCATCAGACTTGTCAGTCCCAGGCGTGCTTTCTTCCATTCCTAGAGCTGTACAGCTAAAAAAGAAAGACAAAGAGGCTAGGTTCTCTCAAGGAAGCTTGTTGTGCCTCCTACGCTTATGCAGAGCAGTACTTTCTGTTGTAAAATATGACATTTCTCCACCTCTAAGAACCTCAGATACTTTCTTTATTTTTGGCTCAGCAGTTCTGTTGTCACTGCTCCCTCTTGTTCTTCTCTAAGGAGAATTCAAGCTTCAGCCTAAGAATGCTTTCATCACTGCACAGCCAACGTTGATGCTCCGTGTGCTCTGCAGGCATCCTGGAACACCCCACCGAGAAATGCTTTTGCCCAAGCTTCTCCCTGTCTTCTGGCTGGTGTGGTCCTTTTACAACACCCAGAGACTTACTTGGTCCAGGATTTACACTCGTCGGTGGATGAAGAGACCTCTGAGAAGTAGCCTCTGGGACATGGTATGCACATTGTGTCCTTGTCTTGTTGCACTGTGTGTAGCCAAGGAAGAAAAATGTCATAGATGAGTTTCCGTGGGTTCCTTCTGAGCGAGAGGAAAGTGACTATGCTCCCCATCCTCCCGCTCCACTCTCCTTCCACAGACCCCCTAAAAGCTTTCCTAAGGAGTGGGGTCTTAGGTTATATTGGGGCAGCAATGACAGTCCCATGTAAGCCCTGGAAAGTCTCACCTGAGCACTTCTCTACATGATCAAAATGAGAAATGACCCGGAGCCATTTGCAGTTATTGTAAAATAACACACAGCTGTTACATTCCTCTCCTCCTATTAATTCCCTTCCAACGATGCTGTGCCACAGACAGTGATGCTGACTGGTGTTGTCACTTCCATGAAGCCACAGTAAACAAAATGCTGTATCAGGCTTTGCTAGGCTGGAGAAAAACCAGCAACTGTCCTCCAAGCCCATGCAGCATTTCTTCCTCCGTTACTCTATTACTTGCTGCTTTTTTGGGGTTCCTTATGCCTGGTGCAGCTGTTCCCTGTGTTCACTACAACTCTGAACTTGACTGTCTATTTTCCACCCACAAAACACCTGCATCTTGTTTTAATTAGACTTAAGAGGAAATTAAATGTCTCTAATAAACCTTTGCATTACTAGCCATCCAAAACAGAATACTTGCTAAAACAGAATACATGAGCTACCTGAAAAGTGTCAATCACTTTTAACTTGCTTATAACATTAAAAAATGGCAAAGCAAAGTCCTTGCACAAAGTTGGATTGCAAATCTAACCTCAGGAACAACCCCCAAAAGAGTGCTTCCCTGAATACGGGAGCGACGCGTGACCTAGTGACTCACAGTCAGACACCTCAGCAAACATTAGAAATGTACTGGACACCTTGCAACTACTGCCATGTCCACGTGATATCTTGCAGAAGTCACTTGATCCAAGATACTGTTTAAACTACAGAGGCAGAAGCCTTCAAAATGTGAATAGTCCAGGAGAGTTACATGCAGTTGTAATGACAACTCAGACATGCATCTTCTGTTGACAGTCCTCTGAGAGTCTGAAGTACCCTCCCTAATGTCACAACCCACACAACGCTGGCCTCATCCAGTAGGCCTGAGCTGGACATTTCACTTTGTACATCCCCTTTCTGTATCTTACTGGGAGGCTTGACTCCGAGTCCAGGAGCACACATGGTATTTCGCTGACAGCAGTCGCAGTCCTCATTCCAGTGGTAGCCCATCGTACAAGCACACTGCCGCTGGAACGTGCTGTTCCCTGGGTTCACTTCTCTCAAGGCTTTCCCTACAAGAGAAAGCAGATGAGAATAAAAATCTCTCTGATAACAAGCCTCAAGTTTCTGAACCTCCTGTTCTACCTACTTGCTTTGCTTGAACGGCAGATGCAAAACCATTCATGTTAGAGGAAATCGCGTCTTTCAGGCAGCACGGGAGACTCCTGATCAGCACAGGGCGCCTCACCAATTGCACTCCTGAACAATACATTTCCTTGTGGCTTGTGTAGAAAATAAACACAGCATTTGCAAGGGTGAGACAAACACATTAGGGGAAGTGAATGCAGACTATGCTGGGCAAAAGGACACTTCTAAACTCAGCTCACAGAGGTGAATGGCCCCAGTGAAGCTAATCATTATCAGCAGCACAGAGACTGTGGTCATGGCGCTCGGCACAGCACGGGATCTCTGCTGTCTGGGGACCTCCCTCTCTGCCAGGCTCTTCTGCAAGTTCAGCCTTCTGTGTTGGGCACCTGAACAAAGCAACTTCCCTACATCCATTTTCCCATCTTCATGCTTCACTAATTTGGATTAAAAGGTTCTGTAGTATGAACAGCTTACCTTGATCACATATTTTATGTAGTAAGCATTTATCTTCTTCATTCCAGACATCCATATACTCATTTGGGCCACATGGCTGGCATACGCTATCAGAAGTAGCAGTGCATCTAGCAGACAAATACTTCCCTGTGATTGAGAAAAGGACAAGTAGGTCATCTAGAAGCTGAAGAACAGCTGTCTAAGGAGGACAAAAATAACAGGTTGGGTGCTAACACTGCTGTGGACAATCATTTCTTCCTGCACCTTTTCAGTTTGTCAATCTGGTCCCCATTTAGTGTGGCACTGAAACATCTGTGAAGTGGATGGCCTGGGGAGCACAAGAATCGAGTTGCTTTGCATATCCCGCAGTGGTTAAGTGCTATCCCAACAAAACAGCTGCTGTGGCCTTTGCTGAGGCCAGCAGGACCACTCCTGCACTAGAAGGCACTCGTAAGCCTGAGATCAGGCACCTGCAGGGCACGTGCCAATCCATCAGCAGGCACGAGAGCCGGCTGCCTCACCAGCGACCCGCAGAGCAGCTCCTCATGAGCTTCTCAGCCTCACAGCCCAGTCAGTGCTCACATACCTGGCTCACACTTCCTGCAGCACCGTCCAAAGTACTCATAGTGTTGTTCGCTTTCACACGGCGGAGTGATTTGTAGTGACAACTGGAGCAGGGAAGGAAAGAGAGGACATGAGAACCAATACACCTGGAGAGCTTCAGACCTACCCAGTCACAGTGCTGGCAGAGAGAAGGAAGACTTTCCTTCCGTATAGCATTGTGGATAGCCAAGCAATAAAAGTTACCCAACATTTGTGAATTCAAAGGTGCTTTGTAGACATGCTAAGGGTATGTATTTGACACTGCACACATAGGGACTTTTAATAGAGCCAGGTGACAAATAAATAACCCATCCTGCAATTTGTCATGAACTTCTGGCCTGCTACATAACCTTTTCTTACAGTACTCTATTATTTAAAATCTATGACTTTAAAACAATTGTAAAGATAATAAAAGGCATAGAGATACCTCTGTAGTCTCTTCCACAGAAATTACCTCAGATCAAGGCCTGGGAAACTGCCAGTTTTAATGTAGATCATTAAGCAAACAAGCAAGGTGAATGATTTATATTCCTGAAAAAGAAGAAGTTCCCAGCTTCCCACTGGGATACAAAATGTTCCTGGATAGTACCATAAAGTACTAGACTTAAATTTTGCAGCTTTTTATGGCTCTCACTGTGTCCTGCAGAGGTGGTCTCATGGAACTGAGGCAGCCATCCAGAAAGGTGATGCAATTAAGCCAACAGTGTTTTGTGTCCCAAAAAACCACAAAACAAAACCAACACAAACCACGACCCCTCCAAGCACCCTAAATGGGTACACGACAGGGCATCTGCAAAGTGGGCAGCAGAGCTGCCTCTGGCTGTCATGGACCTCTGCATCCCGTCCCAGCTCTCAGCTGCCGGTACACATGGTGGGCCCACCCACTGCCCAGGCTTCGGGGCATGGCTTGTGCTGGGGATCCTGGCCAGCCAAGCATTGTGCCTAGCTCTTCCCTGACCCTGCTCTGGCAGCCCAGAGTCCTCAAGGCAAACTCAACACCTCACAACCAGCTATTGATCTTGCAATTAAATAAGGTGATTCAAAATCGAGCCCATAGCAAGGAATCCTTCACTCTTGGATACAGCTCTTAAAACCTCATTTACTTGGACAAAGCTGCAATAAAGCCTCTGCTGCTGGTTAAAGGGAGCTTTTGCCATCTAATAGCACATGACAACCCTGTGCCTGCTGTTACTGTTTCCCATTCCTCTACTTAGCATTCTCCCCTTGTTTCCTCCAAGTCTTTACATCTTCTCTTTCCTCCTTTTCTACTTTAAGCAATAGCAACCTCTTTAAAAAGAAAATAGTTTCCCTAAGAACCTTGCCCTCTTCTAATTCTGGGAAGGGTCTTGTAAATTAAAGATGACCAAAACAGATTCAATTTTTTTTTTTAAAGACCACCTTTTAGCTTGGAGTTTGAGCCATGGGTTGGTACATGACTTGTGTTTATCAAAACTGTGCTAGCTGTGTCTGGAACAGAAAAAGTAGCACAAAACAGAGGTATTGAGTTTTCATATTTTTGCAGGGTATAAACAACTTACAGCCTTTTTTTTATCATTACAACAATACCAGGTCAAATTAAGAGTCTAGTCTTCCGTTGTCTCATTGTTTCCTTGTCTCTTTCTTTGCATTCATTAGCAGAACCTTTCCTGTGATTGGATGCTGCTTTTTTGGAACAAACACTGCATTCCCTGTTTACACAGCACCTCCAAGGAGGGGCACAGGATAACAACCAGCACTGGCAAGGGAAGAGGCAATCTAGGGAAAGGAAAGCTGAGCCAGCCTGGCAGCTGAACATTGACACAGCTCAGTGACCCCTATACTTCAAAGAGCTTGTTTTCTATAGCGCACTTCAAGCTAAAACCCTGAGATGGCCAGCAAAGGACTGAGGTGATGATGTGGAACCAAGCACAAAGAGTGCCTTGAGCAATTGATTCTCCACCCAGCCATCCAAAAGGTAACAAATGTGGTGAGACCAACAGCAGGTCCAGTCACTTGCTTTTTGTTACAGAATGTCCTCTTCTTCCTCGTTTGCCCCTGTTTAATAGTTCCTCTTTAGACAAAAAGACTAAAAAAATTACTGAAGTGTCAAACAAGGGCAAAGTCATCCTTTTTACGGAAGGATATGCAAATCTGCTAAAGAACATTCAGCTAAAGGGTCTGGAGTAATTTCTGAGAATCACAACTCAGCCTGAGGAGAAGCAGCAGGGCCCTGGACCTGACCTTTTGGATATTGTTTCATACCACCAGGCTTTAGGATATGATGAGGGCTATTGTTATGGAATAGCTCACAGCTGCGTTAACCTATGCTCTGTGTCAATAAGCAGCCTCTTCTGTGTCTGTGTCCTTCCCCTTTTCACACAAGCCAACGCATTCATAAAGCTGCAATACTCCCTCTTTTCATTTATGCCCAGTGGTGCAAAGACAAGACTCTCAGCACCCATGGGCTAACCCCCATGTGAAGGTGAGGGATTTCAGCCTGGTATGGATTGGCTGGACCTGCCAAGCATGAAAGCTGGGGGACAGAGGACAGGAAGGGAAACCAAAGCAAACTGGAGTTTTCTTATGGTGGGAACCAAACTCAGGACTTTTTGCTAACACAGCTCTGTTGATGTCAGGCTATCCCTTGTCAATCTCTCTGCCAGGTAGACTTGTCTGTCTCAAACTGTACATTAATTTCCTTTGGAGGCTGAGAAGTACTTGTGCTGCTGGCAGCACGATGACCTGATGCTTCGCCATCACCAGCACATTCCTGCCAGTGTGTCCTTCTGAGACGGGGAAGTGCAATTCATTTGCAGATGAGGAACTTGTACCAGGAGGCCATCTGGCTTTACAGAGGTGACAGGAAACCAAACCAAGTCTCCCAAGGCTCAAGTTTTCTCCGTAACCCCTGGAACATCCTTCCTCTCATCGGATGCTGGCCTGTGGGTCAGAGTGATCTGGACACCACCAAGCTCTTATCGAGAGAGAGAAAGTGCCAACTTCCTCTGAAGTGCTTAAGTGAGATAAAACCCAGCCTGGTCATTCCTTTAATGGCTTCGCTATTGATGAAGTTGCTCATTAAATCCTACCACCACGTGCAAACAAGTGCTTCAAAGAGCTCTAGGTATCCTGTGTAAGTTTAATTTGTCACTTCAAAAGTGTGCAAAGCACCCAGATTTGCACAAGTTCCTAAAAAATCAGGCAGCTTTTCCATTTGATCAATATTACCTCAGAACAAGTATATTTGACAGAGGAAGAATCCAGTGGAAAAAAGGCAAACATCCTCCAGGGCTGGTAGATCCAGTTTGGTAAAGCACATCAACACCTGATGTGCACACATTACCTTTAAGAACATGAGTACCACGATGGACTTCTTTGTAAAACCTTGCTTACATCAAGGTTTGCAGAAAGATTGTGTTTTGGTGTTGAGCTGCAAGCAGCCTTTTCAGCTTCAGGTTTGGATATTTTTCTTGCTTATTAGTTGAAAAGGACACTAAGCAAGAATGTGCTTGTGCTTTTAGGGTTGGAGAACATCGATGACAGCACTACAAAGCAGCACTGTGTTACACCTTAAAAAGTCACACACACAGGTGCTTCTGAAGGGGAGAACCAGTGGCATTCAGACTCCTGTCTTCAGGCTTAAGGAAATATTTATTCTTCGTGCCGTTGAGCAATCGGAGGGCAGCAGAAGCTGTGTGTCATGGATACTAAAATTACTCTTCTCGCTCTTCAGATTTCAGAAAAGATAGAGTTGCATGGGCCTCTTTCCTTTAAAAGAAAAAATCTGGAAGAACAAGGCCGGGGGTTTCCACAGTCTTTTTCCCATGACACTTTTGAACAAGAACCTGAGGCCTCAATGAGGATTGCTCATTAGCGATAATCTCAGTTTTGCAAAAATTGATATGTAAAGAGACACGTCAAGGGGTAACTATCTTTTAAAATGACACCTTCTACATCAGTGTAGTTGTTTCTGGAAAGTATTCAAGTCATCTGTCATCATTTCACTGAGAAAAGCACATTTTTTTTCTCTATTTATTATTACACCATCAAAGTACCTATGGGAAAGATAACTACAGTCTATCCTGCTTTGCACACCTCACTTCTTCTTTACACTTGGGAGCCCAGGTTTATTCAAACCACTTGCTTTTGAGGTCCTTAGACTTGCCTGCTGTAGAACTGAAAAAATCCGCGGATTTGGGGCCTTATTTGTCTTTGTCACCAGGAACGAGCTTTGAGCGACGTTTCCGGACCTGAATTAGCCCCTGCAAGCACAGCTAAGACAGCCTCTGCAGTCATCTGCTGCTGCTTCTTCAAATACGAGCCACCGCCTCTCCTCTCACAGGTACCGACTGTGCCGCAGCTTTCCAGCTTCCTACCTGATTTGGGTCAGCACTGCGGCTAACCAGACCCCAGATTCCTTCAGCCCACCGCCAGTTTCAGAGGCTTGCCTAAAAAATTATTCAAGAGTAAAAATACAATCTGGCTCTTGATGGGCGCTGCTCTGTGGCTGGTGCTCCCAGGCACTCTGTGGAGGCACGTACTAGTAACAACTCTGGAAAATTTTACAGTTGCGGGTGTACAAGGGGAAAGAGGAGTCCTGTGTTAAGGACTTAATCATAATCACGTTGCATGCAACAGTTCCTTCATGGACAGTCTACACTGTTGATAAAAATTAGATCAAAGCAGGACCCGAGTCACAGCTTTGCAATGCCAGTTATTCGCTTGCAGGCCTGTAATTCATCACAAAAATCTTAGATTGTGAATGAAATGCTTTTGGTGATGTCAACTTTCCAGTGACCAGTAAACCACATCACAGAACTACCACTACGTGGTAAAATAGAGCCGGGAAATGGCAACAGCTTAAACTAAATATTATTTCACTTTTAAAAATAGGTCCTTAAAACCCTGCTAGAGCCCGAATGCCTGAAGAGGCCAGAAAGAGTGTGAGGGATAAAACCAATAATGAAGAGGTGAAGAGAAAACTGTAACGTGCAGCCAGGACATGGGCAAATGGTGGCAAAAGCCCTGTCCTCGCTATTCCCCTCGTCCCTCTGTTCCAGCATTCAGCCAAAATCAAACACCTGAGCAACTGGTACTGCTCCACCAGTGGGAAGGAGCATTCCTCAATCTCAAACCCACCAGAGCTATTTCTGGCCAGCAGCTACGCAAAGGAGAAGTGCTGCACTGACGGCTCTCACGGTGGGGTGGGGGCGGGCAGACGGGAACCTCAGGTATATCAGATATATCAGATGGGAGACGATGGAGGTGAGGGACGGCAGGGCTGAAACAGCAACTGACTGAAGCTGTGAATCAGTCAGCCGGCTTCAGTGGGCTGAAGATTTGCCATCACGTGCACAACATTTGTCATTCAGAGACAAAGTCATGTCCACACTGCAGCCAGAGGGGCACACTTAACATTTTCACCGCCTGGGCAGTCAGTAGTGCCTGCATGCTGCCTGCACTTTGGTGCAAAACCTCATGCTTTAACTGACGTGCCCCCACAGCCACAGCAATTCAAAGACTAACAGCTACTAGGTAGAATACTCTGAAGATGAACCAGAGAACAGGAACTCAAAAGCTAACCAAACCAAAATATTTAACAAAAAGCCTTGACAGCAAGACCAACAGTTCATATCAAGCAGAAATAAAGACTGCAGAATAATGACAGTATCAAAGCTAATACCTAGGTGTGCTTGTGGTAAGGCTTGCAGAGGCAGATCTCTTCTAGATTAAACAGGTGCAAGAGCAGTGCTCCAAAGGAAAGTTTAGCAGCCTTACCGCTCCAGGTACAGTCTCAATGACTCATCATGAGTAACTCTACACCCATTCATACTTAATTAAAAAAATAAAAAAAGACACTAAAGCCACAATGATTTTGGGGGAACATGCTCCTCTTGCATTTTAGTTCAGCAGATTGTTTCTCTATGCTTCATCAGCTGAAGTTGAGTCTTAATGAAGAAATGACCATGACGGACTTCTTGGGCTGGATGCCACATTAGGAGTCCAACGGGGACTTTCTATGCTTAAAATCTGTATATTTATGTACCCTTTCCTTCCAGCACCCCCTCAGAGTGGAACGTAACACACTAATCTCTTACGATGTGAGGCGAGATCCCACAATCCTAGCTGAGCTGCTGGGCAGAATGAGAAAGGTTGTAGAAGAGGGGAAACTTGCTTTCACCACCTGATGCTCTGCTTTGGCTTCCTTCTCCTGGATTTCAGCACTGCCTGTGGAACAAATGCTGAATACTCTGCAGGCAGAAATGTGAAGGGCAGTGGTGGGGCTGCAGCCCTTGCTCAGGATGATGGCTGTCTGGAGGGATGCATGTAACACCCACAGACCATTCTGCTTTGGTGTGAGTTAGAGGGGGGATTGCATGACTATATTGCACCTTCCCCGTTGTGAAGGAATTGCTGCCTTTATTAAAGGGCTCAGGACTGGGCTGAGAATTGATTAGTTCACTCTTTAGGTGTCATCACGAGGAACCAGCTCTGCCAGTGACTGTGGGCTAGTAATGTCTATGGAAATATTCTTCCCTGATTTAAAGAGGCTCTGGCTCCTTTCCATAAGCAGCCTGTTTTACAACATGTGGTATTGCAAGGGAGAGCTTTTCTTCCTGTGAGATCAGATTCAAGGAACCATCTCATCCTTGCTACCAAACAATGCAAAGTTACTGAAGAATATGTTGCTCATAGGGCAAAACTCTTTGCTGTGGCAAAATAATGCACTCAAAATAGATTTCCTTGTGTGCTACATAAGCAATTTTAAGACTGCATACGAACCTAGTTGCACATTTTTCCCTATCTGTATTTCTGCATTCCAGATTAATGGGTTGCCTAACAAAACTTGACAGTATTTTTATTTCCATACGAGATTTTTTTTCTTTTCCCTCCACTTTGACCACTGACTAAATATATTCTGCACCCATCTGCAGTCACAAATGTTGTTCTTTGTCATTCTTGAACAGACCCTATATACTCTTTTTTTCTTTTGGAGTAGCCACAAAGTGGTGAGGGTGAATGACCTCATTTTTTTTTTCCCCTTCCTTGGCTAATTGGCTCTTGCAGGGTGGATTAAACCGGCCAGCTTGGCTCTTTTACCAAAACACAGCCTTTCCTGGTCTCTTTTATCTAGATTTTAAGAGGGGAGGCAGCCAGAGGGTTCTGCAGAGGCTGAGAGGCGACCCTGGGTCTCAGCTCTCTGCCTGCCCACTGTGCTGCCATCCTCTGCCACAGGCCCTGCTCCAGCCACTCCTTCGGGAACTTTGCGAGGAGGCACCACAAACACATCTGGCCAAGCAGTGTGGGAAATGTGCCTCTGCTGTGGGGATGCTGCTGGGGTCCTGGGCAGCAGAGGATCCCGAGAACAAGGGTAAGGGTTGGATGCTGCAGCCTACACCGTGGCATCTGGCCAGCGCAACATATCCCTTCCTGGGCCTGCACAGGCAGACCTCCCTGTGACTTCAGTGGGAAACGGATGGGGCACTATCCCAAGGTGATTAATGACTCCTCGGCTTCGTTTGCAGCCATGACATCCTGGGCACTGCACAAACACTAAAGAAAGCCATGCCCAGAGAACTCACACCCCGAAAAGGCAAACAAAAGGGAAGCACAAAGCAGCTTAGGTGGCTACACAGGTATGGGACACAAACCAGGATGTCCTGGAGTGCCAGGGTGATGTCGGCATTGCTCCTCCTGCACAGTGCTGTACCCTCCAGAAGGCATCCCATCACAAATGTGATAGCACATTGCAGTGACACACAGACAAGGAAAAATCAGGAAACCTGCTTTTCCCAGTGCTGAAGCATCACACCAAGTCCTGCTCCCACAGGGCAGACACAACAGCAGGCTGCCCTGAGAGCCAGTGCAGCTGGCAGAGCCGGATTCCCACCTGCAGCACACCTCGCCACTTCCAGCCATTGCTGCCTGTGGAGTTTTTCTTCCACTACATGAACTTTGGACCATTTTCAAAGAAGAGTAAGTCATAAAAAGGGGCAAGTTCTTGCAGGCAGGCCATTGTGTCGCACAGACCAAGGCGTACTCAAGTCCAGAGTGCAACCTGGTTAAACATCACTTAATTTTTATCTTGCATTTATAACACATGAATATTTGCCTTTGTGTTTTCCATCAGCAATAATGAGCCATTCTCAGAGCAGCTGCGTCTCTGCGCAAGCAACGCCAACCAAGGCATCCTTAAAGACAGGGGTGCGTGGCTGCAGCAGAAGCCAGTGCTGCCTGGCAAGCTGTGTGTCCATGGAAAGGAAGGGGACAGTCTATGCAAGGAGCAGAGCTGCAGCTGAGGACATGATGAACCAGCTATCTCTGCTTCCCTCTTCCCTCCTGTGTAAGCTCAACCAGCTCCCAAAGGAACCATCTCCTCCAAGCGTCCAGCAGCCTTTGCTGCAGAGCAGCCCTTTGCCTCATGGGGCACAGAATGGAGGGAGACCTGGATTCTGTCATCACAGCATGTGGTGGCAGGAACCCTCCTGGCTCTGGTCACCACAAAGACTTCCTGGAGACCTGCTCATACAGAGAGGAAGCCGGCAGGGAGAAGCAGGAGGACAGCCTTGCAGGAAGCATTACCTTTTCCTTGCATCTGTGCATGTCTCCTACTACAACAGAGTCTTTCACCACTTTAACTCCTAGGGACAGATGGATAAACATAGCAAAGTGACTCAAATATGGTTCCTCTAAACAGTGTTATGGTATAAATGCCAGAGGGCACCACTTTGAGGTTTCCATGATTTTCTATGTTCTAGTTATGCACACATCCCTTTCACCATCTGTACTGGTTCTTGCCCAACTGTCCAATTACATCCCACTTTTCTGAGCTTGAGGGTAATAGACAGTAATGGGCAATAGAAACAAAACCAGATCCTTAGGGATGCAGTTAATCTCTCTGCTTGACCTGTTTCTTTGGGTATTTTTTCTTCTGGCACAGTATGAAGAAAGCCGTGTGCCCTAAATGACATCAGTCAGTACCCTTGAGATGTCTGATAAGCAATGAATTCTACCAACTTGTGAAATGTAGCAAAGGTTTGTTTTGGTCCTGTTGGTGGGAAAGAAGAAATTACATGAGGCAGATGAGGCTTAACATGAAAAGAGAAGTGGGACAGATTTCTTAAATTGTGGGTTGATGTAGTTTTACATACATCATATTCTGTTGATACGAGATGCTGTAAGATTTTCCACGTGTTCTGGGGAAAACTGCAAAACAATTAAAGACTTGCCAGTGTCCCTCACGGGAACCATTGCTGCAAGGGAATTTTTACAAATGAACTAATTGAATTACAGTAGCTTTGAAGCCCATGCTGTTAACAACAGAATAAATCTAGGAGTTTCTATTAGATATTGTAGAAGTTTTGCTCTACTGAATGATTCCTTTGGCCCTGATCGGAGCAGAAACAATGGACCAGGAGAGGCCATGATGTAACACAGTATTATCACTGTTACACTCTTTTTTCCCCTCTCTCACCATACAAATGATGCATTTTAGGAAATTAAAGAAAAATCTATATTTTGGCCCAAACTTTTCTGTATTGCAAAGAATTCCAGATGCTTGCAATGAGCAAACTTTCCCTATGAAGTAGATGTTCCAGAGCAGTGAAAGGAGCCATCCCATGCCACAAAAGGGGAGATGAATCTGTGGTGCAACTGGTTTACTGAAGACTTGCAAATGCACAGAGACTTTGACTCCCATCTGACAGTAACACTGATGCTCTTTACTGGTGTTAAGCAAGGGAAGGGATGTGACTATTCTGTGCAAAGAAGCCGAGCAGATCATGCCTCAGAAAGCAAAATGCCTCTGACAGGTGTCCAAAATGAATCACTTGGAAAGATCATCTTGTGGCTGAAGCACAAGATAAGCAGGGCTGAGCTCCGCTCCCAGAAGTTCTGCTCCACGCTCGGTGTGTGACCTAGAGCAAGTCACGAATTCTCTATTCCCATTTCCTCTTTGGTGAAAATGATGACAATGATCGTGTCTATTCTCAGCAGAATTACGAGTGAGTACGCAATAACTTACATTTCCAAATGTTTCTCATTCTTTGCAGGAAATAAACTGCAAATATCACCATTTGAGCACGATTCCACCCTATTATAGAGTCTAAAGTAACACAAATGCATCAGAAAAACCTCCGCCCTCCCAGAGGTATTCTCACATTTGTTCCATCAGAAAGTATAACTCTTCTAAGAAACCACTGTTCAAATCAGTCAGACAAAGGAGAAACTGAAAGGCTGTTCCAGAGCAGCACCTCTCTAAGCTTGCCTTGCTTTCGCATTCTTGACTTGTAGGTTCTGCTCACTGTTGAAGGCAGAATATTAAATTAATGGGCTCTTTGACAAATTATATCTTATCCTTATCCTGACACTACAGCTTTCCTGGAGCTTCCTACAGTTTTCTGTTGCTACTTGTCCAAAGCAATGGCTATGCAAAGTTGCACCCTGTACAAACACAGACTCAGGATTAAGCACGTGTTGGATGCAGTGGAAAGACTTTACACATCAGCCCAAAATAAATACAAGTTCCTTGTTTTGTGTCCTGCAAAGGGCTATGAATCAAGAGGTGAGAAATGATGAGAAGCTCTGGCTGCTACATCAAGGTACCTGAAACATGCTGGGAGCTATAGCATGGAAATCTGAAAGTCAAAAGCTGAGCCAGTTCCAGGCAATGAGGATGTTGTTCCAAAGGGAAAAACTGCACTAAACCCAAATGGCCCCAGAAGGAAGCAGGCATGTAATGGTTAGTGACCTGAAGTAAAGGTACGAAGAGCACTGAGGTCTGCTCTTCCTGCTGCATTGATCAGTCCTGAACACCAGGGCAGGAAAAAAGAGAGACACAGAGGATACCGAGGAACAGGACAAACCACCTGAAGGCTGTGATGTAAAAGTCACTTTTGAAATTTGCAGGCTCATTCATATACATATGGAGGACACCTGGAAACCAGCACTTTGAGAGAAGCCTGAGAGTGAGGGTGGACAAAATGAAATGTATGGTTTAGAGGGGAAAAAAAGGCCTGTGTGGTTTTAGGCAACATATTTAGGACCAGGGATCCAAAGGAAAGGCTCTCAGGACTGTGCGGTCAGACATCAAATTGTAAGCTGTAGACAGCAGAGGGTTTTTTGTTTTGGTTTGGGTTTTTTATCTTTTTTTTTCTTGAAGCTGCACCTTGCTCTCAGGGAACCCAGCCATGGCCCGGTTACAGCACCATGTTGGGGGAAGCACTTCAAGTTACATAAGTTATCAAGAATAATGAGACACAGAAAAATACCAGAAGTTCAGATGAAAGAAATACAAATGGTAGCAAGGCTGCCAAACAGCTATTAATGGAGGAAATAAAATGTAAATAAAGGGTAGCATGGGATTTGTAAATCCTGCCAGTCTAGAAGGGTCTAAATAACCAGAAGGGAGAAGGGTAATTTTTAAGCTGTATAATTAGAAAGAGCAAAGCAAGATTCTGCAGATGTAAACCGCTGGAGGAAATGCGATGTACGCCATTCACGAGGCTGAGCAAGAGTTGGCTGCAGAAAATGATCTTTCCGAGAGCAGGAGAAGACCAGCCACGATCCCAAGTGTACCATGCTGACCAGCAGCCACCTGGCATCGCACAGAGCTGCAGCCAGAGCACGCTGTGTTTGCAAACAACCGCAGAGCCAAACCTCGCTCAGATCTTCCCCCGTCTGAGGAAAGGGCTGCCCTTTGGGGCAGCTGACCTGGCACCGGGCTTGGGCTCCTGCCTCTGTCACGAGCAGCACGTCAACCTCCAAGCGAGTTCTGTGGCCGCCCTGAGCCTCAGCCTCCCACTCGTGGACCCGGGGTTACAAGCCCGTCCCACGTCCCGGGGCCGCTTGGGAGCTGCCAGCATTTGGGACGGCCAGAGCGTGAGGAGACTCATCCCGGTGGGGAAGCTGGAAAGCTGAACCGGGGCTGCGAAACCCCGCGTCCCACGCCTGAGGGACAAGTGTGCCCACGCTCTCTCGAATAAATCTGTTCGGTAGGGAGGAGTCTGCCTTATTTTTACTCTACATGCAAATTATATCCCTCAACAACCTCACTGCAAATATTTTCTGGTTTCTCACACCCTGCGCTGGGCAGAAGCAGGCTGTTTTCCCTGCAGATCCCCTGGCTTCCTTTGCAACTCTGGGTTTGGACTACTCTGATTTTACAGAAGCGAGAGAAGCTTGTGAGTTGCCGGGATAAAAACAAAACCAAAACCCAAACAAGCGGAGCGGGGGGAAAGGCAGGCGAAGCTGTTCTGCCCAGCCCCGCAGGATGCGGCGGGCTCCGACCTCGCCGATTGCCCCGAGCAGCGGGACGAGCAAACCCTGCGGGAGGGATGCGACACCCACCTCCCCCTCCGCTGGCTCCCAGCCTTACCTGTTTGCCAGAGGCAGCGAGGCACAGGAGAAGGAGCCAGCAGCCTGACGGGACGGGCATGTCTGGCTGTCCGTCTCTGCCTCCTCCCGTGGCTCCTTTTCCTGCCACCGAAGGGAAACTAGATCCTTCCAGCCAAGCCCCCGCGCCCAGGCAGCGCACCGAGGCGCATTTGAGCTGACTACTTCTCTTTCTTCCTTTCCTTCCTCTCAGCTACACGAGGGGAGAAGAGAGAGGAAGAAGAAGAGAAAGATTAAAAAAAAAAAAAAAAAAGGCGCCTGGCTGTAGTTCCCACAGCATTTCCTCAGACTTGACATGCAGAGTTTTTTTTTTTCCTCGCTTCTTGTCCCTCCCTTTCCTTTCTCCACCCCCTTTTACAAGAAGTTTAGTCACCATGCCCACGTCCCTCCTCCGGCCGATGGGGATTGCATTCCCGGTCAGTCCTTCTCGGCAGGCCCGTGCATCCACCTGCCCACGCCTCTGCGCCCTCCCGTTCCAGCCCCCAGCACCCTCCCTCGCTGTGCATCTGCCCTGGAACTGCTGCCTTCTCCTCTCCACCCTGGGTATCTCCTGTCACTGTCAGAGGACATCTGGGCCTCAGGCAGCCTCCCACCTCGCCCCCCGATCCGCCCTGGGTTTGCCCCCAACACTGAGGAAAGCTCCTGTCCCATCGCTTCCCGTGCCCTATCCCGTCTCCGTGCCCATGCGACATGTGGGTGCCGGCCTCGGCGTTCTGGCACAGCTCGAGGTCCTCTCCCTTCCCCCTCCACGTACTTTAGCCGATGTCGGGAGCAGGCGGACGGGATTGCTGCCAAGAGGGGAAGAAAAGCGGAAGATGTGCTTTGGGAGCTCTCCCAAACCACTCCACGCCGTGCAAGGGCCAGTCCCTGTGACCTGCCTCGGAACGCTGCAGGGTGGCCTCTTGACCCCCAAAACAGCCTCCACCGCCAGCCCTGCGGCAGCCGCCCTGCCTGGAAAAGAGTGGCTGCAGCTGGTGGCAGGCCCGGCACGGCCCGCGATGTTCCTCGTCTCACAAAGGGACAGGAATCCTCTGTGGTGCGGCAGGACGGGGCAGGGCTATTTACACAAGCTGAGGATCCAGCAGAGCTGACCCTGTGGATACAAAACCTGCCCTATGCTCATATGCTGAGAAATAAGCTTGGGAGCATGTTTCTGACTTAGGCAAAGAAGGAAGTTATTCTTTCACTTATGTATTTAGATTTAACCCTTGACCAGGAAAAACTAGAGTTTCTCTATGTTTTCCAATAAATAAATACAATCAAACACAAAAGATGAAGGGAATATTAAAAACTCATCCTTCCTCGCTGTTGTCTGATTTCGGCTCAGAGGAGTGATATGCTCAGGACAGAAAGGGCTGCTGAGCTTTTTTCCTGTAGCTAGTGGAGGGCCTGCCTGCACAGCAAAATGAAGCTATGACCTTCACCCCTACATAGTTTCCAGGGGCCATAAAGCCTTTTTAATCTCCCTAAAGTTCCTTTTGATGTTTGACACCCCCACTGTCCTCAGCAAGCACCGGGCCCTGCCTGATCTCTGCTCAAGCAGGTCTTGGTGTCCTCATTCCCTTTCCTGGCCTCTTGACACCACGTGGCTGTTTGGGCACTGATGGCCCCTGGGTGGGTGTGATGCTCCACAGTGGGCTGTGACTCAAAGCAACACTGCACGATGTGCCTGGCTTAGGGCCAGCAGCTGCTCCTGATTCCCTCACTCTTCTGGAGGTGACTGGGCAAGGATCATGCTGATGGGTTTCAGCAGGCCATGGAGCTGAGCCCTGTCACCCTGGTCAAGGAGTCAGGGTTTCACCACACTTGGGCTGGACAGGCTACAGCTCTGGTACCAAACAGAACCGAGTTGGGAGTGAGGAGTAGGAGAGATGGCCACAGCACCCAGCTTGCCTGGTATGCAACAAATGCAAAGCTGACTTTCACCAGGGCTTTGCAAGGTAAGCGTGTGCCCACCTTTGCAAGGGAAAGGTGTGTGCCCACCTGCTGGCACGCAGAGGACATTAGCAGTTTTAGTCTTGGTTGGTCCTGGAGGGAGCCCACTGAGAGGGAGGGACAGCACCAGGGGGAGATCCTTCTGCCAGAGCCTCGTCCACCCATTGCCAAAAACACACAGCTCTGTGCCAGCTGGGATGTTTTAAAATGTTTGTGTTTATGGTACAAGGAAATGTTTCTTTTTAAACAGAACAGTCTGTTAAGTCTCTTCCCCTTTTCACATTTAGCACAACACCAAGGCTATAGGCTGTGTTTATTTACCAGCTGCTCGTTCTAACCACAGATTTACAGGAGCAAACTCACACTCTCACGAGCAGTTAGATGTGTTATCAGCTTGCTCTGAAGGTGTCAAGTGAAGGGTTTGAAGGCATCAAGTAAAGCCAAGCCCTGTGCAGCTCAGAGGAGCTCCAGAGCATTCAGTATTGCACATCAGCTCAATTACTTTTGCATTCTCACCCCGATCCTGCCTGAGATATTTCTTGTTTGGACTGAAATTTCTCATTTTCTACCACTATGTGAAAACAGCCTCTTTTTGAAAGCTCAGACATTTTCCTCTGAGTTAAATTTTATGTTTCTGAGCCAAAACCCACAGAAGCCACTACTGGGTGCTTTACAGTCTTAATTATGGATTGCAGTAGATTGTTAGAAACTAAAATGTGAATGCTATAAAATATGAACCAGGGAACGTGTAGTGCTGTCAATTCTCTCACGCTTATCACATATATCATTCTATGTAGCACAAGTAAAACCTAAAAATTTATACCAGAACTGGTTTGTCAGCCTGTTCTAGAAATTTATTTTTTTCTCTCACAGAACATTATTTTTTTCGCTACCTTTGCAAAGAACCTATTTTGAAAAACAAAAAATCAAAATGCTTGAAAGATTAAGGTTTCAAACTTAACAGTGACATTCGGGTGCCTCTTGTTTCTGTTCACCACTGTGGCACACAAGCATAAACTGGACTAGCCTTTGAGAAGCTCTTATGAAAGAGGAGAGATGGAAAACCCTGTGCAGCCTTAGAGGTGTGACAGAATGAAAATAATACCTTGGAGAAATCCAGGATCCCTTCTTTGGTGAAGCCTGCCATGGAAAACAAACCGTGAGCCCGGCTGACCGCTTAGCAGGGCTGCGGTCAGTATGGATCTCTTCTTACTTCCTACAGAGAGAAAAGCGGGTATTACCTGCTAAATGCTATTCTGAAAGAAGGACATCAGTGTAATACTGCAAGTTTTGTAGCTGTGTGAAAATTAACCCCCCTCAGCATTAGTGTAAAATCTCCTCTTTCACAGGAACTTGGATAAATGGCAACTCACTGCGAGCCGATGCCTGAATTTGTCTCCCATCCTTCCCAAACTTTCAACCCAAAAAGCAAAGGTCAGGAATGGTTTGGTGGATACACCAGGGCATCTGAGCAGCACCTGTACACTCAGGTTTATGTCTCTTTGAAATGAAGCTGTTACTTCACTTTATCCCTGCCACTGAACTCCCCCTACCTGCACATGGACACCAACACATTGTGATGCCCCCTTTCCCCAGGAGGGAGAACCAGGAGACTCTGTGTTAAATCCAGGTCTTCAAAGTGATGTGATGGAAACTTGGGCAGAGAAGCAACACTGAAAGGCAGATGGTTTCACCCTGGGAAACCTTTTCACATGTGCAGGAAGGCTGTGAAGTCATTCCCTTGCCTCTCACATGCTGTCGAGGGACAGAGGATGAGATGAAGGGTTTTGATCGATCAAGATCAATGTTTTTCTATCAATATGTGTCACAAAGGTTATTTGGGGTTTCAGACTGTGCACCAAATACAGGCTTTGTAAATATGAGCACCTGCTTCTCTGCAGTTGAGCAAGAAAGGCAGCACCGTGCGAAGTTAGAGCTCTAAGGAAAGATCTAGATCTTTCTAAACCAGGTGGATGCCTGCAGCTTCTGGAATGTCAGCAATCCATGCAGAGTCTGCCAAGGACCAGGGAGAAAGGCTGCCTTCAGCTGCCTCATCACCTGCCACAGGAAGGGAGCCCTACTGTATGACCCAGCATGTGGAACTTTCTACACTTGGCTGGAGAAAAAAGGTAGAAAAGTATCCGCACATTT
Organism: Aleadryas rufinucha; assembly: GCA_013397815.1. Classification (NCBI taxonomy): domain Eukaryota; kingdom Metazoa; phylum Chordata; class Aves; order Passeriformes; genus Aleadryas; species Aleadryas rufinucha. The sequence goes on along the minus strand of VZTH01015818.1, from coordinate 895,324 downwards.
TTGCACAGGAGGCTCTAGATTTACTCGAGAACTCCAGCTATTAAAATAAATAAATTTTTAAAAATGTAAATCTATTTTTTGCAAAAACCCCCAACCCATACCCAAAATCATGTTGTCAACTTGAAACTGTTTTCTTCCAGTGAAAGGCAAGTTTCCATAGCATTCTTTTGCCCAGTCTCCTCGAAATATTCAAACACACAAATATTTCCCATGACAGAGCAACTATAATAAAGCTCCTTAGTCACACTGGTGTGGTTTACACAACACACCTTTTACAATCCCACAAAAATGTACCACTGCTAAATGCCTGTCCAAAAACCTCAAGTCTGCAGCATTCAAAAGAAAAATGCTCTCAACCACCCACCGCTAGTACGTCAGATATTTGAAGCATGTGCAAGCAGATGCTGAGCTGATAGGTCATCACCAGCCACTGTGGCAGTAGCTGTGCCTGCGTACTTCTGGAGGGAAACACAAAGTCATGGTGAATTTTTAACTTTGACGTTTATAAGATACCTGTTGACCTCCAAGACTTGAGTCATATCTTCATCCTTGGGATAAGAGCAATACTGGCATGCACTGGGGAGCTTGCTCTGCCCAGGATACTCCTCAAGCCCTGGAGATGAGTCTTTTAAGGCCGGCAAACACCCACCAACCCCTCAGCAGGGGCACTGAGACACTAACTCCTTTGCAACACCCCATTACCAGCTCCCCAGAGCCTCCCTGCCATTTTATCTAACAGCACACTTAATGATCCCAAACTCCTTTAAAAACTCACCTGATTGAGATGACTCAGATCAATGGAGTGCATTCATCTGTCAGCAAGGGATCATACGTGAATGGGCCCTTATTGCCTATTAAACATTGCAGCTGCTTCTTCCCCACCACCACTTCCCCTCCCCTTGCAGCGTATTTAAAGGGAAGGTGCAAAAGCCTGACAGAACAACCCACATGATCCTACAAGGCACACACAGCTCCTACAGCTGCTGTCACTTCAGCAGGACTCCACTGTGCTGCCTCCATCTCCTGAACAGGCCTCTCAGGTGTCGTGGAATAGGAAAAATCTCTGTGAAAGCGCAGGGCAAGGAGCAGAAGCACAAGACCACAGTCCCAATAGTTTTGGGAATGGCAATATTCAAATACACAGCAAACTGTCCTATTTTCAAACACACAGTAAATGGTAGAAGAAACATTCTACCCTCTGCCTCTATGGGGTGGTGAGGTCAGAGGGTAGGGTGCAGACCAGCCTGACATGGGGTGACTGAGGGATGCAGTGGTGAGCACGTGCAAGCCCAGTGCTGGGAAAGGAACCAGATTGACCACTGCCGTGGTGTTGGCCCTTGATACCAAGTGGTGAGTCACTGTTTCAAGTCACTGACTTCTGCAGTAGAGCTGCTCATGCTCAGAAGTTTCTAGGAAATGGAAATCTTCAGTCTAAGGAAGTCTTTCACCAAACTGGAAGTGTGATGGACATTCAAGCTCAGCATGTGGTGCAGATGCCTCCAAAGACAGAGGCTGTTTACCACTGACTTAACCTGTTACTAACTCTGTAAGCAGAATCATCTTTTCCTACAGCTTACCCGTGTGGATGAAGACCGGCCAGCATTAAACCTAAAGGCAGGACACCTTAGGAACAGCTTCTCTGGAAAAACAATTACTCATTCACGGTTACTCATCTGGATTAGTTAACACACGATACATCAGTGTACACTGCTGACATCCAGGACCTGACCAGCTTTATTCAACAACCACGCTCCTCTGGGCCTTTGTTGACCAATTTCATAGTCTAAACCAAATTAGCTATGGATTCGAATGTATTTGCTAGAAACATTAGCCAAATGCACTCAGAAAACCAGTGAATCAGTTTCCTTGAAATCTTGTTGCCTTCATTCCTGTTATTCGTCAGCACTTATATCTGACGCGGGAAATTCTGTGATTCCACCTTGGATCCGTGCCATGCCAATCAACTTGCTGTATCTACACATCAGCAACTTTCTGCTCCATGAACCTGTGCTAGTACTTTGTGGTTTACCTAAATATCAACATCAGTAAGTTCCATGGGGAAATTACTTAAAACATTTTGACTGCATTATACCCACCTTCATAAATGCACTGAAGTGTAGAGCCACTGACTCCTGGAACAGAAAAATGCCATTAACAGTGTCACAACAGAGACAGTAGAGATATCCCACAAAACTGATTTTCTGCACCTTTTAAAATCATCTTATCATCCCTATGTAGCAATGAATTCTCACAATATATTATGAAAACTCCTCCTTGTTCTTCACAACAGATGTTTTTCATGGATAATTTTTAATCTTTCAATCCATCAGCTTCCTCACCTTCTCTAGCCCTAAATCCAAACACTGCTTTTAGTTCTCCTAACCAGAACAGACTTTCATGTACAGTAATAGCAGGATTGTTTTTCTTCTTGGTGCAGAAGGGGAGTGGGAAGAGACTGACAGAAGACTGAGCAGCTTTTCTTAAGGAGCTCCCTTTATTCACCTTGATTAGAAGATACAAAAAGAGCAATTTGCCTAATTTAGAGTTCTAGAAAACAATCTCTTTCAGAACAAAATATAGACATAATATCAGTTAGCCTTATGCTTAATCTACAGAAAACATATATTGAGGCAGCCAGGTACCTTCAGTCCACTGATCGCTTTTGCTTAAGAACACAAGAGTTAGTATTTTAAATAAAGATATTAAGAATTTGTCTGAAATTTCACTAGGGGCAGCATGAGACCTTCAACATTTAAAGCCAACAAGTTGAAAAAGTTTAGGCAATGCCAATAAAGCAAACATTTAAGTTTCTTACAGAATCCTTACTCAGGCAGAGCCATAAGCAATTGAAGACAACTCTTAGGGGATGAAGTGCTTTCTTTTAACAAAACATTTTCTCCCAAAAGGTTCATTTATTTTGAATAGTAACAGGAAAGGAGGGGGAAGTTAATTTAAAATACTCTGGTAATTCTTCTCATTAAATGGGTCTCTCTTTTCTTTGCCAGTCCTGAATGCTACAGTGCCATAGTTAGGAGGAATAATCAGAAAAAACCCAAATATCCCCAAACCCCACACAGAACAATTTCTTGAAATCTTGAAAATCTGTTCATATTTGAAAACTAATAAACACTTTCAAAAACTTTTGCAACCAACATATACTAACAGAGACCTGAAATCTGGGAGGCAAAACTCCTGAAGACAACCTGCATTGGAAGTTTGCTGCCTACACAGTAATTTTTTCACCTCAGTAGTTACTGTGCCAGTCTTCCTGGGATCCTCGCTCAAATTCCTACAACTGGTGTGAAGTAGAACCCTGAGTAGCAAAAGCTACACATTTCAAGAGAGACTGGAGAGACTGGACCTGTTTGGGGTAAAGATGCTACATTTATACTAACAAGCTAAAGAGTCTCATCCCACTTTCTTTACAGTTAAATTGCTGTCTCATTTTTTTGTCTCTTGCCGATTCGCAAGTTTTCCAAACGCTGGATGAAGTTCAGCGTAGGTGAGCAGCCACTCTCACATGCAGCAGCCCTGCTGTGGAAAACAGCAGCTCAGCCATGGACCTGTTACTTCAGTCTCATGCCTACAAAGCTCTCTTTGGCACTGCAACTGCTGGAGAAGTCAGAAAGAGAAAGAGAAGAAAACCCCAAACCAAAACTGTAACACAGGAGACACAAGAGAAGAGGAGACCCTGCATGAAAATGGCAGTGAAGCCACATGTCTGGAAGCCAAGCACACAGATAGGAAATTGAGCAAGTTCAATCTACCACCTGCTATGTAAGAAGAGTTAAGGCTAAAGACTTCCTGTGCAGTAGATGTCTCTCCTGTAACAGCTTTGTTGATGCGGTAATTTTTTCAGGGAAGAGCAGAAGTAACAAGACAAGGCAGGTATACAAAACTTTTTATTGACAACAGAACAATAGAGAGGAACGTCACCACTTCCCATTCCTCAGGAATGTCTCCATTTCACAGTCAGTCTGCTAAAAGCATACTTTCATGGTAACGAGCAACACGAAGGCATGGAGCTGTCTGTAACCTCCAGAAAAATGTTTCATCAGTGCAGTGTAAGAGGACGGACGGTGCGCACGTGAGCACCAGGCCCTGGCACAACACAAACGTGGCAGGCAACAGCACAGGCAGAGCCAACAGGCACAGACATGAAGCACTCAGAAGCCTCAAGTTATCTCCTTTATTTCCATCTAAGGGTGATACCCAACGTGCTATTCCATCCATATTCTGTTTCAGGAGGGAATACTTTATGCCCTCACTTTTTTGCTTTCCCTGTCCTCAAAGATGTCCATACTTACAGCTGAATGGTACCATGTCAGAGAATGCCTGAGCTTTTATATTTTGCTACCTCATACCAGTTCATGCATGCACTTGAGTTTACTTTCAGAAGCCTACAGTGACATAAAGAGGGGGAAAAAAAGTGCTGCGTAAGAAAAGGATTTAGTTGTTAATGCTTCCTTGCGAACAAAAATATTTGGTAGTTGTTGAATATCCTCCCTGTAATGTCATTTTCAAAACATATGTAGGCATTCTACTTAACATTTTAAAGAAACTGCACATCAAACTCAACAGAATTTCAAATACTCCAAAATTAAATTTGAACTGAAATTCAATCTAAACAACAAAATATCTTTAGTTTTCACAGTCCACAGAACTGCACGCTGAGTGCAAGATGAAAGCTGTCTCTCTCCCGCATAAGGTTTCCTCTGCCTGCAGAACTGTACTGGGGACCCTGTGTAGTAGCTTACACATTTATTAACATTTATTAATTTATCATGTTTTTCCTTTACTTAATGGATATGCCTGTGGATGTGTAGACTTGTAAAGTGCTTTAAAATAAAACAAAAACCCCAACAAAAGAAAAAAATCCCTCAAAAAACCACATAGATGTGAGAATTTTATCTGAAGGACTTTGTACAGCATTTACAATGTCAGCATAAAGCATCTGAAACATGAGCATTCCCTGCAGACTGATGCAGTGCAAGCAGTCTCATACATTAGATACTGCAATTCCTCTGGATTCAAGATGCACAATACTTACAAAAACAACCCTAGAAGCACAGACAAATGCTGGTGGCTCTTCCTCTTCTTTTTAGAAACATAATTAAAAAATCTGCATTACTCTCTCATAATTTAAATACATAAGTAATCTCCACTTTTATTACTTCATGACAATGACTTCAAATTTACATTATTTTAAGTACCGTCAGAATAGCTCCATGTATAATACAGATATTTGCTGATATCCTGTCAGAAAATAAAAAAACCAAAACCTTCCACTATATAAAAAAAATTTTGCTGGAAAGACAAGAACACAGAACAGGGACTTGGTACAGACTATGATTTCAGTTTTATATCAACCACAGTTAACCCAAAATTAACAGATACACAGCGATATTCAAAAGCAGTGCAAATATCTTTGGAGGTTAGAATAAAATTATACTACAAGAACATAAGACAGAAGAAATTAAAAGGCAAGTACTTCAAGTACAGGAACCAGTCTCTGTGAGGTCCACCTTAGTGTTAGCTGGGAGTTCCTTTTCCCATCTTATTTCTTCCTCTGGAACACATTAGCCAACATTGCACCTGATGTAGTCAGCTGACCCATTTTGTTCAAAAACTTGGTCTTTGTATCTTCACTCACCAGGCTCGCTGCAATTGACATTGAGCTAGGAAAGGAAAACATTTAGTGGCATAAGACTACAAATTAAAAATAACATTATGCTGTTATGTTATTTATTAAGCAACTAAATTGCCTTTGTGTTTCAGAGGTTTCAAGAAAAGAGACCAGTCTGTGAAGAAGAATTGAAAACCCATCACTACCTAGTTCCATATATACACTGTTAAATTGATTATAATGTGTTCACAGTGCCCTGTGAAAATGGTAAAATATTTTTGTGCACACTAATTTTTAGTGCCTTTGGATGTCACCACATTAGCATTTGCTACCTATTTGGGAACTGCTGTAGTGACAAATACTTCTGTGAAAGACTGGCTTTGCCTTCTCACCAGAAATGTCAATCCTTATGTTTATTTAGTGTAAGTTCAACAGTATTAGTTCAGACATGGACCTTTCTAACAAGTACCCTGCCTCCAACAGCGACCATTAGCAGATGTGTAGAGAAGAGCAAAAGCAAGGTAAGTACAAAACAGTGACCTCTCTCCTTAATTTTCAACTCTTTATTTTCCAACTACTTTCACCCAAGCAGAGTTAAAAATTGGGGAGGATTGTCAACCTAGTAACTCTCAATAAATCTTTATTTTATATTACTTGATCAGCTTTCCTTTGATCTCCTTATAAATTTCTTGCAAACCCTACTCCGAGTCCTACTGGGTCAGCCCCTCACTAGGTAAGGAGCTTCTCCTTCTGGTTGTTGTCACTGTGGCTCCTATTACCTGTGCTTGGATGTTCCTACTTGAAACATACAAGACAGGACAATGGAGAGTCCATAGGTTTTCCACAAACTGGACTGGAAGGAGCAATCCAATCAATGCTGAAGCTAAAAGATGCTAAGTTTTGAACACTATGTTAAGAAATTATCCCAATGCTGTGAAATTAAGAGATTTTTCTTTTTAATTAACAACATATCAGTGAACTCAACTTCAGATATATAACTGTTTAGCACAGTAGGAGTAATCTGTCTCAAGACAGAGCAAATGTACATAGCAGGAATATTAATAAATATTCCATACTTCCTATATTTGTAGTCAAAATGGCAAGTGTTTTTCAACATTAGACAAGGACAATTTTAGAAAACATTACCAAATAAATTCTCCCTTGTGAACTCAGTGTGGACTCTGCATTTCAAAATTATAGCTAAGACCACAAAATCTGTCTTACTGGCAAAGGCCAGATTCCAGGAACTGACCTTTCAGTCTGAAAAGTTATAAACAGTTCTGTTAGACACACTTGCATCAAGGAGATCAAATTGAAGTTAACTCTGAATTGTCTCAACAGAACTTGAATGATTTCTTCAAAGGTAGAAGGGACGCATGTAGTACTTTCTCCCATTTCACACCAAAAAGAAAAGGTGCTTAGTGATAACAATTTCTGGCTCTTTTTAAAGTACCTTAAAAATAAAGGGGAAGCTTCTCACTAAAGCTGTACTGTGGATGTGCAGATAGTTTAATTATAAACTTTTCAAGTAAAATATTTATTTCAGGCACAATCATGCAGCCAGACATCTTTGGCTTGATTAAACATCTCCAGTCAACTAATGAATCACATATTTCCAGATGATAAAACTCAGCAGGGAGATTACTGCTACTGTAAGATGGATGTCTTATGCAATTTCTTTTGATTTCATGATAAAACAAGGGCATATAAATTATGTAAATAAGTTTACACTCACTATCAGCTGGTTAAGGACAAGAAGTTATCTCAGACTATGAGGTATCCTAGAGTTGTATGTAGCTATGAAAACTTATTTGGGAAATACTGTACATTCCAAGCATTAGCAGCATTAAGAAAATAAAACTGCTCACTTCAGAAAAGAAAGCCTAGCAACTGATGACAAACCTGTAGTTTTAAAGAAACTGTGCTTTCATTATTCTAATGATCCTGAATAAGTTTGAGAAAAACAAGGAAGTATTCCATTGATTTTTGAAACAGTTTGGGAGATATCAGCCATCTGATGTCAAAAATTAAAAATTAATAACTGCAGAGCCTAGAAGTTCATGTTTTCTAATACTATGTTACTGTAAATAGAAACATAATCCACAGCACCCAGCATACTTAAAAGTTTAAATATGCCCCCAAAGTACTTCCATTACTATGCAAATTGAATATTTAGACTTAGCAAAAATTAATATGAAATCAAATAATTTGAGTCTCATATCTTTAAAAAATAATCAAAGAACCCAACAAAGCAATGGTATATCTTGTTTGAAGCAATCAGTCCTACAGAAAAGTCCTTGCATTTATTCATTATTTAAAAACTCAAACACAACTCAGCCCACAAACAAAAATAATGTGTAAACATCAAATTTTTTCCTGGTGTCTAGATGAATGAGATGCTACAGAGTTCTGCCTGTTTTATGGGGAAGCTCTAGGCCAAAATAAGCATTCCTGGTGAGCATTTTATAACAATCAGTTTGAAACGTAACTTGTTGCCCATGATTGAAATACCTTGTTAATTGCTAAATAAAATGTTTAACAAAATTGGCTATCCAATACTTAAAAATGCAAAGTTTAATCTTCTGAAAAAACTGTTTTTTTGATCCTATATTATTTGACCGACTTTTTCTAGCAGCAAAGGGAAAAGACAGGATAACAACATCTTATGATTGCTTGTGCATCCATTTTGATTTCTGTACATGCATTCCCATGCTGGTAACAAACCCCAGTAATTTATATCCCAGTCGCATTTAAATCCTTTGTCAAATATGTATTTGTCACTGAAATTAGGAACTGAAATTAGCAAGGGCTTAGCAAGAAAACTGAGATATTTATGTATATGAAAAGGTCACTTCTTCAGTGGTAAAATATTTCTTGTTAATTTTGTACAGTACAAGATTGCAACCATAGCCTCATTTTGATTAAGAAAGGGGAAGGCTAATTAAAGAACAAAGGAACACATTGCGAAGACTTATCCTTTGCATATTTTAGTTTTCAGCAGCTGCATTCTAAAAGAAAATACACTAGATGTTGTATCAGGTTTGGATTTATCTGTTTCTGCAATGGCTTAATAGGACTGACTCTGATTTTGAAGTATTTACTACTAGTAAAGCCTGAAGTATTTTACTTTGTGCGTGAGAGACTGACCCTTTTTCTACTTCATGTTCCTTGTGTTCAAATCTTGTACACCTTTAGTCATTCTCAAACTACCAGTTGCTTCCAGGACTATGGGCGAGCTCTTCCAAGAAGTAAATTCTATCAGTTTGTTACAGATAAGGAAGCATGACATGAACAAGCTTCAGTAATTGTCTCAATTCTCATGGCAAAGCATTGCGATTGAGAACAGATTCTCTTTTCGGATACCTTCTCACACTCTTCCTGGCAACACTGCTAACGATTTTTTAAGCTATATAATAATCCACAAGAATTTACCTGCTGGCATGCCATTCCAGGCAATAAGCAGGCAACAGAGCACATACAACTCATCATAATGACACTGAGCTTTCCAAATTTCCATGTCTCACATGGATCTGTTGGCTACTTTTGTTATCAGGAAGTGCACACATATGATACCATCTCTACTATGTGAGGCAAACGGATGCATGTGCACCGTGTCTCTGATGCCTCCCTGGAGAGCTGAGTTTACTCTGTTTGTGGAAAGGGTGTTTGACCAAAGTGCAACACAGGTGGCATTTTCCCAGAGTCCAGCATACTTCCTTAACCAGGACACACACAGGGGGTCACTTGATACACTGAAGAAACTGTTCTCATGTTCCCCAGTCACGCACAAACAGGACAGCAGCCTGAAGCAAGCCATTCCTAGGACCAGAACAATTCCCTCAGCCTGCAGGCCGCCATCCCCATGGGTGGCAAAGTGTCTGCCACATAACACTGCTCTAAGCACTTAGGCAAGGCACTCCCTGCTTTCTCAGATTCAGGGCAGAAATTTAAGCACTGCTTTAAATGAATAAAAAATAAAGAACAAAGAACATCATTCCTATAAAAAAATTTGTTGTCCTGTGTTTTACACTGGAGACAAAAACAACCACTGCATTAAAGTTTCTAAAGTCTGTTTTCAAATACAGCATGTCAGTGCAGGATTTCAGATCACAAACCCTGCACACTATTATGGAATACACTCTGTAGAATGCTACTCTGGAGGCACATAAAAAAAGGGAAGTGGAAGTCTTACCCTTGCGGTTCTTGGACGGTCTTGTTTTCCACTTTCTGTTCACATTCTTTTATCATAGAGCTCAAAATAACCTAAGACACGTAAGGAAGAGAGAGATACATGACATTTGACATTTTTCCTTTTACATTAATGCTTCTTATGAAATCTACTCTGCAAATAATTCTGACATTAGCAGAACTGTTCAAAATGTTTCCCTGTTTTTTTTTTCAAGTGCCTTTGGGTTCCAGTTATCTGATAATGCCTTGTGGTTAGAAACAACAAAAACGTTCAAAATAACTTAAGGAAGAAAATATTTTCCAAATAGTTACAGAAGTTCAAGACTCCCTCCTTTTTTGTCAGGCTTTTAAAAACAGAGCTAAAGCAAACTCACTTCTGTGACATGCTATATCTTCATGAACATTATGCATGAAAGAAAAAGTAAGGAAAGAAAAAAGTGTGATGGCATCCTAAGACAACATCTTAATGGAAGGAAGTGCTAAAATCAACTTGGTATCATTCCACTGGTGTCTTCCAGAGTTCCTATGATTCATGGCTTTTTTCCTTTATTTAAGCAATTACAGTGCTAAAGGTTTCTACAGAGTATTTAAGACTGAAAACACCTCCACACTGACATTTCTACATTTCTCCAAAAATAAAGGAACGATTCCCAATAGTAAGCTTAATTTAAAAAAAAAAAAAAATTCCTACAATTAATTCAATGGACAGGCAAACGCCTCCCTGCCCTGCTCACAACAGTACTGTTTTAACACATTAAGACAAAAGCATTTGAAACACTTAGGCAAAAGAGTTAGAATGCAAAGTATGATTATAAATATATATATACATACAGATATACACACTGCATAAATGGAAAATTCCTCTGCTTACAGCTCAGAAGAAAGCTAAATATTTTTTTTGAGACATTAAACTTAAAATCTCAAAGCTACAAGAAATTAAAATTAGTAGTGTCTTACCAAACCTGAATATATACAACAAAGGAAAAAACCTATTTCCAACCTCTAAAATACAGATCAGTCACTAACGGTTACTACCAACTGGTAACTATTTTTAAACGTATTTGTATACATTAAAATGCTGGTTTCTGTCAAGTCACTTTGGACATCTGCAGCACAACCATTAATTACACTGATAAGATGTGGCCTGGTCTGCAGATCTGTGCCACTGCTCATGCTATTCCTCCTATACAAGTATTACTTCAGTATTTGAACCATTTTAGGTAGCAGTTGCTACATACCCTTGAGTGTTTCAGAGAGTGGCATTCAAACAGGACTGTAACCCTTCCTGCTAAATTTGCTGTCCTCCATTTACATAAAATGTGATACAAATACTGAATGCTCAAGAGTACAGAGGTACAAGAGAAATACGTTCAGAATTCCAGTGAAAAAGAAAGCTTTTTTTTCTATATCAAAAAAGCCCTGAAATTCCTAAGCACAGCCACCATGATTTTTGTTACTTAGCATTTCCACCTGTGCACTGGAGTTTTCCTACATTTTTGCACATCTATCTGAATCCAGATGTTCCAAATATCAACAATATGAAGTCTTGAACAAAGGGGAGAATAATTCGTCAAGGACCCAGGATCATTTCAATAACACGATGGAGTTCCCATCCATTGCACAGCTCCTTCTGGGAAGGCTGTGTAATTCCTGGATGAAGTGGAACAATTTTTCCCTCTTCCCCAAATTAATTTCTAAATTTCTACATTATGGCTTTGCACATACTGCTCAGACCTATTCCCTTGGGTTCTCTTTATTTGGTTATAGGACTGATTATGAAATCACATCTCCTTAAAGAGAGATTTTAGAGCACTAACTCTTTATTTAGAAACACGTAAGAGACTTAACATGCTTAAGTCTTATAAACAATACTGCAGTATATGGACTAAATATTTTTATCAAGTACTGACTCACTATCATGCAACTCAAATCCAGTTACTTTGAAAACCCATAGAAGGCAAGTGGAAAACGAGGATGAAGGGACTTGACATTGAACTAGAGATGCTGGTAAAGTATCTGAATGTCTGCATGAGGTGAAATGTTTCTTTTAAAGATGAGAAGGTCTGACCTAAAAGCCCAACTTACACTTTCATTTATACAAAAGAAAGGAAAACAAGTATGAGATATGAGTGGTAAATGCTGCCTGACAGGACCACACAAGCTAATTCCACAATGTTACCCTTCCAAGATGAGCATAAACTCAGTACTGACATTAGAGTCACTAGAGCTAAGGCTCTGTGATTTAGAAAATGTGTGTTTGTCAAGTGATATGCCATTTGAATCATGAATAACATCACAGTGGTCAAAATAACAAAAACGGGCTTAATTCTATTTATGCAAATGTCGAATTATTTGAGACAGTAAATGGCATTCCTTTCAGAAAACATGCTTTTAAGAGAGAAGGCTTCCAAGACAGACAGTAGAACTCAGTGGGCTTCAGAAGCCTCTATCATGATGCCTCCCAACATCCTGTTGAAGCAGGAAGGTGATCAAGCACCAGATACCAATTTCTACCAAAAAAAATGGATAAAAATTGTAAAGCCCATAATGAGTTTTCTAACCCATTGGTGCAGGAGTAAATGTTTTTAATTTTATATTTCTCTCTGACTAAAAAAACAAAGCACTTGGCATCATGCCTGAAGTCACTTAATCACAGTAATGCAGAATGTGGTAATGGAGGACTGAGAGCTATCTTTACTTCTTGATTTAGTTTTAATCCTATTCCAGTCCTCAAACTCAATCAAACCTCTTCAGATGCCCTTATTCAGGGCATCTTTTGAACTATGTCTTTAAACCTTAGAAGTTACACTAACTACAAAAATGAAGTAGCAGTATTTGCATCAGTTATCCCATTAGTGGAAGAAAATGAAACTTTCGCCAACTGCAGTTTTCAGATATATGCTTAAGACTTCCCAGTCCATCTTCCAGCTCTTTCTGAACACAGAACATCTATCACTGCCATGTCTCCAGTGCTGCCTGTGGTAACGAAACACAATTCCGTTGCCTTTCAGTGATGCTCAGGTCACTACTGTTCCTTGTGACTCAGCCTCCTGGACTCAGATTCTTTCCTTTCAGGTTGAAAAGTTCTTCCAATAATAATATACAGAAAATAAGATTGATACTATAGGCTTTTAGATGAAAAGTGTAACTGGAAGAAACTTTGTTACTGAATAGAAGAACTTAGGACTCCTAGAGAATACAGTAATTTCAATTCAATCACTTTTGCAAACACAAGGAAAATAAATTAATTTTCTCACATACAAAGTAATTAATGGAAGTGCAGTATTAACCTTCAAAGACTACAACAGTATTCCTCTGTACCTTCTGATTAAATCTTTTCCTCCATCCCTTGAAGCGTTCATCCTGTTAAGATTTCCTCCAACATGAACTAAACGACATCTTTGTTTCAATCTCTGTTAGTATTCACCCTCTTCACATACGTACCAAAGAAGTGCATATGGCAAAGATTTTCAAGTTGCTCAAGTTGACTTCTTCTGCTAACTTTTTTTTTGTTTTTGCTGCTTTCTGTAAGCTCCTACTAGCAGAGAAGATCTTGTTCACTCCATGTTGTCCTGTCTGCTTCTTTTAATCTGCTCTTTACAATTCACAGAATCACAGAGTGGTTGAGGTTGGAAGGGATCTCTGGAGGATCATCTGGTCCAACCCTCTGCTCAAGCAGGGCCATCTGAAGCCAAATGCCCAGGAAGAACATGTCCAGATGGCTTTTGAGCATCCAAGCATGGAGACTCCACAACCTCTTTGGACAATGTGTGCCACTGCTCAGTCATTCTCACAAAAAAAACCCCCCAACTCTGCCCATGGTCTCTGGTCCTGTCAGTGGGCACCACTGAGAAGAGCATGGCTCTGTCCTCTTTGGACCCTCTCTTCAGGTATTTGTCTGTACAGTGATAAAATTCACCCAAGCCTTCTCTTCTCCAGGCTGAACAGGCCCAGCTCTCTCATTCTCTCCTCCAGCCCTTCACTGGACTCTCTCCACTAAGACCATGCTTCTGTACTGAGGAGCCAAGAACTGGACACAGTACTCCAGATATGAAGTGTATCCCAGGAATTTTAAGACTCTACTTCCCTAAACCTTAATAGTTTCTTCCCTGCATTGCACCAATTTTTATCTGCATTTCCTTGGCTATATTGTAGCCATCAATTTTAGTGTATCCTTTGTTTGGTTAACTAAAGGATAGTAAAAATGTTTCCTTTTTCTTCAGTCTAGGAAGATCTGTGTTTCTACATGCATTTCTGACAGTTGAGTATTTGTCTGCAGAGGTCCTCAGCTTAGAAATACATTTTGCAAGATTTTTCTGGTTTTGAAATCATGTGACCTTTATCAAAAAACTCCTCAATGCCATGTTTTGATACCACTTATGAAGACCTCTCCTTTACTTCTGGTTTTAAATGCCATTACATTTCAACTTCTGCCACCTACATTTCACACTCAGTTAATAGCTACTCACCTCATGCTCTGGAGAGAGATGTTCCATGTCAGTTCGTAAACACTTCAGTCCTGGTAAAAAGTGATTGACCATTAAATCCTCTGAAATAACTAAAATCCAGGTTGTTAAGGTATTATAAGGATTGCCTTCTGAAATGATACTTTTTTTTTCTGTCTTCTGATAATGTTGTTCTATGGAACACAAGGACAGCAGCACAACTAAGAAAATGGAACAGCATTTGACACTTCATGACTAATAAAAAGGAAAAAAGATCTTAAACGTATTTAACATCATGTATTTCATACATCCACTCAATTCTTTTAATATTTTTTTCTTGATTTATTGGTTAAGTTCAAGAGTTTTGTTTTTGTACCTTTGGTTTTTAAAGTATCTATCAGTTCCACTGTATAGGGTCTGGCTGAGCTGGAGTTCATTTTCTGTACAGCAGCCCTCAGTGCTGCACTTTGCATTGGTACCTAGAAAGGTGTTGAGAACACAGCAGTGCTTTGACTACTGCTGTGCAGGGCTGGCACAGCATTGGTGCTGTCTCTCAACATTCCCCCCATCAGCAGGCTGGGGGTGGGCAAGATCTTGGGAGGGGACACAGCCTGGACAGCTGACCCAAACTGACCAGAGGGATGTTCCATACCATATGATGCCTGCTCAGATATAAAAACTAAGAGAAAGTAGGAGTGGGGGCAGGGTCCATTTGTTATTATGATGTTTGTCTTCCAGAGCAACTGCTACATGTGCTGAAGCCCTGCTTCCCAGGAAATAGCTGGACATGGCTTGCTGATGGAAAGTAGAGAACAAATCTTCTGTTTTGCTTTGCTTCCATGCATGGTTTATGCTTTATTCAACTGCCTTTATTTTGACCCATGAGGTTTTCCTCCATCTGATTTTCTCCCCCACCCTCACACCCCATCCTGCTGACGAGCGGAGTGGGAGTGGCTTGGTGGGCACCTGGTGTCCAGCTAATCCATGATATTCACCATCTCTGAAAGCCTCTCCCTTATGCTGAATAGATCATGTTTTACATGACAAACTTAGTTATTTCTCAAGTATTAAACTTCTCTCACCACCAGAGAAATAACAGCTAAACTTCCCCTGAAAAAAGGATACAACAACAGGAAAGAGCACTGTAGGATTCAAACAGGTGGGTAGCGATATCCAGTCTCTTCGAATCAACAGACTGCTGGTTGTTGACCAAGGCTAACTTGTGCAAGTGTGGAATAACAACTGGAAAAGTAAATACAGAAGTAAGTATTTGAAACTGCTTTCCACAGACTTGTTTAGCATTAAACAGGTGTTATGTGGCAACTGCAGGCACCTGAAACTTCACACATTAGCATGGAGTAAGAACTGCAAACAATTGCTTTTGATGGGATTGCCCTTGCACATTTAATGGATTGACTCAAACTTGAAATAAAAATTTGTGGTAGCACCACCTAAGATAAAAAGGTACCTTCGAGTACCTTTGAAATAGTAACTGTTTAGAGAAAAAGAAGAAAAACCTCATCAGTAAAACCAGCATACCTATTAGCTTTAGGACAGGGAGGGGAAGACTGCATCTTCCCATGGGTGCAACTTACATTCGTCTCTAAATCTGGGCTCAGCATTAGGTCCAACTCTTCCAAATGTTTTTATGATTTCTGTATGTAAAGAATGTTGGTCTTGATACTGAGGGTCCTCCAGGAAAGATGCCAGCTGCATTTTTACTCTCTCCAGAAGCTTAAATATTCCCAGAGAAATAGAAAGAACACGAAAGAATGAAGATGCTAGAAATTGTTATGATCAGTTCAGAATATGTTTAAAATCTTCCATATTTCAGATGACAGATCCTGGACCTTCTTCTAATTTACAGATTTTTTTTCTAACAGGATGTTTCAAGCTTTTCAATGCACCTCTATGCTTTAAAGACTTTTACCAGGGTTTTAATCTATCTTTTAACAACAGACAAATGCTTCCATACAGCTGAACTTTCCTCCTGAGGTTTCCTTGAGTCTGATACTCCCTTTTTTACCTGCTTGCTATTACAGTTTCCCTCTTACTATTAGTAACTACAGAGTTTTCCTGTTTAATTACAACTTACGTAATGGCGCTTTTTGTAATGTATCTCAGTTAATAGGCTGAAAATGTTTTTGCAGAGGACAGAGATGCAAAAGTAACCATCATAAAATCAATGGAATTAAAAAGATTTCTTCAACTAAAGGCTAGAAAACTGAAAATAAGGTGACATAGGTATTTAATTTGCATTCAAAGTTGAAAAAAAACCATTTTATGGTATATTTTGGAAGGTGCTATCACCTCTTTACTCTAAGGCTTATTATAATCAGTGCAATGGATACAGTAATTTCTGTGTGGTAACAAAACAATATTCTTCCCAACTGATTATAGGCATGCACTCCAAGCTACAAAATTCTAACTTTTCCATCTTCCAAGTGTGTGTGAGTCATCATTGACTTGACTCACATTACTCACATTTCCTCAAACACATTCTTTTAGAATATGTTGAAATTACGGGAAGAGTGCAAGCTCTGCAAAAAGCTGCAAGGACTTACAGAAGAAATTCGATTGCACAGTTGTTACATGAAACAAAATCCAGTTTTCTACTGCTTACAGCAGAATCCTGAGTGTCTTCAGAATTCTTATCTTTTACCATAGTATCATTATTTAAAAAACAAGAAAGAATTGCATCTCTACATTATCTTCAGGGAATACTTTGGTAATGTCATTATGTCTTTCAGTGCCATCCTGGACACCAAGAGCTAAACCAGCAGATACGACTGGAACAACAAGAGTCTTGTGCTCTTCTAAAGTATTTGGGAGCCAAGCAGGATATCCTAAAGCATCTAAAATAGCACAATATACTTATGTGGACGTTTTTGGTCACCATTTTAAAATAGAACTACTTCATTTGGAAATAACTGAGTTAGATTTCACAACTGTACTGGAGAAGGTTTTAAAAAAAAAATTTGAGCATGGGATTTCCCATCTTCTAGCATAGGCCTCCTCTCTACTTATCTGTCTCTGTTTGTTTATGTTTGTTTGAGATTTAGAAGGAAATGCTGTTATTAGTTATGAGGGTTTGTTTGTTTTAAAAAAAAAAAAAAAAAAGGCCATTGCAAAACCAGAAAGCATTTTGGAAGAGAATATGACAACAAAAGAAAGAATTTATGAGTTGCCCTTTCTTTTACTCTGGATTTATAAAAAAGTCATCCGCTTCTTATGCTACAAAAACACAGGTGGCAAAAGGTGACTTACCTCTCTCTGAGTAACAGTTTCCATGATGGTCCCAAAAGCAGGGATTGTAGCAATCCTTACTGAACTACAATGGAAGAACAGAGTCTTTAAGATGCATTCAACACCAAGAACAAAATTACTTAAGGCAAAATTTAAAAATTAGTACTTTCAAGTTACATTAGTTTCTAGCAGTGACAACAACAAAAAAATCAGACCAGGAAAAAGACAGGATTAACTCAAGGTCTCAATCTGAAACTCACAATTCAGGATCACTGGACAAGGTAACAAGGGCCGGAGCAACCCGCTTGTCAACTAATGCTTCACTCATGCCTCGAAGAGTCAGCTGTAAACCAGTCAACATGCAATAAAAAACGCTTTGGTAAACTTGAAGAACTGGGTTAGCTGTGACTGATGATGGGCAGGCAGGCTCTTGGGGTTGTTCTTGGTTTAGTCACCCACACAAGACATTAAAGCCACTAAGACTCTATTCATGCTGTAGCATCTATTAGTAACAAGTTGTTAGTGAGATTAGCAAAGCATCCCTCCTTAGCTTAAAAGAAATACCACATCAGAATGTCCAGGAAATGAAGTGCCACGGTTGCCTATCAGAAATGAGATGCAGCCAAAACTACTTTGCATTTCATTAATGCAGATGATACTTAATTTTGCAGTAGCAAAGCTGATAGCATTACAGAATAATAGTATCCAGCTTTGGGCTAAAAATGATGTAAGCAAATTTGAAAACTGAGAACATGATCAAATATAGAAAACAAAAATTAAATTACATGGATTTAAGTTTTCTATTTAAAGTTTCTTCAGCATTTTTATACAGTTTAATTCCAGGTGTTGCAGTAAACCTTTTTATTTAGAAATACGTGATTTAAACGTTACTTTCCTTTAAAAGTAATTAAATTTTTGTTCAGCTAGATTAAGAGACATAAATGATGGTTATTTCTTTCTAAGTATCAAGAGGGATGCTAGGTATATAAGATAGGGAACTTACATTTCAGGGTCACTGGAGAGAGTAATGAGAGCAGGAACAACTCTCTGAGCTACCAGAGTTTCATGTACCCCCTTCACCAACAGCTGAATGGTCGGAGCAGGGGGGTATCACAGGTGATGCACGGAAAGAGCGAGCACAGTATCATGGGAAGAAGAACGGCACAACCAAGAGAGAGAAAGAAAAAACACAAAAAGCAAACCAAAATTAGAAGCTAAGCAAATACTGCTACACTAGAGCTTCATAAATGCAAAGGCGCGAAGAAAGCTAAAGTGGTCTGGCAATCAGCACAAACATGACAATTCAACAATACAATGTTTTCTCTATTTTCAGATATTTAAAACCTGAACTCAAACATTTAGCAAGTAATTGCATGCTTTATTTCAGATACTAATGTAATTATGTATTATAATTATAAATAAAGTTATGTATAATTAAGTACTAAACCGATGTCAGTTTGAATTTGACAATTTCATGTAAATGTTGTTCCTAACTCAAAACAACAGTATTTATCATAGTAGGTGGCTGTCACATGCAACATAGACCTCTTAACTAGGCCAAATGTGTGTAGATTTCCCCACACTGAGTGATACCTTTCACAGTTTTTACAATAAGACAAACAGCACCTTCCCAGATGCCAAAGAGCTTTCCTGAAAGTCATTCAGGACTACTTGATATTTAACTACCATCCAAGCAGTATGCATGCTGGTCTATGCAGGTAGAAAATGGAGAATCCTTAAATTACCATGAAGTGTATTTCCTCAAGTCTTTTTGAAAACTAAGGAAGAGATATATTTGTTGCAGTGCATCCCAAATGTTAAAAGCTTGAAATCACAGTAAATTTTGTTATCCCCAAACACAACAAAGTTGTTTGAATCCAGATGTTCCCAGGTGATTTTTTTACATTACCTATGCAGCTATACACAAGCATTTTTTTGCATATGTTGCAGACGCCCTTTACATGCTTTATGCCTATGAAAACCTACTAATTTTCAAAAATGTCAAGTTGCAAATTTTTTCATATTCAACAAAATGGTGGGTTTTGTCTTCATTAATAAAAAGAGGAAAGATTAGATATTTCCATTTTGAGTCTCATGTAAGGAAGTCTGCATGTATTTGCTGGTTCTAGGAGATAAATATAAAAAACTTATCAGTAAGTTTATGTGAGAAATAAGAAATGTCTTTTTAATATTCAGCTATAGTCTAATTACTCATATTGCATAATGAACACAAATTAAATTCTAAGCTTTTCCCCTGGGAAAAGTGGTAGCTGTCAGTATATCAGTACCAAAACCAAGCAGTATTTACATCCTCTAACTAGAGAAGATTTTACATTCTGCTATTTGTTAGAGCATTGCTGCTTCACCAACTCTGAATTTAAAGCAAAGTTAAGTTGTGAAAGATTGGAAGGAACCTGATTTTCCAGAAGCTTCCATATAAAGCAGCTGTTCTTATTAAGCAACATTTGTGTGTGCATGTATGTGAATACATGCATGAGTGAACAGAGACATGGAACAGAGTGTGGCCTCACAGACAATAACTGGAGAAGGAAGAATGGGGAAAAGCGGGGTAAAAACATAAGACACTATTGCTGCAAAGCACCCGGAGGAGCAAAGTTGCAACATCCTATACTTGTTATTCAGAAAGTATCAGGATGTCAGTTCAACTACAACATTTTAACATTAATATATTTCACAATTATTTACATTGGCAACAACTCCTGAGTGCCAATCTGTTGAGTTCATGGGTTACTCTTCAAACAGCTGTTAAGGACATAGCTCGCTGTTTGCTTATGATGGTTTTACTCTCATATACAGCTTTACTAATTTTCACATTTATTAAAATAGAGAATGCTTATAATTTTCGATCCTGGACAAGCAGGGACTTGAGTTTTCTTTACCAATCTTCATTTTGAGAAAAGCCTAGCAGTTATACAGTGCTTCAAAAAAACCCGCAAATGCTTAGAATGATCTCAGCTTCATTCCTTTCTGATCTGCCACATTTCTAAGTATGGTAAAGCATGATAAACAGACACGTTCCATCATACAGAAAATAAAACATGCTTTACAATACAAGTGTCATTCTGAAGATGTGTCCCTAGCCCTGAACCCAAACAGACCAGCAAAGCTTACGTATAACTCAACTATGCGCTTCACGTTCAAACCAAAGCAATGAAATCTGTTTGTAGCAACGTTCAAATGGGAAACTACTGAGTAAAAACATTAATACAGAAGCAACAGGAACAGCTGGATGGGCAAAGCCATGCAGCAGCATGTAAGGTTAGAGTGAGACAGATAATGTAAATTTTGATCTTGTTTTGATTCCTCTAGATCATTACTTACGTATACTAGAGCTTAAAAATGGTAGCACAAAGCTTCCTGCCCCAAAGGAGCGAAGGAGTGGAAGGGCCCCACATCACTGCTGTGTCCTTCCAACGCTTAACAGACTGTAAAGGTTTGGTAAAGCAGTTGAGCCTGCACTCTTTGTGCTGTTCTCATATAGCTGTCCTGCAGGTCACATACTCGTCATCTTATTGTCTAATCATACATGGGCTTTGCCATTTAGCAGCCTCTGAGGTTACAGAAATTCCTTGAGGGATGGAATCTTTCAATAGTGAAACCAACTATTACCACCTCTTTGCACAGGTGACTTCCCAAATTTACAAAATGCCCTGTGTAAATATGTATGCTATGACTATCCAGGAAATGACAATACGCTACTATTTTCAAGTAAGAAAAGTGTCTAAAAGAAAGCTGCCTAGGCTTTAGTAAAAATTGAAGTATCCTAAGAAACAAGATATGAAATAGCATGCATAGACTGCCTAAAAATAATCAACATGCAGCTGAATTTGAAAAGAAGTTGCAATCAAGACAACAGCCTGTTGTAACTGAGGTCTTTCATGTTTTGCTAATGTTTATTAGGGGAAAAAAATGCTTATTATTACAAATGTGACATAAAAAATGCTTTTGTGAGAAGGAAAGTATGCAAATATATTTTAAGGGTGTCCAAAAATTGCCATCTCCTTTTTAAAAGGAGGGGCAAAAGAAAATCCCCAGAAAAAAAGGACGCTGTTGGATGTTTTCAACTGAAGTCTAAGGATGGAGCATGTTGTGGTTGTTTACTGCTCTCTCTGCTCTGACTTGCAGTGTGTCAGTAAAGAAAGTTAATGGATGTGTTAAATGCTCTTTTTTTCCTGAGGCAGACTTGAGATTCATTTTTGCAAATGCATACAAGATGTCAGGTTCAGCTAGAGGTCCCCTGCAAAGCTGTCCAAATGAGTCAAATGTGAAAGAAAGGCACAAAAAAGAGAATGAGAAAGGAATGGTGATTAGAAATATGTGTTTGTAACATGCAAAGGACAAAAAGTTCTCTTTGTTCAGCCAATGGAGTATGTCCCAGAGTTTTGGCGTATGCCCTTTAAAATGAACATGTGATGAAACAAAGGCATGATGTGAAAATAAACCCAAACTTATTAGGGATACGTTTGAGTCTTTATTCAGACCAAAATTTATAGATATTAAGGGAAAGATGAAGCTGTCATTATGAGGGAAGTAAAGTAACTGTAAATTCTTTTAAATTCTTTTAAGTTTCACAAAAAATACAAAATTGGTTACATGTGTGTCTTCACCACCATGTCTGGTACAAAGAAAGCTAATTTGAATTACAATGCAAGTGCCTTGTATGAACATACACAAGACCTACTGAAAATGGTAAGCTGTATATTAGACTACTGATGATGTATTGAATAGCAAAAGCAGAAGTTAAAACTCAGAGATGCTTATGTTTAACTACAGACCTAAAGAAAGACGTGCTGTTGAATAGAGAACAGATACAGAAACAACTGAACAACAACCTCCTGCTCCATCACACAGTACACAGCTTATGTAAGTTCTTTGTAATTATTAAGAATGTAGCAACATTGTCTGATTAATCCCTGTTTTTTTAAAAAAAATCTAGTTTTAAAAAAGTGAAAAAAAGTTTGGGTAACACTTACCTCAAACATTCTAGCAGCTGTACATCGAACAAGAGCAGAAGTATGGACAACTCCATACCATAAAACAGTTAATAGCAGCTCATGATAAGCTGGGTTTGCACTAGAAGAAAACAGTTGGGTAATCAATCAAACAAAAATATTCCCAAGGCCTAGATAAGTTCTTTACCTAAAAAATGCAGTCTTAAGAATTCCTTGTTCAACAGATCTAAAACTCGAGCGTTTATCTGTTCTGAAGGATACAAAACACTTATCTCATTCTGAAGGACTCCCAGGATGTTGCAGTTTAGAAAATATGCTGCATTTTTAAGTTAATTAAAAAAACCCCAAGCCCAACTTTAAAAACATAATTTTTAATGAATTATTATACTGAATGCAAATACATATCTAGAACAAACGACAATAGTATGGTAAATACAAAATTAATTTCCATTCTCAATGAGTTATTTTTCTGGAAATTTTTTGTTTGGGTTTTGTTGTTGTTCTTTCACATTTCAGATTTTTTTTTTAACTGCTACATTTTTAACCTAGAAATTACATTTACACCAGGGAAAAAAAGCAAGTACACCCTTTATTCACCTAAAGCATCACAGTTATTTAAAATTACAAACAGATTAGCAGTTTTTAATAAAAGCTGCTAATGCATTTAGATGTAGCCAACCCCAAGGTATAGTCTTTACCCTAGTTCCACAAAGGAAGCTTTCAGGCTATCCAGAGGAGCATGGGACAGTGAAAGCATGGTCATTACATCTTCTAGGAATCCAACCAACAGCTTGCGGTCTTCTTCCTGAAAGAAGGGAAGAAGGGAGAACATGATGAATGTGCTGGAAGGATTGCTGAGTTTTGATGACAACCAACAGCTACAGAGGTGACAAACTATGAAAAAGCACAAAGGAGATCAAGCATTTAACAATTTTCTTAGGAACTTCAAAAATGTGGTTAAAGAACAAGAGCCTTTCAAAGCAACCACGTGATGAGATTGTGTTCCACCAACTAAGCATATACTTATGCATAAAATGTTTTACTAAAGAAACTTTTAAGAACAGTTCTTAAGCACATTTATGACTCCTGAAAGTTTATAATTGGTCACAATCTGCTAAAAATTTTTAAGATTACAAAGAATTTCTTTTTTTCCTTAAGGTTTGTATATACTAGAACTTGACTGCTCGTTACTGGAGGATTAGGTAATATTTATAGTGTGTTTGTTTCAGTACAAGGTAACACTAAAATTTTAAGACTCCAACTAGGACCCAAAAGGCAATTTACCTGTTTCAGTAAATTTTGCACAATGATGTTTGCAAAGTTCACAGTCAAATGGCCGAGAACCCATTTCAGGAATAACATTAATAGAGTTTTGATAGAGGGACACGGTAACAACATGATCTAAATGTGCATCACCACCTGACAAGAAAACTTTGCTTGTAAATTTATTTACAAGTATTTACAGCTGCCCATTCATCTACCTATCTTCAAAGCACAAGAACAAATAAATTTTCAAAGAACACAGTAATGTACAGGTATTTTTTAAAAATAAATTTTTCACACCATTATGTATTTAACAAAGAAACAGAAACCCAAACCCACCTGAATATAACATGTAAGGACCCCTGTTGCATAGATGGGAACTGTGGCTTTTGTTAGCACTCCATTACCTGCTGTGGAATCTAATGAAACACAGTGAAGAGTTTAGGTTTTATACATACATATGAGTATAGAATATATATATTATATATAGTAGTCTTACATGTGTGTATTTAAGTATTATATTTAAACACCTTTTTATATATATATGAAGAATTTATATGCATATATACACAAATGTGCTAAACTACTGTGCAAATGGCATTTGGATTTGAGATTTTTTTTTTACCTTACATACAATCTACAGCTTCAGAGTGTTCCATTCAGATTAAGACTAGATTTTTTCAACATTTCACAAAGACAAGAAATTTGAGAACTGCAGCCTGAAAATATTATTTGAATGAGAGGTTGACAGTTAAGATCAATTCATCTGAGTAAAAATGAACTACTTACCTATGTTTTCCTCAGACAGTCTTAAGATTTCCTGGAACTGTGGTTTTACCTATGCAAAGGATGATGAATCCCATGTAAGAAAACTTGTCACCAGTGTCAATTAACTTAGAAAAAGAAAAGAATTGCAAAACAAAGCAAAATAAAACTTAAAAAACCCAAACAAACAACGCAAAACAAAACAACAACAATCCCCTCTCTGGAGGCAGCACATACTGCTAACAGAGTTTCATAAATTTATCTTTAGGTAATCTTCTCATGTTTGACCATTTCCCTTGAAGGTATTTTTTAATTATATTCAGAAGTTATTTTACTGAGAAAAATTATATAATTCCTTGATAAAAATGTTTAGATATCACCTACAGAAAATATTTCAGGCTGGGAAGGCATCAATTTTAAATCTTTAAATTAGGTACAGCTGGAGTACTTATGCACACCCCAAAGAGTGAAAAGTATGCTGCTCTGAAGAAAGAAAATTGTTCAATAACCAGAATTAGGATGATCTCTCCTACACTGTCATTCACAAGGGAAATATGAAGAATACAGTTAAAAAAAAAAATTGTCCCTTGCTGGGTAAGATGGGAAGGCCATTCCAAAATTGCCAAAACCAGAAAAGGACACAAATAGAGCTCTAAATATAGCAGGTTTAAATGTACTTATGGAAAAGCATCAGTGTGACATGAAAATACAAATGGTCACAAAGTGTGGGTGTTCTGACATACTATAAATATAGAGAATATGTGTTATCAAGGCACTATTTATGTAGAATATTTAAGGTAATATCTTACCTTAGTGTTTGTAAAAATTTTCCCAAATGTCCTACAAAGTCTCCAGAAAAATCTAGAGAACTCATGGACACAGGCAGTTGATGCTACATTGATCTTGCCAACTATTTCTATAAGCTGTGGTAGCCTAAAAATCGGGAAACAAAAGGATAGTAAATACTACTCTGATTTTTTGCTTTTGTCCATTTACATTTGTATAGATTTACTGCTTATATTAATAAATACATGCACACACAGAGCACTACTGGTTCTAATAAAATTAACTACAGGTTCTGTACAATTCCTGACCCGTGAAGAAAGCAAGAGTTTAAGTGCCAGAAAAGTCTGACCTGTATTTTCAAACATCTGTTGCTATTATGAGATAGTCAGAACACAAAAATCTTTACTTCACAGGAGAACTATACCAATGCAAAAATAAAAGAAACAAGTTATCAGAGCAAATAATTACCTACATGTTCTGCTAGACTTGATATTTTCTGAATAAAAGCAAAGTCAATTCAGCATGAAAATTAAAACGCCTAAAATAAATTCAAGGTTCTCCTCTTTAGTAACTCTCAAACACGTTCATTCTTAGCACTCCTATACTCAGTAATTGTTAAACATGACCATGCTTAAGAACTATTAACTTTGACACATTTTAAAATTAGGTATCCTAAGACACAAATTAACTCACAGCTGATTCACTACCCATAAGAGAGTCTCCCAGCCTGTGGTGCCCTCATGCTCTAGCTGATGGTCGTACAGGTGCAACAACACCGCCAATTGTTCGCGGCTGCCAATGATGACGGCGACGTCCTGAAGAGGTGACACGGGTCGGGGAAACCTAGTGACTGTAACAGCATAGAACAAGCAACCATGAACGAAAGAAGATGAAAATACCACGGAGGTGATGTCAGAAACAACAGCTGAGAAACCATGAAACTCATTAAGTGCCTTCTCTATATGGTTATCAATTTGCTTTTTAAAAATCAGTGAGTTAAAATCATCTCTGAAGAGATTATGTAACCCTCAGTTAAAAAGAGAAAATATCAATACAGGGAGAGGTGATGATATTATTATGGCCAGCACAGCCTGACCAAGGTCAAACCCTGCCTGACCAACCTAGTGGCCCTCTGTGATGGAGTGACTACATCTGTGGACAGGGAAGAGCTGCAGATGTCACCTATCTGGACTGCTGTAAGGCCTTTGACAGTCTTCCAAAACATCCTCTCTAAACTGGAGAAATATTAATTTGATGGATGGGCTTTTCAGTGAATGAGGAATTGACTGGATGGTCACATCTGGAGGATAGTGGTCAACGCCTTAATGTCCAGATGAACATCAGTGACAAGCTGTGTCTCTCAGGGGTCCATACTGGGACCAGTAGTGTTCATGGTCTTCATTAATGACATGGACAAAGGGATTGAGTGCACCCTCAGCAAGTTTGCAGATGACACCAAGCTGAGTGGTGCAGTTGACACACCTGAGGGACAGGATGCCATCCAGAGGGACCTGGACAAGCTTGAGAAATGGGCCCATGGGAACCTCATGAGGATCAACGAGGCCAAGTGCAAAGTGCTGCACCTGGGTCAGGGCAACACCCTGCACCAATACAGGCTGGGGGATATGAAGGGATTCAGAGCAGACTTGAGGGTGCTGGTGAGTGATAAAACTGGACATGACCCAGCAATATTTGCCTGCAGACCGGAAAACCAACATTATCCTGGGCTGCATCCAAAGCAGTGTGGCCAGCAGGGCGAGGAAAGTGATTCTGCCCCTCTGCTTCTCTCTCATGAGACCCCACCAGGAATGCTGCATCCAGCTCTGGGGTCTCCGGAACAGAAAAGACATGGACCTGTTGGAGTGAGTCCCAAGGAGGGCTACAAAAATGTGAACAAAAAGAGAGAGCACCTTTCCTATGAGGAAAGGCTGAAAGAGCTGTGCTTGTTCAGCCTGGAAAAGACTAGCCTGAAACCTGAAATTTTTGAATGCCTTATTTAAGTAGTAACCACTCAGTGAAAAAGTGCTCATCTTCAAATGACTCAAGTCAGCTAAATGAGCCTTACCATGGCATGTTTAACATTTTCAAAGGAGTATCAGACAGTAATGTATCACTAGCTACTTTCCAAATTCCCCTTTGTTACCCTTTCTTTGCATCTTCACACCGCACTATTATCAGCATGTGGCAGATATTACCAATAACACCTTTAAAAAGTATTTGCAACAGTAGAAAACACTCTACAGACTAGGACTGCTGATCTAAGGACAACTTCCCTGTGAGGCCATTCAATCATAGAATGGTTTGGGTTGGAAGATACCTGAAAGATCATGTAGTTCCAACCCCACTGCCATGGGCAGGGATACCTTCCACTAGACCAGGTTGCTCAAAGCTCCACCCAACTTGGCCTTGAACGCTGCCAGAGATGGGACAGTTCTAAGATATTACATAGATAACAGATGGTGATGCTGCTGCATTATGCTGTGTTTTTCCCACTTCATAAATTTGTAAGAATTAACTGAAACTGAGGCCAACCTTCCTGAGCTATTATTGGCTATTAATGGAAATCAGTTATTCAGAAACCTTTAGGAAGTCCAATTAAAAATTGCTTTGCTTTCTAAAAGCTTCGTATAACAAGTAGATGAAAATTTTTATTTTTGGTGATAATCAGGTATCTCAAGCATAGTAAGGGGTGGAAAAAAGAAGCATTACTTAAGAATTTGCTAAGGCAGACCAATATGAAAAAAATCCATATATCAGAAATTAATCATTTACCTTCTATTTGTGGTACTTCTCCCTGAAGTTTAGCTTTGCTTGTAAAAGGTGCATTCTGTAGCACCAGTGCAAATAGTGAAGGAATCAGTGACTGCAGGGCAGACAGATACATGTGGAGCTTATGTTCATCCAAGCCATGTTCTCCTTCCTGAAACAAATAAGACATTTACTTGAAAGTTTTCAGCTTGGATGATCTGTTCCTTAGGCACGTATTCCCTGGCAAGACATTAACGTATCTGTGATGAGCTTCTACACAGACACACTAATTATAAAGTGGTTTAGCCTAACCATAAGCATATTTTGTCACCATTAAGTCACCTCTACTCAAAAGATTCAGGCAATACAGCCTTTGGCATTTAGCAGTTCATGCTGATGAAAAGACTGATATTTCAAAAGAACATTTTTCAGCACTTTTTGGAAATGTGGATCCTTTGCCTCAGAGACCAAGGCACTTAAAGTTAATAAATTAGTCACCTGTACTCAAGAAAGCAAGAAAGCATTCTTTCTGTGTGTTAGATACTTATGAGGTACCCAATTTTTCCAGGACTTTCGAGATATCTATCAAGTGAAATGTGCAAACTGGATCATAATTGGAAATGACCTACCTTAACTATTCAAATATACTTTTATTGCTTATTTAATAAAAACTGCAGTTTACTAAAATCTACACAATTTAATCATGAGGCAAATGCTATTAGGCTATAAAACAAAACATAATTAAAGAAGAGTATGTTTAGTTTGGGGGGTTTTGGGGTTTTTTTCTTGGATTTTTTTTCCTTCTTCCAAAGTACAAGTACAGAATACAAAGAAAATTCTTCAATGTAAAAACAGCTGAGGACATACCCTGAGCAATTTTTCAATTTTATTAAGCAGTGTAGGTATAAGATGGAACTGTAGATTTCCCAGTTCTGTTGTCCAGGCAGCGTAAGCAGGTAAAAATACCTGATGTGTTGCACTAACCACACGTTCTGAAGGGTCTCCTAAAGCTGAAAGCAGCAGCTCAAAACCCTGGTAAAAGACATTAAAGAATGCAATTATTTCCCAAAAATTTATATACACATTTTACCACTCTGCCTTCAAAAACTCAAAGAGAAAAGTTCTTTATTTTCACTTATCTGAAACATTATTGGGCAGCACTGAGCTGACCTACAGGCAGGCTTTGTTGTAGCAAACAAATCTGTGTCAGCAAGTGATGATATCAAACTGGCTAATAATATCAGGTGGGCAGTGAAGTGGTATGTTTTTAAAGGCAAATTATGAACTATTAGAGCAGCTTCTGTATAAGGCTTACACCTGAAATTCTAATGCTACTTGTAGTTTTTCTGTTTTATCTTGGTGATATAGTAAAATCAACGTTCATATACATAATCATAATTTTAAAAAGTATCTGGAAAGACTTAATAAAAATTCAGTAATTTATACAACCCCCTATTATTATACAACCCTCTGGTCATGAAGTATCTCTAGAAAGCATTTTATCCATACAGAACCCAAACCAAATTATACCTGTTGATATTTATCTGGATCATCAATATAGCCCATAATGATGCCAAGGCTTTTGATCACAGCTTCTCGCACCAGATCTGCCTTATCTTCCATTAGCATTTGTTGCAGCATGGAAAGTACTAGTGAACTACGAATTTCTTTCTGTTTGTAAACAAGAAACACATTTGTTAAATCCAATGATACAAAAAATGTGGGTTTGTATCAACTATTACATATAGTGTGCACTTCTGTTAGTGCTCACAAACAAAATCCCTTTCTCCAACCATAGATTCCTTTATGAATACTAATGTTCAGTTTTCACAACAGAAGATGAATGACTATATCATGTCAATAGCTTCATTAGAGAGACTAATGAGAGTCCTACTATGCACAGAACTAAGGTCCTTTAATTCACATGGAACCAAAAATAACTAACAGCAATAAAACTACTATAGGCCTAGACTCAAAACTAAGTAATCACTGCATTGCTAAATTGGAGAAGTGGGGGTTTTAATTTAGGTTCCCTCCCCCCACTCCTTTCTCTGAAGCTTCAAATTCTAGTTTACCACTGACATAATTTTCACTGCTTCTTCCAGCTGGCAGCACTCTTGATGTAACATTCCACAGTGTCTGAAGAATGCAACAGTTGAGTCCCAATTCTTTTTCATAACTGTTTCCTTAATTGGTCCTAATAATCTCTTCTTTACGTCATTTTTACTGAAATGAGTATTCATATTGTTTTTAGAAACATTTTATAGCTAGATTAACCTGTACTTCTTCATAATAAACTATCTCCTTCTTAAAGTGACTTAGTGAATCTCATGTGTGATACAAAGTAGAAGACAATGTGACTGTCTATGCATAACACACACACGTGGTAATGTTTAAAATGATAACGGATGCTTACATTATGCACCAGATTTTTACCTTGCTTTCACTAGCAGGTATTCAGAGTCTATTAACACTTACTGGAAGGTAAGGTGCTAGAGCTCCACAGGATTCTGCTACCAGTAGCCGTCGCTCTGGGTATTTGTGGTTGATCTGGTAAAGAGAAACAGATGGACTATTTGCTTTGCAGTAACCAGCACTCAAAATGTGGTTAGAATGAACTGCAACGGAGGGATGTGTGTGCACCTCTTCAATAAACACTGACTGAGCTCACAGAAGTTGCACCTGGGTACTAAGCAGCCTCAAATTCTTGCACTGAGGCATAAAGGTGAGGCAGTTGTCCTATAAGACAGAGCTTATAGTAAAGGAAGAGTCAGAAGCACAAACGTGTATAAGAAGCATGTATGTATATGCAATGAAAAGGAAAGCAGCATATGGGCTGCTGTTCTGTAAAGAATTTGCATAACTCCTGAACTGGCATGAAATGAAATACTTTGTCTTATGAAGCCCTTCAGGAGCACTGTTCCTCCAAGAGCTACACAAGTGCCCTCTAGTGCTCTGAGCCAACCAGTGTAGCAGAGCTGCCCAGGTCTTGCTGAGCAATCACAGTCAAAAGAAGACACCTGTACCAAGCCAAACTTATTTGCATGCTACTAAAGTTCTGCTCTCAAGACCAGCATAAATATGTCACACCTCTAAAAACAATCCGTATTACCAAGAACCTCTTGATTTTGTGCTATTTTCCATTTCTACTCAAAAGTTGCTTGAAAATTCTGCCTTACAAGTTTAATATCGACACTTTGGAATCAAGTTTGTATTCTGCTGGAGTCAGATTTAGTGGCCTGTGTAATGTTTGTATAATGAAACAAGCACTATATTTCAATATACTTCATGAATAAAAAATTTTGTGGTAAAATGCTGAGAGTGAAATGCGAATTTGTGGATGCTGTCAGACAAAATAGGATATGCAGCAGCATTTGGTGCAACTGTTTCTTTCTTGCTTGCTATTGCAGTGTATAACCTTGGTGAGGCAGCCATCTCACCATGAAAAAAGATCAAAGTACACACTGCCTTCTTTGTCTCTGTCTTGAAAGACTTGCCTTCAGTAGTCTGAAGTCCCTAACATCCACGCCAAATTCTGGCACAAGAAGGACTTTGGCAGAAAACTAGCAGGCCAGGAAATATGTGAAGAATTTGGACATACACTAGTCTGTGGGGCCTGATGGGGATGTACCCATGAGTGCTGAGGGATCTGGCTGATGTAATTCCAAGAACATTCTTGACAATTAACAAAATGTTGTGGCAATGGGGGAAGTTCCTGAGGACTGAAGAAAGCAAATGTCACTGCTACACTCAAGAAGGGCAAGACAGAGAACTCAGTGAAACACAGGCCAGTCTGCCTCACATCAGCTCCTGGGAAGGCGCTGGAGCAATCAGTCTTACAAAGCATTTCCAAATATCCGAAGGATAAGAAGGTGGCTAGAAATTGCCAGCATGTATTTATATAGAAAAAAGGACACACAACCAACCTGGCAACTTTCTGAGATGACTGGCTCAGCACACTCAACAATGATGCCTGATTCTAGCTGTTCTGGTAGGAAATTACTGAGAACTCTCTCAAGAATGAAGAGTGGAAAAGATGATTTCAAAGAGACTTAAATGAACAAATCGTAAGCTTCAGGACTAAACTGAAGTCTCAAGCATGAGAGAATGTTCTTTTAGTGTGTCCATCATTATTTTGCATTGCATTCATTCATTAGTAGAGCATCTGTAACAATTTTTGGAAGTATGGAGATTTCATAGATGAAAAATATTATGGACAAGTGAGAGGCTGCTTTAAAACCTACTAGGCTGTGAAGGTGGTGAGGCACTGGAATAAGCTGCCCAGAGAAGCTGTGGATGCCCCATCCCAGGAGGTGTTCAAGGCCAGGTTGGATGGGGCTTGGAGCTAGATGGTCTTTAACGTCCCTTCCAACCCTATTTTTTTTATTATTCTGTAAAATCTTTGACTTATGTGCCATCTTTTCAAACGCGAATTCCCCACTGGCAACAGAGACACACATCATCTTCTAGAGCTCTGCCTACCTGAGGGAAACAGCAATGTCTAGTTTCAGCTGGTTTAGGTGGCCTGGCATGGCAATATAAATATCACCCTTGATATTGCAAAGACATACTGGAGGAAAAAAGACTCAAATTTCTGTCAGGTTTGTGTTCGGGGAAGATGAGTATCCCTTGGAAACTAAATGTAATTAAAATGTTTATTACAATTTATTTTCCTTTT
This sequence comes from Aleadryas rufinucha, assembly GCA_013397815.1. NCBI lineage: Eukaryota > Metazoa > Chordata > Aves > Passeriformes > Aleadryas > Aleadryas rufinucha. The sequence goes on along the minus strand of VZTH01015818.1, from coordinate 862,606 downwards.
GTCTTTAATAAGCAGTATTCCAATTTTGGAAGCCAATAACTGGTCACTAGTTTCGAGTGACCTTTTTAGCATTCACAGAGCCTTCAACTAAACTGAGTCAGTTACCAAATTTTACCTGCAAAAGAGCAGGTAGAGAATTTACAAAGACTAGCCTGATAACTCTGAGCTCCAGAAAGTATCAATGAAAATGATGAATTTTCTGAGGGCCCAGTCCTTTGCATCTGTAAATAGATTTTAGTTGGAGACCAAGGGCATGAATCCTTTTCAGGATTTATACATCTACTGCAAAAAGTAGAAAAATATGTCTATACTTGAGTTCCTTCTATAAACTTGAGACTTGTGACAATAAGATTCAGCTGGTATTTCACTTGAGAAAATAATGACCTGGTTCCAGTACTGCAAACGAGGTCTGGCAAACTGCATTAAAGAAGTGCACTATGACATATGACTTGGCAGTCTGATATGCTGTACTGTTACAGCTGGACTAGTTTCTCTTTTGCATTGCAATTAGCAAGAAGTGGATGAGAAAAAAGTGCTCTTACTGAGGTGAGATAGTTTTTCTCAAACAGTTTATAAATTTCATGAGAACTAAGAAAACAAAATGTTGCTTACAAAATCAGGCAAAAATATAGAATTCTTTGTATAGCTCCTTTCAAACTACTACTTGTCATGAGATCACTGAATAGATACATCAGTCATTCACAACAAGCACAAATGCTGCATATAATTCGTACTTCTACTGTCAGAAAGCATTAAGGCTATTAAAGCTTACAGTTTATTGTGAAACACAGATTGCTGTGTTATGCAAGAAACAGTAGAAAACTATCAGACCAGAAAGACTCTGCCATCAAAGCAGGCATTCCCACTCCGTCATGGCTTAGTTATTCATTGTCTTTTCAGGCAATGATGAACTCCCTTTCCTTCACTGTGGTAGGAAAATACAACACATTTTCACCTGAACTCATGTTGTTCTGTTTCTGTGCCTCAGAAAAAACAGTAAAAACATTTCAGTTCAGTTGTTCAGTTATTTCTATTAATTTGGAGTATCTCTGAAAAAGATCACTGTGATTTTACAAGTGACATGTAAACTTCAGGCTCATCTCACAGGTGCCCATCTATGAGAGACTTGCTTATGACTACTGTGGTCTTTGATTTTCTGTTTAAGAATTTAAACCAGCTGAAGTGTGGACACTGATCCAGGGACTTAATATAACATTAAAAAAATTAGCAAATAAAGTCTTTGAATGAAAATGGATTTCCATCAGGCTGGAAGGTACAGTAAAAATTATAAAGGTACCTACCTAGCAATAGGTTACACAACACTGATGACGAACATGTGCTTATCTACACTTCCATATAACAAGCTTATTCAGGTACAAGCAGGTAAGTAGAATCTCCAGATAGTCTTTAATAAGCTTTCTGCTTCTGAAGTGAGTGTAATGTTAGATAAAAATATATATGATGAGAACAAAGAACATCCCAATATCTTTTTGAAAAATGTTCTTAACTTGGGCCATTCAATGAAAACCAAACCCACAACCTCCCCCTCAAACAAATAAAACTCAAATTTATGAACTTTTAATCAGTTTTGGAGTGTAAAGCAAACAATAATCAGTTACCTGCTCCCAACACTGCGGCAAAAGTTCAGCTTCTACACGTGTTGGTCCAACATGTCGGGCAAATGCCACGCACCCAGTCAGTATCATCTGTCTGAAAATAAAAATTTAAAGCTTTAATCTGTTTATAAAGTTTTGTAAAATATAACATATATTCTTTAAGTTAGGAAAAGCACATGCAGACAGACAGTAGACAGAAATCTTGTCTGCAGTCAAGATTTCACACCATTCACACTGACTTACAGACTAAGTATTAAATTGAAAGCCACTATTATCCTGCCCATTGCAGGGTGGGGATTTGCTTACGTAATCTTCAAATGTCCCTTACAACCCAAACTATTCTATGATTTTACCTTGTTTTATATTCAAAATGCCTTTTCCAAAATCTTGCAGATCCTCAACTCCATAAACCAGTCTGAGAATCTCTGATTTGGGTACTTCTGATTTTCTAATGTCTGAGATTGAGAGTCTGACTAAATCTCTCATTTAATTCTCAGTACTGAATACTATCATGCAGTAAAAGGATCTAAATTATCTAATACTATCATACTATTAGTATTTCATTGAAGTAAATTGATTTTATTTAGAAGCATTTGTGAGATTGAATGAATTTTCTTCAAAGCAAGCAGCTTATTTCTTTTATGACATATCTTTGCAACATTCTAACAAGCAAGTTACTGTCATCTCTCACAAAATACTGGACCTCACTCTTGTCAGGAATCTTCCAAAGCCCACTAAAAAAATGAAAGGAAGTAATCAACCAGCAGTATCTATGATCACCTGTTATTTGTATTCATATTCTCACAATTTTTATCTTTCATTAAAGTTTGCAAGAAATTGCTATTGTTCCATCAATTTCATTGGCACAGAGGTATATTTCAGTAAGAGTGGACTTACTTGTCATTTGTGATATTTTATTTAATGAGTGTCTATCTTGCTAAGATGTTTTTACTTCTATTTCTCCTTTCGACGGGATTGGAATAATACCAACTTTGCATGCAATTCACCAATTCTATTTACTTTCAGTGCATACTTAAACTCTTAAATATCCAGTTTCAAATGATAATGTGTGGACATGAGACTCAGTTTTATCACCTCCTCAGTAAGATTAGGACACTACTCAGAGTTTATTATTATTATTCTGTGAAATATAAGCCAGAATTAATTTGTTACCATTTCAATGTCATGTCTAAATGCCTAAATATTTGCTGTACCAAACGCATCCCCTTAAGGTTGAAAGGCAGAGATCCTGCTGGTTATTTTTTAACCCCTTAGAGAACATACACCATCAAAAAAAGATTCATTTGCTTTAAGAATTTTTTAGGAGAAAGATCCTATCAAAAAGGGTTTTTTAAATCCCAGCATTCTTTAGGCCAACAATCAGAGCCAACCCTTTTGTTTTGTGTTGTGTGGATTTGGGTTTTATACCTCTCCACCCCGTTCAGAGAACTAAGCCTTTGATCATGGTAAAAAGCAGGGAGAAAACAAAAATGGTTAGATAAGACTCAGGGAATCAACAACTGATAGCAATATGGAGACAAAGGCCAGTGGTAATTCTGAGTTCTACTGCAAACAAAATAGGCATTTGAGTTACTATCTTTGGTTCTATACACTGCACCTAATCACAGAACTGAGCAGCAGAATACACATTTTTAAGATATTAGAAAATAGCAGAACACAGTAATTACTTGAAATTTTCTGCATTAGAAATGGGATAAAACAAAGTATTTTTTCTTAAATCAAACCTTTTAAAAAAAGTTCCATGAAATCGCAAAATTAAGTCAGATTTCCTTTTGCCCTGCCTACAGACATGAGATTTTGAAGATATTTCAATAATATTTGACAGTAAGGTTTTAAATATTTTACTGCAACCATTTTAACAGTATATGATAACAGTCAGCATTTCAGGGAAAGGAGAGTTGTAAGGATCTCAATTAGAGGTGATTGAATCAAAGTTTTAATCTTGTCCTATTAGAGCCAAACATTAATCTCACTTCTTCATGGCTCCTAGCCTCCAAAACTAACATAATTGTACAAAAAGGAGGTTATGTGAACACATTTTTGTTTCTTTGCAGAAGAGAATTTGACAAGCATTTTTAAAAGTTGAATGGGATATTAATGAGCAAAGCCTTGAGGATGAAAGTGGCCTTGTTAAATATAATGTTAGTGTACAAGACCACAGCAATATGCCAAGCACCAAAAAGCATCTCCCATGGGCAAGAGGTATAATCCAGGCTTTCTGCATAATTGTTAACATACTTCAGATATTTGACCTTGTAAAGTAAAATACTTCTTTTAACGGGTTCATTCTTAGAAATGCAATGTCACATTTCAGTCTCTTGCATTTAGCAAATTAAAAATGTCAACTAATCAGCTGCTACATCAAGGTATAATGCATTAGGCCTGTACAGTGTAGCAAAAGGTAAACAAATAACAAGACATAATTAACATCATCATTCTGGTGACTAAACCTGAATGTCTTCGCTCACTTCATATTGCACAAGACTGCTAAAATTTTATTTAAATGTATTAAGATAAAACAAAGCATGCATAATATACTTCCATACAAATCTATAAATATGAATAAGTATTTTCTATTTAATTAGTATTCAGAATCTCTTTTATTTAATGGAATCTTAACTGGTTTTCCATCAGGTTATGGCACCTTTAAAATCAATTATTATTTCTATGTGTGCAAATGTATATTATGTATATGCATGTTTTGTCCTGGAGTTTATGGCATTTTTCTGTTTTATGGCATTGTCCTGGAGTTTATGGCAGACTATTTTTCCCAAATTTCTGATGAAAACAAGTTATTTTTATATATAAATCTCTAATTCACAACAAAAAAAATTTACAAATTCAAGGACAAAAAGCTTTTTCTTCTTTCTTAACTGCTGGACAAGACACATCTAATGCACCTAAAGGGGGCTAGGAAAATTCTACTTGATAGGCCACCAATCCTGTAACAAATTAACCACAAGAGACTCCAAGCGAGATGTAATTTCCTTCCCCTTCAACCACAAATTAATTTAGCTTCTCAATCCACATGGGACATTCAAAATATTTCAGAAACAGATTTCTAATGACTCTGAAGTAGAACCAGGATTGCATCTTTTTGTAATTTCAATCTGCATGGTGCCACTACGCTACAAGTTGCTTTTGTTTATTTAGGCTTTTTTTTTTTGTCTCTAAAGCCATGGCTTTCAATTACACCTAATCTCTAAATTTTACCATGGGAACGGATTAAAAAAATGCCTGAACACTTCAGTTTTGGAGAATCTCCAAAAGAAATGCTTTCCACCTATTTCATAAAGCCTATTTTGGCTAAAGACAGCCTAGAGCAACAATAGATACAGATGCTTTACAAAACATCTCTAATAAAAATAATGGAAGAGCTACAGATCAAACATGAAAAATCTTTCCACAGTTAGAGAAGGAACCATACCAGCTTGGGTACTGTCTTTCAACCTTAAGGACATTCTCATCAAGATCAGTACAAAGTCAGATTTCCTGAGCATTAGGGAAGAATTAAATTCATAGAACAAAAGGTGTAATTTGTTTCAGTCTCAACCAAAATGAAACAAAGTTCTTAACACTTCTCAGATGTAGATCACTGCTACATTCCTCTGAATTTTTTATTGCTACCACAGTAATGAGACATAAGTAGAAAGAGCATTGTTTTCCCCAAAGAAATGTGGTGGCTACCTTAACAAAATGTAGATCACTAAGACACACTAAGGTTTAAAAAAAAGCTATTCTGATTTAACAAAAAAGTTTAAGTTCATCTTTAAACAAAAAAAAGGAACTGAAACGTTACACTGCAGCTTACAAGCACATTCTTACATTTCAGTAACTAGGAAGCGCAGGTCATGGCAACGAAAAGCCCTGAAGTTGGCAAAAATGTGTCGACACTATATACGCAAAATACCAGCTTAAATGAAACTTGTTTAATACCACCCAATAATACCCAGTTTCTATTAGTTCTGCTGCTTGGACAGAGAAAAACATTCCTGCTTGTTCCGCACCACACAAGCGCAAACACACCTTTGCTCATCGTCTGGTCGTTTGATCAAATTGAACAGTATGTGCAGAAGCTGATCTCTCTCTTTGGGTTCAGGATGGAGGCAGGCTGTACACAGTATGAGTGGGATCAATTCCTAAAAAGTTGTGGATAGGGGAAAACCAAACAAAGTAAAATTGCTTTGGGCATACATTCATTAACAGCAAAAGAAACTAAGAAGATAAATCTAACATCACATAACAACATCAAAACAGTTAGAAAAGATACTTTGGAGTCGTGAAGTCTTTTTAAGTGACCCGGGGAAAGTGAAGGTCTACAAAAGTTAGAATTATTTTCCTGCTAGGAAAAATCAGGGGAGAACCAGCACATAAAATGAAAAGCTCTGCAAAGATTACAATTAACATAGGCAGGTCACCTGTAACCAGAATTAGAGGACAATCATGGTTTCAACCGTTTTCACTACCTACTGAACAGAAGCTCCACAGACATCTATGGAACAAAGCTCCTATAAAAAAATGCCACGGAGTTAAAGATGAAAATTTCCAACTAAACATGCACACAGTTTTGTGCACAAGATTGAATAAGCACTGAGAAACATACATTGGTAAAGGTGACTGCAGACAGATTTTGTGTTGACTGAGAATGATCTGATTTTTGTAAAGGTTCTATGATTTTTTTCTTTCATACAGAAGCAATCTCTGAAATAGAATTTTCTTTTTGGAGCAATTAAAATTCCTTAAGGAACAAATTATGAAGAAAATACTGTCTAAAACACCTCCTCCTTTCTACATATGCCTACAGAGCTCATGGTATTCATTCCCAAAAGAAACAAATGTTTCTAAAACATTGTCTGGAAGTCCCCTTCCCTTGACCTTGTTGATGTGAGCTTTTACTCCAACTGCATTTGGAAGCCAGACAGTTTCTGGGTGATTTAATATCTTAGGGACAGAAACATCACACTGGGAGGTCAGGAAAAAAAGAACAAGAAAAACCTCAGAGTCTGCAAAAAATATGGGCAAGTAATCTGGAGATTACCTCGCACACCTGCTGGGTACTTCGCAGCCACTCTCAGCAGAAAGACTTTTTGTGAATTACTAAGTCCTGACAAATAAGTAGGTGACAGTGGGAAACACAACTAATGTTAGTAGGAGAGATTATATAAAACCTGGAAAAATCTGTGGTGGTTTGGAATGACTTTGCAGGGAGGTGCCAATTTCTTCTTGCAGACATTCAAAGTGACCTAATCATGATGTTCTTGTGGACTTGTGGAAACACCACTGACAACATCCTCACTTGCTCAACTTGTATTTTCCTAAACAGCAGGAGCTATGTTTATATTAAACATAGAACAATTCTCCATTTTAGAGCAGTGTCTAAGCTAGTCAGCTGCTAACAAGCTTTTTTTTCATTTTACAAGAATTCTACTCAGTGTGCCATTTTCCATCCCCAAAGATGACCAAGACACAACCTAAACCGTATTTTAACATTCAGTGATTCTGGAAGATATTTCGGCAATATTTAACTCAATTATGATACAGATTAGGGAATTTATGACAGCGGAAACAACATGGAAATATCCTACCTATCACTTAAAAAAAATCTAAAAGAAGAAAAGGAGAAATAAAAAAGAAATTTGAATAATTTGAACATTTCCATTTCTTAATACTTTTAAGAGTAATGAGGTTGTTTTTAAATAAGTGTAGCACAACACAAAATAACATGAACTGCAGACGTGCATTAAAGAAACTTTACAAATTAAATTGCATGAAGAACTAAATAACTTTCTTCAGCTGAGAGCTTCTTTCCCTCTAGAATCGGCATGTTAGATTTTATTATTTTTGGATATTTAAGATTTTTGCCCATTTAAAGTCTGGGAAACGGGTTTAATCTATTTAACTTTTTTTTTATACTGCACAGAATTTTCTCTCCTGCAAACACTGCTTTAATTCAAAAAGATTTGAAAGAATATTACTAAAATAATACCCGCCCCAAACACCACTCTAAATACCACTACTTATACATTAAAGTAAAATCTTTTAAATAGGAAATCTGATTGCAATTTGTAGATACAGAAGAAAATTACTACCTTCACCATAAAGAATAAAGCTCATTATGGAACTTAAAGCTAAAGAAACAGCTGTTACTTTAGTGAAACCTAAATTTCTAAAATCTACACTAACTTCACAGTATTCAGCTGCTCTTGTAAGTATTCTTAAACACACCTATGAAAAACTTTAGAAAGAATATATACCCCGTTAAATGGGTCATTTATGGGGTTGTTGATTCATCTGCTGAAATCAACACATTGACTTCACTTTCTTAGTATGTTTGAGTATCTACTCAAAAATCTCAACTGCTTACTCAGAACTACTGCTAGATTCTAAAACAGTGCTATGAAGTGGGGTTTTTCTAAGCTTCTTATTGAATTTAAGGAAGTTCAAGTTGTCTTTTTTCAGCTGAGTCTGCATGAAAGAAAAACAACTGAGAATATTCACCTAGAAACTACTGCCTTGTGTCTGAAAGGCTAATGAGTAACCTAAGAGCATTGACATGGGGCAGATACAAGGCTGGTGCTTTACCTTGCAGAAAGCTGGTTATTATAGCTGACGGAATTAGCTGTATTTTCTTGTCCATTGGTCACATTCTCTCATGCATACTATGGGAGAAGAGAGTGTTCTCTGCATCGCTGCATCAGTGCTTCTACAGTTCCTTCTATTAAGGGGAGTGGAGAAACAGTGAGATGTCTTGAACAGTGTTTTCTGGACTCCCTATAGCCCTCACGGACAGCAAGGTAAAACTGGAAGCAAAGGGGACTGTGGGACCAGAAGAACAAAACTGCTCTACAGAGGGACAAAACAGGTCAAGTGAAGTCTGCCAAAGACTTATAAGGGGCAGATTCTTCTTAGGACATTCAGGAGCATTAAGAACAAAAACCAACCTACAGGTAGGTTTGAGCTCATTTCTTCCTGTTGCTAAGGGTCATGCCTTTGATGTAGACTTGTTTTACAAATCTCAGATTTTTCATTCTTGAAACCAGTAGAGAAGCAATAGAAAGTAGTAGTTTTCCAATAAGACATGGTAAGATTAGTATTTGGCCTTTAAAATTAAAGAGAAAAGTTCACAACATGATTATGGATATTCTATATAATTATTAATAATCAAGGAGTGGACTTCCAATGCTATTTGAAACACTCTGCATTCCTTGGGAAGGAATACCACTTGTGCTGACAGTCATAAAACGAGAACTTAAGTTTCAAAAAACCCCAACTCTCCCTCTATTTAATTTTGGATCCTTCCTAAACATCCTGCTCATCCCCAAGTCCTTCTTTTCTCTTTTGCCTCTGAGTTCACAACATGAATTTTGATAGTTTCTATTGGTGTTAGTTAACAGGATTCACTAGTGACTTTCACGACCATAGCAAGAAGAGTGACTTTCCAGACCTCTGATACTGTTTTCCTGTTTGATTCCAAGCAGACTGATATCATAACCTCGTCAGCATTTGCAGCTTGATGCAATAAAACATTATGTGTCATAGGTCCCACCTCTACTACTGAAAAGCCAAGTTCATATCTGAGGCAGTTTATACCTGTGAGCTACCCAGATGTAGAATGAAGAGAAAGAAGTTATTTTGGTTTTACCGTGAGAGAAGCTACATACAGATGACTGACAGACAATGCTATGAGGCTGACCTAGCACACTGCACAGGAGAACTGAAACAGCCCATCTTCTCTCTGCTCTACTTCTGTGTAACTCTCCATGTAGGTATCTCCACAGAAAAACTCACGCTTTTCTCACCATAGTATCTCTGGACAATTTCTTCCTTACTTAAAAAAACTTGCTCCATTATATTTGAAAAGGATTCACTATTTGAGTTGATTAAAGTTCTCAGTAAAGGCAACATTTACACAAGCATATGGAGTAGCTTCTTCCATTATGGTCAAAAGAACATGGCTTTTTTAATAGTAATTAGTACCACCTAAACTATATGCAAGACAGTTCCTCCTACATATTAAAAGTATTACAACAAAATATTAAACTTTGAGTTTTTTAAAAGCGCATCATATAGCGAGCATCTTAGATGGTAGCAAGGAATTTTCTGTCAATATTGTTTCCATCATTATAACTATGTTTTGCTAAACATTCCAACAAGTCTTCTACATCTTAGTTGCTGTCATTTATTACTGTCTTCATGTTGGAATGCTCATAAGCAAAGTAATTATCTCAAAGAATAAATTTAACTAGTGCTAAGTGTCAAGACTGGTTACTTTAGTAGGTTCAAATAATATTTTTTATTACTCCAAATATTAATGTATTAATATTGCAAGCAGGTGACAGCAAATAAACCAGGATGACATGATCAATTTTGTTAATGTGTTCCTTTTACTCTTCTTTAATAGTCAATGCTTATATTGTGAACCAACGCTATGTTAAAATTATTCTGTAACTTAGCTTCTGACAACAAGTAAATAAAATAAAATAATCTTATTGTCTGTAACTGAAATAGCTGAAGGTACCAACAAACCACTGATAGGGACTTTCTTGGGCAAGAATGTATTTGAAGTTCAGAATTCATCCTTTTAGTTTTAAAATTAAAAAAGTATTTAATCATAGGATTAAGGCATGACTCAAAACTTTGTGCTACTAATCTTACTAATATTAAAATCACAGCTCTAATTACCTTTCATGGGGTGAGTCTATTATTCCAGGATCCAAAGTAAGCCTCTCAGAGATCCCAAAGGGATGCTTTTACATAAAAATCAGTGGTAGGATGTCGGTATGAAAAAACTTTGTACTTCTTTGTCTGTATCTACTGTTTATTTGAAAACACACATATAGAAGTTTGTGATACAACAAAAGCTGGCAATTCAAATCATAAACATAAAATTCAACTCCTTGCATCCATGACCTATGTAAGCTTTATAGACAAAATTGTGGAAGACATCAGCTTTCAAACTAGAGATGAAAAGGACACTCTAAGTGACTGAGCTATTTTACTCTAAGGAAACTGCACTAGGCCCTCATATCAAGGAGAAGGGAACTAAAGGACTTAAAAAATGGTTATGCCTCATGTTTCTGGAGCACCCTCACCCCTAGAACAAAGAAGCCCTGCAAGCCAAAACCAACACTGCATGTATACCAGAAAAGGACCAGCAAACAGGCTGTGGTCAACACTACCCCTGTTTTTTAGAAACAATCTACAGAAGCCTACAGCAATGTAAGTTTTACAGAGTAACAAAGTATTGTAATTGCTCATTTAGATTCCTTTATTCTCCCCTACAATGTGAAATTAAAGTGATCATCTAGAAGATATTGACAACTGACAATTTTCATGCCCAGCAACTCAAGTTTATGTACCTTTATCCGTATCCAACCAGAATGAAATCTGCTTGACACAACCCTGGAAACAGACAATTAAATATACTGCCAAGATCTGACACACTATTCTTTTACATGTCTTTAACAAAGCTAATATTTTATGGCATTTAAAGTATAAGACTGAGAAGAAAATTTGTAGTAAGATACTCAACTCTACTGTGTTTTAAGAGACATGCCAGAGAATTAAAGTGCCTTGGTGATATTTATGTGCAGTTACTGCATATTAATGTGATTACTTTCAATCTACAGTGGAGATTTAGTGGAAGTGAGAATGGCATCAACTCAGAGCCTGAAGATTCAACATTATCTTTGCTTCAACTTTACAAACAAATAAAAGCAAAACTCTGTTGTTAACATGTTGAACTCCCCATAAATAACAGTTTCTCAGTATAACTATTCAGTGGTGCATATTCAGTAGACCACTACTATAATAATTTTGCTAAATTTGCATAACACAAAAGGAAGTTAAAGACTAACACTGGAATAATGGGAGAGATGAAAGATGTAAATAATTCAATAAAAGTGTTGATTAATAACAAGAGTAATAAGATATTAAGCAAAAAGTTTACTCTAGGCCAAACCCCATTAAAAGACTTTATACTGCAGAGTATGGAAGTTGCACATACAAGGTTACTCCTTTCCTGACAAAAACCATTGACTTTTACATTTTAGAAAGCGTAAAAAATGAGCATTGCACTGATTAGTTATTGCAAAAATTTTAAAAGACTGCTTCTCTCTAATTACATTTTAGCCAAAGGAATCTTTTTTATGGTACATCTGTTAACAAATTGAAGGTGGCTGATTTTACTTTTGCATGTTTTTGATTGTTAATGTATTTTAAGTGGTAAAAAGGCAATTGAGAAAGCAGATTCCAATGTAGATCAATATTTATGAATCCAAGCTGCTCATTTGCAAGAAGTGTTATCATAGACTGCATACCCAACCAATGGGCTTTTTTTTTTTTTAAGAACTGGGTTTTAGCATTTTGTTACTGCTCATTCCACTTACTGTTATGTGGATTTTTTGCAACATCTCCTTTATTTGTGAGTGCATTCACGTGAGTGCATTCACATACAAATCTAAATATTGATATAGACGTTTTCAGGGAGTTAAGATAACCTAAATGCTTGAGATGAAAACAAAATTAAATTTNGGATTTTTTGCAACATCTCCTTTATTTGTGAGTGCATTCACATACAAATCTAAATATTGACATAGACGTTTTCAGGGAGTTAAGATAACCTAAATGCTTGAGATGAAAACAAAATTAAATTTATATGTTGTTACATGAATTTTGATGACTACAAATTGCTTTGAGGCAATTTTGCTGTATGATGCATTATTGGTTTTACACAGTTGAACTGCTTTTTCAGAAACAACTAAAATGATCTCCTCAGCCACTCTACTCAATACTGTGCGTTTCCTTCTTTCTTACCTTTCATTGGAACCTAAACTACAGACACTGAAGAACAATTAAAACTGCACCAATAGACAAAAATAAAAAATAATTTCAGAAATGTCAACTATAATATTTGCTGGAACACTTACTACCAGATCAGGCAGGCTGCTACTGCCCTTAAGATGCTTAAAAGCATAGGAAAAATGGTTTCTGAATCTCTGCCAATGGACAACAACGACTGAGAGGTTGTCAACCTCCGCAAACTCAGTTTCCCCGAAATGAAGATGCACAGCATGTAATTTTCAGCTTAAGATTTTGCAACCAATTTCAACATGATGAATGCTTAAAGAACAAAGTATTCCAGGGAGTCATAAAAAAATTGTTTAACTCTCATCCTAACACATTGATAGTGTAAGATCTTAAATAGATTCTAGTTCTGAAACCATTCTTCTAGTTTCAGAACAGACTGGCAAACACTTTGCATTTGTGAGCTGAACCTGTTACGCATCTTTCTCCAATTAGTGATCTTTAGGTATATTCTTACACCACTTCTCTCTGCAAGTCTCATTATAAGGCTGTTTTTGGACAAGAGTCAGTTATACCTTGTTGAAGACAGCCTAGTTCTTAGGTTAGCTTTTCATAATATTGATTATGATAAATACTGACAGATGGTCTACCTAACTTTTCCTTCAAGTTCCATGACTACATCAGAAAGATCATTACAATAGTTACAGCAAAAGGTGGTAGGTAACTGAAAAAAAGGTATTTTTAAAGCAAATTTCAATCCCTGAAACATTAAGCATCCTGTGTAATCCAATTACTCAATTGTCATTTGTGGCTTTTTAAGTTAAACTGAAACAGATAATTTAAGGCAAAAATACATGTAATCAAATGTAACTTTCACTGTAAAACAACCTAAGTAGGAAACAGACTAAAAGGCCACAAAAATATTCAATACATTACACAGATATGCTACCAGCTGTGAGAAGAAGCCAAAATACCACATCCTGCCAAGCAGAAGGAAGGAAAGGAATAAATAAGAAATCAGAAATTAAGCACTGATCCAGGAACATTCACAGAATTATTGTGAAAGACAGAAGCATTTCCAGAGCACCCAGTTAACACCCCCACCCCCTCAGAAAAAAAAAGCCTTTTATGAATTTTCAAAACATGACACATATCTCAAGTTCACCATGTCAGCTGCTGATAATTACTTGTATGGTATAAAATTTTAGATTACAGGATCAGTACAAATTTCTTGAGGAATTTTCAAAGCCTTAAAATGAATTTATGCAAAACACACGACTAAGTCTACCATACTGTAGGTCCCCTCAACAAGGACTAAAACTTGCTCAACAAGATATGCTACTTCAAACCCTTTATTTCAGTGTCAATTATAAGGACACTGAATTTTTGTTTGATATGTCTTCTTGAGTTTTTTTTTTAACATATTTGGTAACGTGCAATATTTACACAAAACAAAACAAAACTAGTCATATTTTTTTTCCTTCCTTTCATATGCTATATAGCAAACCATCACCTTCAGTTACATTCAAAACACACATTACATGTTCATAAATTTTAGTTAGTCTAATTTTAAAGTTAAGGAAAACATATAGGCAAGATTGCTCATTTTCTTACAAAGGGGTATTTTTGATGAACCTTTACTCGGCTGATACATGGAGCTTTGAAGAAAATACATTAAAATAAATTTTTCTGTTGAAAATTATTTTTGTTGAAGTACATAGTGCTGCAAAAGAACCTGAACATTATTCCTTATTTAAATTGATAGTCAAAATAAACCAAACAATGTTTGAACTCATAGCCCCTGTTCTTTACAATACACACTGATATGGTCTTCCCTAACAAAAACATTTGTGCTACCACAAACAGACGGACCTACAGTAACAGTCTTGCTGAATGCTAATGGGTGCCTTAAGCAGAGGAAGAAATATTAGGATACCATGCAGGTTTACTGAACTCACCTGACAGAGGTGTAAAACCATTTTCTAGGAGCAGAGATGCATGCACAAAAGTAAGAACATGATTGCAAGTAACAGACTTTCATGAAATTAGACACATCTTCAAAATGAAAAACAAAATATTGTGATAAAAATAAAATGTAAAATTTCAGGGTTCCTCACCTCTCGCTTTGCAAGCAGCACATTAGGAACAATATGAGGCAGGCAGCGTCCCAACATTAACATGACACTTTTTTCACTGTCTGCAATCCGAGATACCTAGAAAACCAAGTTGCTTGTTTGCTTTTTTCAGAAGCACAGGCACAGAAAAATACCATTTGAAAGGAATAATAAAAATTGCAGCAGTCTGATCACTTACCAGAAAAGTATTTAATTTACTCCCACACATTAAGCTGTAAGTTTTTGATGTGTCAGTAATTTCAAAAGCATGAATCCACTTCTAGAGACTCAAAACTTCCCAGTAATTACACTTCTATCACTAGGTTTCATTATATTACGCATAAAATCTGAAAGCATATCCTTTATCTCTTAACTTTCATGCACATAGATTCATCTCTCCATCTATGTCTTGTTTCAAAGCAATTATTGCTTGTTTAACTATTGCTGCCATGCAAAATGAAGGATCTTCTAGTTTATGTCAACTGGAAATATACCTCTGATCCCAAACGGCTGTCTGCTGACATCCGACAGAAAGACAGTAGTGCTTGATGGAAAGCTGGTGACAATTTCCTGAAATATCATCAAAAAGGGAGGGGAGAAAAAAGCATAAATCAGAAAGGTGATAAAGCAAGTTCTTTCACTCTGGTTTAATCAGCTAGGTAAAATGACATCCAGAAAGCATGTTTAAGTAATGCATACTACAGAAGTTTTAAAATTATCTTTGACTTTTAGAGTGTTTAGTTTGTAGCAAGAAAAAAACCTGAGTGTCCTAATTAAAAGTTACTTTTAGTTCCAAAAAATATAACATCTTTCAAACTGCAGCACAGACAAAAATAGGACTAAAGCATGAAGAAAAGGAAGCTTAGGCAATACAAGAGGAAGCATACAATTATGCAAACGGGGTGGAGTGGGCAGAGAAATCACACGAAACAGTAATTTTGCTTAATGCTCTGATTCTGCACATTGAACAAAAGCATTTGAGTAGTCAGTCAAGTTACAAGCTTCAAGCTTATACAGTTTGCTCAACTGCCACTTTGGGATCTATCTTTGGATTCAAACACAGCCAGAACCTCAAAATCAACCTTAAACTGCTGTCTAAGCCCTCATACAGGGTGCATCTGCACAAGCACTGCCTCATGGCCATATCCAGCACTAGCCAACACAGCCGAGCTACTCAAAGCCTTAAGCATCCATATCAAACCCTGATAACAGCCTCAAAACAGCCTTGTCTGAAGAGGATAATTTGGCAGAAACGTTCTCAGAAAACAATTACTGACCACTACATTAAACAGGCACGCAGCAGCACTCTATTTTCCCAGTAACGACAACTTCCTCTGTGCCTTATCTGAGGCCTGTACTTAGATGCTAATCTAACACTGCTTCATCCACTATGTTTAAAGAAGAAAAACATTTGTCTCTCAAAACATGCACAGAACACATCTCGCCCATTACCATCATCTGCTGTTTGAATCCTCTAATGACACTGAGACGAGGCAGTTCCTGTTTCTTATGTGGAAACTGGTAACGCCTTTGAACCCTCAAAAATGCACCCGAGCGCACAGAATCCTACACACAAACAATTATGTGCATGGATGTACATTTTATCTAATAGATTGAAACATAATACTTCTTAGTAGATACACCATCATTCACCCTTTCCTAACTGAAAAAGCCCATTATGAATCAAAGCTCCTACTTATAATTACTTAAACTAATCCAAGAGGATATTGATAAATATACCAGTTTTCCTCTTCTCGCTAGTTAGAAAATTACGATAAATAAGAATTTCTACTTATTACTTAAAATCAATTTTCTTTCTTAATAGTATGGAATTTAAAGTACATTTTAAATTTTAATGAAAGAAGATTGATTGAATTCTAATCAGCTTGGTTTTGTGCAAGGTTCACTTTAAAAAAGTTACTAAACTACTTAAATGGTAGCTAGTTGTAAAGGATCTCTGTTTCACAATGTTAGTCCTTATGCTGTAAAATATTCTTGACTGACAGACTGACAGGCTCTAATCAAGACTCTACAGTCTCCTTATACTGGGACAACACGAGCAAGCATTGCAAAGCAGCAGCTTAACACTAACACAGAGGCAAGGCCTTGGCCAGCCCTCTGCCCAGGCTGTCCTTCAACTTGGCATTCATACCACAGAACGTCAGATCCTTTCCCACTTGGAATCCTAATTAAAGTCCTACATAAAGGCAAAGTTCCATTCCCACTTAGCAGAGACTGAAAAGTAAGTATAACAATATGTCACTGAATGTCCCTGTGGGTTAAATAACAGCAAGCTCTGGGCAGCGTGGATCCTGTTACAATTGCTGGCTATACTTGGAGTCCAGAAAGCTTCTCCTTTATGAAGTCTAAAAAAAATTCTTGATGGCTACGTTGGACAAAAACAACAAAAGACCAAGGCCTCTTGCACACAAGTCAGTGGCAAGTCTCTTCAAGGGCCAACAGATGCCAGTAGTGAAGATGTTCAAATATAAGAAAATACAACAAAAAAACCCCCCAAGCACTACTAATCTATTCCATATAACTCTGGGACAAAAGAGTCAATTCACTCAAAAAGCCAGGACTGCTATATACAGAAAACACCTTGTATTTGGTGAAAATTACCACACACCTTAAATTAGTTGAATAAACACATGTAGTGCAGTCTATTTAAACCACTGCTAGTGCTTTGTACTGCAATCTGTTAACCGAGGCATTTTTCCAATGATGGCCATGTCCTCATTTACCAGCATGCACACACAGCTGCTCTGAGTGCAGTCACACAAAGCAGGCTCACTTCCTCTTCTCTCTTCCCATCTGGGCAAGATTTATGCCAAGAATACACTCTATAGATACAGTAGTAACAATCTTGCCTTTTAGGATAGAGTCTTAGTTTTTAACCCTTCTTAATACATTCTGAATAACTTATAGTAATTGTCTTCTACAAATAACCCTGGATTGAAATCAATAAATACCCAGCATTTCTATTCTGCTGCTTCTCCCACAGACCTCAAAACATTTAACAAATAATCTATTTTCTTAGTGAAAAAAAAATACTGTATTATTACAAACCTAGGGCATAATCCAGGAAGAAAATTTAGTACTAGATACTGATCTATAAAAGACTGTATCAAATATGCTTTCCTTTGACCCTTCACTGACATATTAAGCCCAAAGCAGAGTACAAAAATAGCTACATATTACGCATGCATTACTTATTTCTGCAGTGAACTGCATTTGAGGGGACTTCTGAAGTTAACTCAATGGGGATTCACGGCTTCATTGAACTACTTTTCAAATAAATCTATGTGCAGTTACATTTAAAACAGCTGTGAGCAGCTAAACAAATGCTGTTCTTCTAGACTCTACTGTCATAAATTCCACTGGAAATACACAGTTCATTCCTCACTCAGTGATTTAATCCTATTTTGATATACATCCTCACTATCCCCAAACCATCAATCTAATATTCATGCACTTAATGCCACCCAACACTCACCATTAATCTGAGCAAAAAGAAAATTGCAACAACCCAAACGAAAGTAGGTAGACAAGTATATAGCAACCAATGCAAAACAGCTGTAAGTTTTGATTACTAAACAGTCTGGATTTTCAGCTAGGATATGAAAGAAACTTAAAAAGAAAAAAATCTAGAAAGCTTAAATCAAACCACTGACCATTTTCCAGAAAAATCTAAGCTGTTCTACTTTCCTGTTAAACACTAGTATAGTCAACTAAGAGAGAAGAAATTTGTTACGAGACTCTAAAGTATTATATTCAGAAACCAGAAATCTTCCCTCCTGTCCAATTCTAAAAGTTAAGATATCACTGAAAAAGTAGTCCTGACTCTAGAAGTTAATGCAAGAAGTACAGAAAATCCAGAAAAAGAAGGATTGTTAGGGTTTGCAAGAAAAGATAATTATTAGCAGGGTTAGCAACTCCTTTTTTTTTTGGGTGTTCTTTTCCTTCCCCCCACTACAAGCTTGCAGTTATTTTTCCATCTGCACAGAATGTCATAGAGATTTCCACTTGGTATTTTCAGATGGAAAGATAATTCTAGAAACAAATTACAGTATCAACACCAGCTCACTAAGCTCACTAAGGGAACTGATAAAATACAAAGCAGGGTGGCTGCCTGCTTCCCTAGGAACAGCAACGGTAAGATCATAAGGTGATCTATTTGCATATCTTTGTCCACAGTGGTAACAATTACAAGTTGTACGTACCCTCATTATGTCTGTGGTCCGTGTTACTCCTGATGACTACAGTGGTTTATCTATCACTTAATGAACAAGTCACTTTCCCTCTTCACTATAAAAACACTTGTACAGGTTGAAAGGGCTTTCTCAAGAATACTTAGAAACTCAGTCTCCAAGAAATAACACAACATGAATACCCTATTTTAGTTAAAAGAATCATAGCTACCCAGTGAAGGCTTGCCCCAAAATCAAAACTCAAAAATGCAGTATTGCCATTAGATACCTTTCTGATAATTAAAAAATAAGTAAATGAAAAATAGTACTTCTCTCTAGGAGAGTTATATCTACATCTACACAGAAACAGTAAAAAATTTTTCCAACAACTCTTCAAGCAGAAAAGAAGAGAATTATGAAATTAAAACTTAAAAGAGAATGGAACTATCTTGTCTTCCCATTCACTATTCTGATTATATCTATTTTTTTGTTGCAAACAGGGCTGGCATTAGAAACAAGTACAAAGTGAAAAGAAATTCCGAAACTTAATACTAAAACTGTAGGTTTGTCATATGTACTCCTTCCTACAGAGATTAGGAACAATATAAAAATATCAGCACTGTACCCTAGAGGTAGTTTAAGGCTTATTTGCCTTCAAAACACAACTGATCTATTAATTGGCAGAACTGCACTGTTAGAAAAATATCTACTCACTTTACAAGAATTTTTAATTATAGCATGCAGTTTACAACTTATCACTAACCTATTGGGTTTATCAAAGTGGACTGCAGCTTTAGATGATGGAGCACATGAGGACAGTTTTTCTGTTTCTTTAGAGGGCATAGAATTTAGCATATCATCTTTAGAAGTCCTTGAATCCACTTCAGCTGATAAAGCAAGGCTTGTTTCCTCCATGTTTCCGTGTTTATCGTCACTCTCAGAGCTCTTGATATCCAAGTACCGTCCATTGTCCTCTGAGACTGTGAGAGGCACTTGTTTTAAAGAAGGATGGGGAGCTACACCATAAACTGTTGACACAGCAAAGTTTTCATTCTTGAGAAGATCTATTTCACTGAAAAAGAAAAATATGAAGTCTTCTTGTAGCTTTCATGCAAATGCTGTTCAAATCACATGACTGCAGCACAGAAATGAAGACAACAAACTGAAGAGCTCAACATACTCAAGAGCTCCCTTCTTCAATTCATGTGTGTTTAAAAATTCCCTGTAACAGCAATAACTTTCATCACACAAACTGTTCAAATAAGCACTACTTTCATTCAGTACTTCAGTAAATAATTAGTAGCAGGAAAAATGTTGCACTCTGAGTGAGTGAATCAATGAAACAAGTGAGTAACAACAGTTTTATCTCCTGGCTGAAATGTGAGGACTGAAACACAAATTGTCAAAAGACAGAACTCTACAAAACTTACAACACTACAGTGGTGAATCAGTATGTACTATCCTATCTGGCTTTGAAATGGTAACTATACAAGTCAATAAAGACACTTAAAATTTATGTACCTTCCCCCATGCTGCATTAGTACACCTCTTAAGAGGAATGATATCTTACGGCTTACAGAATGATATGTTTTGACCAAACTTTTAAGTGTCTTTTCTTCCACTGTTATTAAAGATCTTGTCATGTCTACTAGTCTTGCTCTTCAGAAAGAAAAACTGTGTGGACATCAGATGTTAAAACAAGCATCTTTCTGACAGTAGTTGCAAGTTGTACACATCAAGAAGTGACATAAAGCTAATTGAAGAAAAAACCTATGTAAAACAGATCAGAAGTGACTCTGTTTTCAGAGAACTAAAGAAGTTACATTGAAAGAACAAAACTGATTACAAAATTAAATTATGTCGGTAATAACAGGGAAATAGTCAGTTTGAAGTCTCTTCCTTTTTCTAAATCAAATACCATGTATTGAAAAGGAAAGACTGCCCTGCCCTGAAGAATTCACAGTCATTTCCTACGTCTAAATTATGTTTTCATATATGTGCTAGAAGAATATTGAAAAGTTATCCAACATTTATCAGCAGTCAAGTAGGTTGATAAGTACATACCTTTCAAGTCTTCGGATTTGTTCCATCAAAGACCATTTCTCACTGTTTAACACACTAATTTGATCTTCTAATTTTTGCACTATTAAACATTGCTAAACACAAGACAGAAACAAAAGAGTTTAGTACAATAAAGTTAAGTAGTTCAGTAAAGAGCTGTAACATTTCTTCTGTACAGCCTTACTTCTATTGACTGTGGTGTTGTTTCAAACACAGGGACGGTCCCAAGTATAGGAGTGTCAGCCTCTAACTCATCATCTTCTACACCAACTGATGCATCCACCACATCTCTTGCAGTAACATGATGGTTTCCAAAGTCACGGTAGAGTTGTAACAGGTCAGGAGGTTTTGGAATGTTCAATCCTACATCATCCCAAAGTTCAAAATCCTTCAAAAGAATAAAAGAAACTAAAGCATATAATATACTTCCTTTTATTTTCATTTCTCTTCCTCATTTGACCACAGCTGATGCAATAGCAAAATAATCACATCAAGACTGCATTGTAGTAAATCAGATAGAAGCTTAACTAAGCAAGAAACAACAGTAGAGGAAGGATCCACTTCATGAACCAAAGCAGTTTCATCCTAAAGGCAGCTCTAGGTAACATACTAGAGACAGGACCCTCCAAAACCACAAAGGTTACTTTTTTTTCCTAAGACATGAACACTTTTTAGAATCAGAAATAACATTGCTCAAATTCTAGCAGAAGCCAATGCAGTTGATACAAGGCAGAGATACTAGTTTTGTTTTAATTTAATTCACAAGTGCAGGCGTAATTTCCCTGAGGCAGACAGTCACAGTATCACAGAATCATTTAGGTTGCAAAAGACTTCTGAGATTATTGAGTCTAACCTTTGACTGATCATCACCATGTAAACAAGACCAGAGCACTAAGTGCCATGTCCAGTCATTTCTTGAAAACCTCCAGGGACAGTGACTCCATCACCTCCCTGGGCAGTCTGTTCCACAGTTTAACATTTCCATGAAGAAATTCCTCCCAATGCCCAAAATAGCTCAAACAGCTCTGTAGATGACTGAAAGTGAGGTGCAAACAATACAAGGGCCTCCTGTCTCAAACCATCACTCTATGTTCTTCCTTTTCTTATTGACATCTTATCATCCTATTAGTACAAGATTATTCCATGTCTGTATATATAAATAAGTATGTGCACTGTTACACAAGAGTTGTGATGGTCTCTTTAATGACATTAAATTTAAGTATTTGTTTAATCTTTTTTTCCTATTGTTCCCAGTCTTCATCATATTTTTTCCATACTCTGGTCACATACATTTATTTGAGGAAAGATTATTTTCTCAAAGAATGATGTGAATAATGTAGAAAAAAAAGTGCCTACTATACTATATGTTAATTGCAGTATGTTTATATTTACCTTTTAGAATTAAGAATTTTGCCTTTTTTTTTGGCTAATTATCTCACAACACAAAACAGTCTCAGTTGAGAACACAAATAGTAAGGATAAACTCTTCATCTTCTCTCTTTTGGGGGCCGTATTCTCCCAAGTATTTGGATGTTAAGTGCAAATATTCAGTGGAGGTGGATGTTTCAGTAATTCTATTTAACAACATATTTGCTTTACAGATCAGGATATGAAACACAGGAAAAGTATAGGAAGACCAGTTACAGATAAAACTGGATTAAATTCTGTATTTAATTCTTCGGTAATATTCCAGTTTTATGATGAATACATATTGGGTGTTGATGTTACTGGGTGTTCTGTCTACCCAGAAACCGTCAGAATGAAATTAGAACCTTCCAAACATTCAAAGATATTCTTCCCATCAAATGTAAGACAACAGAGATATAAAACTGATCATATTAAGAAAAAGGCATCCAAGCACAGCTATGTTGGGAAAGATCTAGGATAACACCTTATTACCAAGAGCTTCTTTAATACTGTATTCAATGCCATGGTTGATTAAGTATACTCACACACACACATACACGTGCCCAGAAGACAACCAATGAGGAAATTTTATATCCTGCACAAGTCAACTGAGTAGGATTTAAGGAAAAGATTATGTTTGAGATCGAGATCTTTGAGTTTAACTGAATGTGTGTCACACCAGAATACAAGGAAATATATAACTCACAGTATTTCACTTCTTGTTTTGCTTCCTTTAAAGAACGCAAGCACTCTGTCTCCTTCCTACAAATTTTGGGAAATTACTGCTCAAACTGCTGTGTTTCCAAACCATGGTTTGTATGTGAAAATGCTAACTAACATATTTAACTTTTAGAGCACTCATATATATGAAGCAAACTACATGCACAGGAAAAATCATTTAAGTTCACTGGAGTTTATGACAAGATCAGAATACGGAAAGCAGGCATGTAAAAAAAACCCCAAACAAACCCACAAGCAAACTTTACCTGATCATGATTTTCATCTGAAAATGTTATTGATGTAAGCTTGTAACTATTCTTCAATAAAAATTCATTAACTAGGAAGTTTAGAGCTCTTTTCTCAAGAGGTCTGATTGGCTCCTGGGAAAAAAAAAAAGAAAATACACTAGATCTTTGGTTTATCTCCCTTCCAACTATGGAAGCATATCCATGCTAAAATCCATGCAAAGCTCATTTATCACCAGCCACCTACCTGAATTTCAGGACTTGATTTATAATTTTTTCGTTCCTGCAAAGGAACTTCATTTTCTGGGGAGGAAAAAAAGAGTAACTAAATTTTACTCTCTCACAGAGGATGAGCTCAGCTACTTCTACATTGTTTAAAGTAGAGACTTAAGAAAAGGTTTATGTACACCACCTGCAGCCTGAGTCAGGTTGGCTCGAAGGGCCTGTATGGTCTCCTTGGCTTTCCGTAGTTCAAACTCCAGGACTGGACAGGGATTTGGATTAAACACACACAGGCATCCAACCAAGGAAAGGAAACAAAAATAAAATATAAAAAGCAAGGATGGGTGTGAAAAAAAAGATACTGTTTGTATTAAACATAAAGCATGCAGTCTTCATGGAACTTATGAACACATGCAGCAGAGTTGGTCTGAAAGCAAACTGGTGAACGTTTTCCATAGTTTCACTGGCCTTAGGTTAGCTAAGTCAAAATTTCAAGCTGTCTGACAAGGACTCGCTGTAAGGTTTTGGGAAAATATTTGGGAGCTGAGGCTGTCATCAAATGTTTTGGTTTTTTGGGGCAAGAGGAGTATGCGGGCAATCAAAACACAGATATAAATGAAGCAAATATGTCGTGGCAGCAGAGCTGTCTCCATGTAGCAAAGCTTAAACCATGAAGTTAATGTACAGTCCCATTGAAACTACAGACTTTTTTTGGAAAATAAAATCATACACCAAAATTTTAGTAGTTTAAATGGGAGATCTTGAAATATACTTTATCTTACTAAAAAGAATAATCTCATTTTAAATTTCTCTTTAAAAATAGTGGAGTTTTAGGAACGTTCTACAGTCAATTAAGATTTTGAATTCAGTTCACTGAATTCAAATGAAGAGATGCACAAGACCAAAAACACCCCAAAAGTGCAGCTCTTCCACAGTACTTACAAAAAACTTTGAAAGAAAAAAAATCTTTGCACCATTATTCTTGAAAGTTTACAGTGATTTTCAAAGATCTAGAGCTAGCTTTATATTCAAAAATACTTAATTTTAGCTTTCTGCTCTCTCTTAAATTCACCTTTCCACTCCCCTAGTCACTGTTATGTGTTTCTCATGTTCCAATGTTTCCTCCAAAAAGGGCAGTGGTGATTTGTGTGCATTGGGATTTCATGTGTTTTGATGCTGAGGTCATATGTATATGGTGGCCTCAAATTTTAACCCTCTTGACCTTTGCAAAACATATAGAAAATGTTTTTTTAATAGCCATTTACACTTAGAACATCTAAGGAAATCTATTTAAGAGATTACCAGATAAATACATGCATTTCACTAATTGTCAGATTAATCTAATCACACTTAAATATACAATTACCAGAAGGAAGGACTCTTATACTTAACTAGAAGAGATGAGCAAAGAACACCTACCATGCTGAAGTGTTCAATAACCTATTTAGAATAGTTCCATATCTACTTTATTCCCATGCAAAATGAAAAATGTTGTAGCGCCTTTTAACAAGAAAGTTTCAATGAGATCTTTAATCACTTCCTGGAAACAATTTAACATGCCATTTTTAAATATTTACACAGAGGACAATGCACAGCAGAAACATTGCATTGGCCCTTGCTGGTAAAAAATGTTACTGAAGGCTGCAAATAAAACCAGTTCCTCTTTTGAGCATCTGTTACTAAGACTCTTTTGCTAATTAGCACTCATGGAAAAAAGATTCACTCAGTTTGCAATTCTGCATTAAAACTGAAGGAGTTACTACAGTACACCACATTTGCTACATGAAAGTAACTTGTTTGATGCACAGAATTTTACTGCAGCAATACAAAAGCGCAACTGAGGATACAATGAATAAAATATGTAAAATCTCTCTAGTATTCAGCAATGCTGATCTGCAAATACTTCTGTGCAACAAAGTTAGAAAATGCTCTCATGGTAAAGTACCTAATTTTAGCACTTCCTTGCATTTGAGTTACTTATTCGCAGTTGTAAGATACTAATTTGTTACTTTTTGAAAATTTTAAAGAACTCAAATTAAGTAATTTTTCTTATGGAAATGACTATGTGTTTACATTTTACATCTTGTAAAATATTTTCAAAGACCAGAACAGTTGCAGATCAGGAGTGCCCTGCACTAGAATGATATAAATAATAAAAAAAGTTTGAAAAACAACGCAAACTATAAAAACTCAGGAATCCAATTAAGGGAAATAGGAATAAGACATGTCTGAAGGCATAGAAAGCCAAAAAACTCATGTCAGACAAACCCATGTCAGACGGCAAGAATAGATTTTTAGTGAACTGTGATGATGCTGAAAATTCTTAGAAGTCATTAGGACTTTACCCATTCAACCTTAAAAGTAGATTACTCTGCTGCATGTTTCTGTTACATAGTAGAAGACTCTAGACATAGCACATTTGAGAAGCTGTCACTTGGTAGCATGTCACAACAGCTACATAATTCTACCACAACACAGCATTGTTACAGTTGTACCTCATCTAATCTTACTAATGCCACCATTATAATTGCCATCATATAAACCTTGATGCTTTCAAGTCAGTTACAAAGGTAGCTTTTATTTGAAGAAGTTTGTAGGTGTTTATACAATCATACGTGTAAATAGCTATATAACATTAACTTCAGACAAATGTTAAACTGTGATTAAAAGCTCTTTAAGTTATACTGAAATGTGATCTTCTGCCAAAACATGTAATGATTTTTAACTCAACATATCTGCCAATGAAATCAACACTAGAAATCCCCACGTTTTGATTCCATAACATTCTCTTAAATAAAAAGACAACCTTTAAACCCCTTTCTTTGTAACCATTATGAAGTATTGATTTTAATATAAATGACCTGATGTCTCCCCCTCTCCTGTTACGAAGCTGAAGCTATGCGTTCAGAAGCATTGACAAAGCCAGCTGAAGTTTAACTTCATGGTTGACTGGGCTGATAACATGTAGAACTCCTAGCACTTGTTGAAGGAGCTGACACTCCTTAATAATGATGCACAAAAGTTTTGCTGCAGACAGACTAAGAAAGGAAAGAATTAGATATGCCTTTACACCAGGAAAGCAAAGAACAGAAATTTAGAGCCTTGAAGTTGGGTAATCTTCCTATAAGGAAAGGGCATTTCTGAATAATTTAGTTTGCCTTAGGGGAGAAAACTATTCTAAATTTCAGTGGCTCTTCTGCTTTCTCTTTATTAAAAATTTCTAATCACTACAGATACCATCCTGAAAAGAAATAGAAAGCCTGACTTAAAATGGGTGAATCTTTCGAGCAAGCAATGATGCATTGGACCAAGGTTTTCAGATCAACCATTTTTAAATGTTTCCATTTTCATGCAGCTAATCTAATACACCTGAAAAGAGAAGTGCATATCATGAACGAGTAGCTTGTCTGCTGAGCTTTGAAATTTCAAAATTAAGCTTTCTCAAGGGTCTTATTCTATTGACTCACATTTATTAATGACTTCATAAGTTACTGAATCATAGATTGAGCAGTTACCTATGAAGAACAACCTGAAATTTGGAATCGAACTAGTTGTGATCTACATGAACAGCAGTCTTGTTGAGTCAAGGCCAAAAAGTTGAGGAAATAAACAGTACCTCTAAAATCATTCAGCACTTGCATTGTATAAGCAGTATTATTTCCAATTATATTAGAATTTTATATTCTACATATGAATTACCTTGTCAGATTTTTGCATACTTCACTATGAAGCATTCAGTACTTCAGACAATGGTAGAAGGGTAGTTTTATGTTGTGAAGCCACTATATGGCATTTGGACATTTTCTTTTAAAATAGTTCTCCTCTGAAGTATCAGGGGCCCCTGTGCTTACCCAGTTTTCATCAAACTTTCATACTGTGACAATCTTTGTTGCTCCTTAACTGCCACTTTGAGTCTTTCCCCCTTGCCAAATAAATGTAGAACTCCAGATGTCCTAAATCATGCCCTCTAAAACATGTATGACATCCCATTACATTTGATAAATCTGTGCGTACATTTTGAGTCAATCAGAAGATATTTAAATTCTCTGACAATAGTTAGCAATGAAGCCACTGTTACAAACATACTTCAGGACCTGAGCTTTCCCAACTCCCACTTTCCTGATATAAGTATTAAGAAAAAAAGCAGCCTTGAAATGTGAAACACTTCAGCACATAACACAAATAGCCCCGAATCAGAAAGCCGTGCTTCAGCACAAGAGATCACTACCACACTACAAAAATTAAGGCCAGCAGGATGGTTCATGAGCAAGTAACAAGAGAACTTCTTGTCACTCTAATAGTGGGAGCCCAACACTTGACTCAGTAGCCAGATTAATGATTTGAAGTTTATGAGACAGGACCAGCTACAAAAAAGACCTGAACTATAGCAGACTTGTCTTCAGGTTCAACCCTTGGAGAGCTTCAACCTGGAAGGAAATTTAAGAGGCTTACAACTGCTTCAGAGGGCTTAAGAGAGGTAATGGGAAGACAAAACCAGATCTGCTTTCAGGATGAACAAAGTGCAATGTTAGCAAGTGATTGTTGTTATTACAGATGCCTTTTGTTTTCTGTTTTTCAGTTCTGGTTTTTTTTTTTTTTTTAAGATTTTTCTCTGATTCTGGTGTGCACAAGTTAATAGTATCTACTAAAAAACACAAACAAAAGGGCTCTGTAAAAAGCAGAAACTGTGAACCTAAGTCTAGATAAATGAAATTCTCAAAAATAAACAAGTGTTTTTTGAACTTGTCTCCTCCCTTCAAATCTTATTCTGCTAATCAGAGACAAACAGCCTAGCTACAGATCAATGCAAACACAGGGAAATGTGAGAATACATATGATTTAAATGGAGTTTGATTATAAGTTTTAATTTTATCATCTTTGAAAATACAGCATGTGTTTCTAAAATTTTTAGATTCTCAGAACAGTTGATGTCACAGGCAGGTTAGCAATAATAAACATTTTGAATTATGCAAAGTAGGGGGTTTAGACCACAGCAAATTTAAGATGTGGCAGAAGATTCAGTTCCTTAGACTGAGTATCAGGCAGCCTATCTAAAGCAAATGCTATGGCTATTCAAGTTAGATGTACCCTTATTACACAGGAAGGGAACAGGTTCTCCATTCTCTAGCTGCTTTATGGAAATTATGAGTATTTTGGAGGAGGTCTACTAACCCTAACAAATCCTTCAGTACTGAGTTTATCCTAGCAGCAATTATTTCAAACACTTAATACATAAGTTTGGATTCAAAACTTACCAGTCTTAAGAGAACAAGTTGTTTCCATCTAGTAAATTGCAAGCTGTAAGGATGCATTTTGGTTTTTTTCATCTCTTAGTGGATTACAAATGTATTATCCAAATTGTTACATAACTCTCATTTTCATTAAGATCAGGTAGATAAAGAAGAAAATTTGTTTTCTAAATTGCAGTTAGTTTTGTAATACTTATCTACATCCTGACTGGCTTCTGTGACTTGCATCTTTTCAGTCAAGCTGATATTACAGAAGGGACTCACACAGCTTCCTTCTATCAGTTTTCCCAAGTGAAAAGCTCACAGTAGCTCTTCAAAACATGTTTGCTTCCAGGCCACATTTTGATTCTAATATCAGAAGAAATGAAGTGGGCTAATAGTCTTTAAATACTGAAATCAATTTCAAACAAAAGTTGGTACAGTTATTTCCAGGAATTTTTGGATTGTTAAAACAAAAATATACGGCAACTAAGTCTACCACTACCCATAACGGACAAATGGAATATGGTGGCTTTGGATGATATATGCACACATTTTTTTGATTTGGGGCCTTCTAACATTGCCAAAGTATAAAAGTATTCATAAAGTGGGTATGTTATAACTTCAGTTTTAAAGTCCTTCTGACTCGGAAACAGTTCATCAGTGTCATTTAGTGACTGATGTGCATTTATTTCCTGCCTTTCATTTGGTAAGATATGGAACCGACAGGGAAATCATGCGTTCTGTCCAAACAGTAAATAACAAAGAAAGCAGTATGAGAAAGGCATTTACAAAGAGAAAGTATTCAAACTTCATCCTCAGAACTATCAAAAGAAAAATACGACTATTAGATCATGGCCTCAAGCTTTCACAACAGATTACAATTTTAATCTCCTAAAAATCATCAAAGCTCTTAAGTGAAAAGAAAGAATTTTAGAAGAAATAAGCAAGATGGACTACCAGTTAGGTTTCCAAGTGCATTTGCAGCTAAGAACAACTTCAAAAGCAGAAGTTATAAGCCAGAGTTTGTTTAAAGAAATAAATGGATTTGCAAAATTTTTGAAACCTCTGCTGACATAATTTTTTAATATGCAAAATAAATACTTATCAGTTTTTGAAATTGCTCAGGAAGATGGTTTTAAACAGAATTGAAGCAAAATACCTTAAGCAATTATGACTGAACCAGAATTTTAAGTAGAAATGGACTATTTTTGAAAACTATCAGTCTTTACAAACATCCAGAAATAATATTCAGTCCTACTTTGTTCTTCTGTTACTTTTTAAGAACTCTTTGAAAAACATCTCTAAAGGAACACAGAACTGCAATGTAAATATCCTGACATACAATTTCCTCATCAATTACATATCACAGCACTCAATCACTATATTGTAATTATCAAAAATATTGATCAATTTACTTAATACTTAGTTTTAGGTTATATTAATTTCACACTGGAAGTAATCAATATTTTGTTACTAATGTTCTGGAGAAGATTACTGGTTCAACTGGATGTCAATTCTGACTGGTCTATATTTTCTATAAGCATCTCTAATCCAGTTCCACGGACAGCTCCAAGCAAACATCAAACTAGTTCTCTCACTAACACTGTTGCCAAGAAATACTGACGAGAACTGGGAAAAATCTAAGATAATAAAAATAAATAAAATACTCGGATTTTGCTAGTTTCTTCCTTGCATTCCAGGACAATTCACAAATGCTTGGGCTCCTCGAACACAATTTGTTTAAAAGATTAGTTTTCTATTTACAACTATTGCCTCCTTGAAAAGAACTATGTATACTGAAAGAGAAAGTAGCTAGATAGTAATAAGAATCCAGAAGTTTCCATATAAATTGAAGAACAGTAAGTTCCTATAGTTCTAGACCAGAACAACAAAATACCTGGAATTGCTTCATGTTTGTGAATTTAATCCAGTTCCTTAACTCAGCAACACTGGCTGAGTAAGAAAAATGAGATTTTCCCACCATTTCAGACTGACCCAGAGATGAATTGCAGAATCAAGATCCTTTACAGAACTAAGTTTCATCAGCCTTTTCGTTGCTTGTAGAGACAATGGAGTGGAACAGAGACATTGCTGCTTGTATCACTTCAGGTTTCATAAAGCTTAATCAGCAGAAGTCACAGCATGGACAACTTCCATGAGCACAGGATATTGAACAGTATTAACTGACAAGAAGTAAACAGAGCTCTGTAGCCGTTTCTAGAGAGCTTTCATGGGTTTCTCTATGGAAGCTGTGAATAACTTAATATATGAACTTGGAAGAAAACTTGGACAGAAAATCATGGCTCACATGTAAAAGTGATTACTAAAATAATTTCAAATATAAGAGAAGGTTCTGCCTTTGGTGATATAATAGATCCTAAATTAAAAGTGCCAAAGGCTCAGAACAAAAGGCAAAAAAAGACACTCCTTTAAACCAATCTTATAGAATCAAAGAATCAAAGAGAGAAAAGCACTACAATTAACATTTGCAGCAAAGAAGATTTATGGAATTGAGTAAATCCCAAATTTGCTCTGGGTTTGGAAATGCTTATTTGATCTCCATGAAAGCTATATGTAAAAGACGATTTGCAACAGATCTTTATGTCAGAAAGCTCTCACCCATGTAGTAGTCACAGACCACTATATAGAGTAATTTAGTGTATGTTTCAGCTTAAGAGTAGTAGTCAGTAGGCACTATCAAGATACAGTTCTGTTGTCAAAAGCTGGGCACAGTTTTCAAGTATAGTGCTTGTTTCTGCACTGGTGACATCTGGAATCATACAGAAGTACACCTGCCTGAATATTTACAGTAATTACAGCAGAAGTGTCTAAAGCATGATGCTATCATCAAGCACCTAGTTAAACCACCTCAGTGAAATCTTGTCATCTTCAGAAATGTTCACTTAAATACACTTATGCTAGAAACAACAAGTTAAAAAGTAAAATTAACATTCTATGATTCCTAAAACATATAAAGCACTTACCTGCTACTCTTTCATCGGTTTCTCTATTGCCATCATCAGAGTATCTTGCAAAATCTAAAGAATCAAGAGTACTGATGCTTCCAGCACGATCTTAAGGGGGAGAAAAAAAAAAGTATCAGAAATAATCGTGAAGAGCTGCCTGTCTTTTATAGAGAAAGCCAAAAGAGCATCTCATTTCAGAAACTATGAATTGGAGGCTACATGTTCTGCAAGACTCAAGTCCTACTGCATTTTCTAAAGGTCTGTAAGTAAAGAGTACATCAGTAAATCTGAACCAAAAATGCAGCACTACAGCAAGTTCACTGAACACAGACTGTAAGAGATTCTTGCTCCTCCTAAAAGATGGCATTTCTAGTCTGTCCACAGCAAATGAGGAACAGTGCATTGCAGCACTTCCCCTTTTCCACAAGGGCCAGGGACTTTGGCTTGGACACACAGGTGAGAAGGTAAAAGAAACCAAACAGTTGTGTGACACGTTTCAAGCAGTTCCCATTTAACAGAAAGCTGTAACTGCCTCAAATACTCTACTTCCTTTTCCCATTTTTAGTATTTTAAGGCATGTCAATGTGACCAAATACTTTTTTACATATCTCCTGATCTAGCCTTTAACTTCAGTACATACCCACATCCACATTTACTAAGGAATGCAGTATCTAACAAAAGCAAAGGAAGCACAGTTCATGCTATTGCAGGTATTATATTCACACTCTACAATTAAATTCTTCATTTAAAACGTAAACAAATCAAGAAATTCTGTAACCAGCATAAGGTTTGGATCTGATCTTGACATTTTTCATTTCAGGGGAACGGCAAAGAAAAAACCATCAACCAAAATGCAATTTTGATATGTCTGTTGAAGCACACATTCACCTTTTTATAATAAAAATGCATAAATTACTTGAAAACAGAACTCAAAATAAATTGAACATGTTCCTAGCACAACTGAACATGCAGAAATTACATTAAGTACCTTAGTATCTTTCCCCTCCTTTTGAAATTATTTTCTATGTAGCACTTCAGAAATAATTTTAATTACATTAGAACTCTTGTCACATTAACAAAGAACAAGCTCCACAGAGCTGTCAAAAAACCTCTTAACTGTCAGTGGAAATAGAAGCAATTTCATCACTTGTCAGTCAAACTCTGTCATGACTAACATCATTAGGTATTTAACCTCTCCTCCCATTCTGCATTATGTAAAAAAAGAAAAAACAAAACAAAACAAAAATTTTATTAATGAGTTTCTTTGTACATTTATGCCTAAGTTGTACTGTAAGGTCTTGTGACATCCTCTCTGCATGTAGACAAGCACTGCACTCAAATAAGAATACCTGAATTAAGACTGATGAAAGCATTTACACTGAAAAGATATAGAGAATACTAAACTTACCAACTCTAGCTGAGTTCCACAATATCAAAACCTGCCTAAAAACCCTAACTTGTCTGTTCCATGGACATGCAGTATATGACAGTATATATTTTATATCTAACCACAGGGTTTTTTCCTGTTATAATGCTTTCTTATCCAAACAATAAAACAGGTTTCTGCTCCTCAGTGAGTCTCTATTCAGTCATTGGTTTTAAACCTCATTGTTCATACGCAGGTTCCGGTCTTATCCTCCGCAATTTTTTCAGACATTAATCTGATTTAATAATTCCCTGTAGGCTGTTCTATATAGCTTAGCAACACAGTACAAACTCTTCTTTTTACAGCATCTTTGGAAAATGGACTGTTGTGAAAATAAACCAGTGGGGAATCACATTTGAAGAGATTAAGTTCAAAAGTAAACACGAATTTTGCATGCACAGTATAAAAGTCTTTAGAACTGACTTTTCAAAACACCCAACACCTTGATGAGTAGATATTCCTCCAACTTATTTCACTGGGAGCTACAAAACCATTTTTTGAAATCAAATTCAAGACAACATTCAAATGGAGATCTCAATGAAAAGCTGATGTTGAAGAGAAGTAACCAAGTCTCAGATACAGCACCACTATGGCAAATGCAGAAATAAAACAGCTCCCTCCTGCAGTCTTGCCATGTTCACAGATCAATTTTCTAATTGATCTGTGAACAGAAGCAAAGTAAAATCAGAGAAACAATGCTCAAATTTTCAACTTAAGTCAACCACATCACAATTACTGAAGCATCCAAAGCCATAAGCAACACAGTATTTCTTTATATGACTGGTGGTGCACTCCAGAGACCAAGGCTCTCCCCTGAAAACTGATAAAACAAATTCAGACATAAAACACAAACTTATGCCCAAAGCCAAAAATTTCTTGAAAAAACTCCAAACCACCAAAACCCAGTTGCCTAGAAAAAAGCAGGGGCTAATCACAATCTTTGTCAGGATGCACACAACAGAAGCTGTTTAAGATCATACCAGCAGCTGTAAATCCGAGAACTCACAATATCAATCAGTTCTACAACCATAATGGCCCTACAGGAACTCAGCAACATCAAGGGGGTTTACGATTTCAACACCCAGAAACTGCCTTAACCAACACCCCTGCATGCACAGCAGCAATTTGCAGGGTTGAAACTTGTACATTCACCATTTAGACTTCACTTTATCATTACAGTGTTCATAATAAAAACAAACATCTGACTTCCTTTTCATACAGGCCAACATTGTGAAGATACACAAGCAACTAGATTCAGATTGATGAAAGCAACGAAGATCTGCTAAGGAACACCAGCCCCACGCCCTGTTTCCTGCTACCATTATTTCACTCTACCAGTAATGCTGATCCTCCTTCCCATACAAAAGTACACGCCCATTACGACACCCCTAACCCAAGATGTATCATTATCAGCAGAGTCATGGCACACAGGCACTGCCGGGCAGGGTGGTGCTGAGCAGTGCCCACAGTGAAGAGCAGCAGGGCTGCGCCATTGTCTCACCTGCCTAAAATGTCACAGAACTGTGTCTGTGGCCTTGCTACTTACCACTGTCTTTGTGGGCAGTCATCAGCAGAGGTTTAACTTCTAAAACTAATGCCATTGTCCAGAAAATCACGGAATAACATCTTATAACCTCATATTTTACACTTCCATAAAAGATGCACCTGCTCCACAAAGGATCAGAGGGTTTAAAAGGTACCTCCCTGCTGGCAGTACAACAGCCTCATTTGTTAGGAAAATGGGCAGGGCTGTTTCAAGGAAAGAAATCAAAGGGAAGGGCTGTGCACAGTCACACAGCTCACCTGAGGAATGTGAAGTATCATCATTTGTCTGAAGTACAAATAGTTGTACTCCAGGACACTTAGTGGAAGCATTTCAACTACAGCATTCAGAAAAGAGAACTATTTTCTGAACTGAAAGGGGAAAAAAGAAAACAACCAATTTTTTAGAAGAAAACATATACTTAATTAATTTTTTAAATAAAAATAAAAATCTTAGCCTTAAGTTACCTGGCAAAGAATATCAAAGCAACTTCTTGTGAAGAAACTGCTGAAAAAGGAGAAGTACACTTTGGCTGAAATCTGCTTCTTTCCCAGAAAGAAACCCAATGTGACACAGCAGTGGGAACCCATTTTGTTGTCTTGGTATGTGCATTCTTACCAACAGTCTCCTGTGCATGGATTTTAGACTTCTTTCTCTGAATTAAAACACTTTATAATCAGCAATTCCTTTCTGCTAAAAGCTTTCCTAGTGAGTAGTGGCAAAACAATTGCTGTCAGCTTCATGTTTCAGAAATGGTAAAAGCATAGTAACAAGAACAACTCTGACAAGCAGGTATAAAGAACTGCAGAACATGGATCACCTCAATACTGAACAAGAAAGTGCCATGGGTGCATAGAGAAGCACTGAAATAGGCTTATGGTTAGCATAATACATACTAGTGAAATGCCAGGAAACATAATGGAATAATAAAGGAGAGCCTGTGCACAGTCCTTATCTCTTACCTTTACCACTGGAAAAGGGTGAGCAAAATCAGAATGCCAAGATTCATATACTCAGAGATACTGAAGACTAAGAAGTTTTTGAATCCAGTTGTTAAAAACTGCAATGTGTTTATTTCATCTGTGAAGCTGAAAATCAGGTTCAACACCACATTTTGATTATTAACTTATACAGTCTTTTAAACCAGAGGAAAGGAATTTTAATTCTTTTCTTATTCTCACAACTGCCACCAGATGACATGCAGATTTCTGCCAACAGCTTCTGTTCCCTAGGCATATATCCAGCTCTCTCTAAAAGCTGAGCACAACTACCAAAGTACAAAAATGTAAGGAAACCTCAAAGTGATACATCCCCTTCCAATGACATACATAATATAAAAAAGGTTACATTTCATTCACTCTGGTGATAAAAAGATTATTTTTACCAGCTTACCTAAAGGACATCTAGAAGGATCATATTAGCCATATTGTCACAGCACGTGCATTAAGCGGAAATAAACTGAAGTCTTCTATAAAATCACATTAAATAATCTTTACATGCACATGACATTGTAAATCAGCTAAAAAATGTAGACAAATTAAGTGGCATTACTTATTGATAGGAAGGCTCAAGAAAAAACATTTTTTAAATTAATGCTTTAGAAACTCTTTGAATTTACTTTGCAAACATCCAAATTGATTTTAAAAATTACTAGTTGATAAAGCAGCCCAGTTGTCAAATTTCCTCTAAGATCACAGGAAATCATATTATCGTGTACCAACAATTAATCAAATGGAGCATATGAAGACCAAGAACTCCACATTTTTTCCTTGAAATTCAAAGAGAAGAAATGATACTATGCTTGTACAAGACAGATTCACTTTGCAATGCTAAACAAATGCTCACTTGCACTGAAAAATATTTGTAACTGTGAAACCAGACTATTGCCATATTTTAAACTGCTGAGTGAAATATCTGGCTAACCACATTTTAAATTGATTGGAGAAATAACTGGCTACTGGAAGTCGGGTTTTGATCAGCATACATATGGAACTAAAAGTGAATCCTTCCCAGTCAGGATCAGAGCAGCTTCCCACTGGATACTGCACATACTAGGACAATATATTTCCCAGTTTATGCCAGGCTTTACATTAATTATATGGCTATATGGAGGATGAAACAGCTGTAGGCTGATAGCTCACACATATCATAGGGAGATACAACCTTTTTTGCGTTTTTTGGTGATAGTAAAGGTCTGGATAATAACTTACACCTATCATGCTATATCAGGGCCATCAGCTGGACTCCAACATCCACCCTCACACATCACTGTTTGGAGAAGAAAAATCAAACATGACTTTGAATTGAAAAAAAAACCCAACCCAAAACCAAACAAAAAACCACTCTTCAAAGACATTCTACCTGATTGCTTAATACAATTCTATTTGTCATTTACTGTAGCATTATCAAACAGGAACACAGAACATACCACAGGCTTTGAAAAAACTGTTCAGAACATTCATGCTACTGGATACTACGAAGATTTATATCAAGAACTCTGAATATTCGTCCAAGCAGAGCTCTGCTTCCAGCAGCAAGGAATTTTTATTTCATTTAGTCTTTTCCTTTTTAATTTTAGAGAAAGTTAAAATGTTTTAACATTAGTGTTAGAAATACCCTACAAGCAACTTAATCCACCAGTAGTACTTTTATTTGATAACACACTCTCTTCACTACATTAAATTTTCACCACATAGGATTTCACTAGGGACAAACATTAAACAAGGCATCCCAGTTCAGAGTCAGGTACAGCCCTACTTAGAAGCCATCTCAGGTTAATGCCTTCTAGCTTATCCTGAATAAAACCAGACATTGAAAGTTACATAAGTGAATGACCAAGGCTATCAAAAATTATTGCTTAGCACCATCATCTTGATGGCTACTTCTAAGTAAGAAAAAACCCAATATGACTCCAGAATACAATTCTCTGCAGAAACAGAAATAAGTTGCATTTCATTCTTGAACTGGGCACTGAAAACCTGTTTTGTAGAACAATTATTATAAAAGGGAATTGCTAAGGTTTGATTTTACTATGAATTAAAAACCAAAACAAACCAGCCCAATTCAACCAACACACACACTACACCTTAACACACAGCAGTAAATTAGACTCCAAAAATTGTGAGCTATTATACAAAGAAAGTTGTTGGAGATTATAAATGTCAGAAAAGCATGCAATTACAGCTGTATGTGGATGAATTAAAGTAAAAAAACCCCCAACTTACTCTGAGATACTCTGTCAGATCTATGAAAAGTGAGAAGCTATAAAAGCCCCCTACTGCAATGTTTTTTGACCAACAAGCCATGGATTATTATGACAAGCTTTAAAATAATCATATAGTTCCATATAACTTTAGAAAACACACACAAGTTTTTCCTGATGAGTTGTGCTATTCCTATGAGTTAAGGTGTCCCTCCTCCCAATATACACATAAACCCCTTCTCGCATGGAGGAACCTCTGATGGAAAATTCTCCATCTAAAAGAAAATTATGTCATGAAGAGATCAAAACTGAGACTTTAAGGTGTCTGCAAATCAAAGGTCAGAAAAAAATTTCATAGATATCTGCAAAGGACAACAGTACCCATGTTTTACGGGGTATAGCTTATCTTTACTTTTAGGACACCCAACCTAATTTTTAAATGCAAAGACACAGGCAAACTAGCAAGTACTCTGATAATAGATCCCAACTGAGAGTTTCTATGAAAATTACTCAGGTATGACACTTTTTCCCTTTCTCCTCTGCGCTACAGATACAGTGAAAGAACTATTGAAATTCAGACCTAAGGAAATGCAGATGTATAAATACACATTTTAGGTCTGTTTCTGTTGGCAGTAAAAAAGTCTGCATATGAGGTATTTTACCTACTTTAAACATTCCAGACCTAGAGTAAACTAGCCAGTAGGGTCATGCAGAAGATGGCCTGCTCTATTCTAGAGATACTGGTCTGAAAAAGCATGTCCTTGAATAACTCGTATTTTCAGCTACCCTGCACAGTATCACAGGCACAAAATAGCAGAAGCCAAGGAAACAGGGGATGGAGGCTAATTGGGAAAAAGAATAAATTTCTTCTTGTAGTCTTCTTGTACATGTTTAACCCCCATATTAGTACTGAACTGCACATATGCATAAATGAATAAACCAAATTGTGAGAGAGAGAGCATGTGTGATAGAAGATGTGGGATAATGTGAAAATCCAAAGAGTTTTATGAAGTCCTTTCTACATTAAATCAAACAATCAGGCATCATTAACCCTTTAATAAGAGATCATCAATTCAGAGTTTGTATTTGTGATTACGTTATATACCAACTGAAATAAATATGTTGTGCGATACATACGAATAAACGAATCAAACTATTTAATTCCCCATAAATGATACTGAAAATTTATTTAAACTGTACCACATTTCACAAGACATCTCTGGAGCAATATTACTTTGAAAAGTTTTAAATGTCTGCTGCATTTAAAATTTCTGCTATGTTTCAACTTGTTCAAAGCTTACCGATGCTGGATCTTTCAGCAAAGCAAACTTGATCCATTGCAGCAGACATTTGATCTAGCATGCAACCTTTACAGTAGAAACAGACTTATGTAACTATTTCTTAAACCAACTTGAACTTGTAGAATAAATTTTACCAGATCAACACATTCCACATTGCTATGGTAACTCTTGGATGGAACAAAGAGTCTTAAATTAATTCACTGCATCAGGCACTAAACTGTAAGCACCTGACCTACCAACCTTGCTTTGCAACTCAAGCGCCTCTTTCGCTCTCTCCCAGATGTTCTTACTCAATGAGACCTGCAGAATTTCCCAAGCTGGTATGTTCTGAAAAGAAGACTTCAGATCCTCATCAAATGAAAAGAAAACTTAGTTAAGTAAAGCTACTAGAATAAAATTAACTTCCAAGCTGTCAGAGCAATCTACTTACCAATTACCTAGAACAGACATTCAATATTAGTCCATGATGGGCAATCCAAACCAGATTGAAAACAGATGATCAATACACTTACCTACTTCTTATTAACAGCAAGTCATAAAAACTCATAGGAAGCATATGAGGGTAAATCCCTAAAGCTGGTTAGAGAAAA
Organism: Aleadryas rufinucha; assembly: GCA_013397815.1. Classification (NCBI taxonomy): domain Eukaryota; kingdom Metazoa; phylum Chordata; class Aves; order Passeriformes; genus Aleadryas; species Aleadryas rufinucha. The sequence continues at coordinate 822,945 of VZTH01015818.1, read as the reverse complement.
CTAACCTATGCTTGCTGACCAAGAACAGAAAAAAACCCCAAATAAACCAACAAAATCCCACCAACCAACCAACAACAACAAAAACCCCAACCAACAGATACGTAAAACAAATATTTTGCAGATACATTGCAATAAAAAGGTATTACTCTCACTCCCATGACAGGCACACTGCAGAAGCTAATCAGAAAGATGAAATTACAGGTAGAAAATAGGTAAGATCATGCACCCTAGCACAGAAATAACACGCTCACAGAACTAGGTTACTATGCAGATGCACCTGAGCTGATCTCATGGAGAGCTATACCAAGACCAGGCTGCTTTTGGAGGAAGGCTTACTGCATAGATACTCTCAGGCAGCATCCAAATTAGTTGAGTCTGAAAGAATTAAGCCAGCCCTGCACAAAGCCATTTGAATGTTGCTGCAGGGAACACTGAGGTCCAGAGGGGAAAGCATCAAACTCAGCCTGACTCCCTACACATGTGCAGGGAGCACCTCAAGCTACAGTGTGCTTGAGCAAGCAGACCTTCCCAAAACAGAACAGCTAAGGGAGAAGCATGGCATGGAGGTACTTCTTCCAGCTCATGAGCCCAGCTGGCTTCAGCAGAAATCAGAAAGCATCAACAGCATCAAATTAACTCCATATGCTTGATGCTGCAGCACTGCATTGTCCAAAATGTATCCATTAACTTGCACCACAAGGATTTTTCCATTTGTCGCAGTAACCTAGCTTTCTGTTATACCCTAACAGCAAGCAAAATTGTATCAATTTAGTCCTTAAATGGTTGCCCTTGCTGAAGGACTACTTAAAGTGGATAGGTAATATCTATCTTCATTCTCAACCACTGTATTCCCTCAGGTTTTTTTCGTATTTAAATTTTGGTAAGTTATTTGCCCACTTTCTACATTTATCTTAGGACAGCAGTAAATTTTCCAGTTAAGTTTTAACTTGTGTCCATGCAGTTTCTAGAGAATTAAAAAAAAAAAAAGGTAACTAGCAACTGGAGACCAAAGCATCTCTCCTATGAGAAAAGGCTGAGAGAGGCCTTATGAGAAAAGGCTGTTCAGCCGGGAAAAGGCTCAGGGGGAGTCTCATGATGAATATAAATAATTGAAGGCGGGGCACAAAGAGGACAGAGAAAGGCTCTTCTCAGTGGTGAGCTGTGACAGACTACAGGCAGTGGGCACAAAATGAAACACAGGAGGTTCCTCTGGAACATCAGGAAACACTTCTACTGTATGANGAATTAAAAAAAAAAAAAGGTAACTAGCAACTGGAGACCAAAGCATCTCTCCTATGAGAAAAGGTTGAGAGAGATGGGGCTGTTCAGCCGGGAAAAGGCTCAGGGGGAGTCTCATGATGAATATAAATAATTGAAGGCGGGGCACAAAGAGGACAGAGAAAGGCTCTTCTCAGTGGTGAGCTGTGACAGACTACAGGCAGTGGGCACAAAATGAAACACAGGAGGTTCCTCTGGAACATCAGGAAACACTTCTACTGTATGAGGACTGAGCACAGGCACAGATTACCCAGAGGGGTGATGGAGTCTCTGTCCCTGGAGGTACTTAAAAGGCCATCTGGACGTGATCCTGGGAAACCAGCTGTAGGTCACAGTGGTTCTGTTTGGGAAGGAGGTTGAACCAGCTGATCACCAGAAGTTCCTTCCCACCTCAGCCACGCTGTGATTCTGAGATTATTTTTGCCATGATTTCTCTTACTCTAGAAGTTTTTTTCAAATGACAAAACAGCTCGTGGCTTTCTCTCTCCTCTAACATCAAACAAGATGAAAAAGTACTTGTTATATAAATACAAAATTCTTATTCTGTGACTTTTTATGTAACAGTATTTCCTTCAATTCAACAACAAAGTAATCAGCTGCATCACCATCATGCAGAGATACACTGCAGGAAGGGAGGAAGAAAATTGCCTCTACCCTACAGTGCACTGGAAGAAAGAGTTCACTATTTCTCAAAAGCTTTTTCAACTTGGTCTGTCTTTAAAAAAAAAAATACAGTTTTTTAAACTATTTGTCCAACACACTCAATATATTTAGTGTCACATCTCAGGCATTCACATCATAAATAAATGTATAAGGCCTACAACCTTTACTGAATTACTCAATGTTTTAGCCTGTGCTAGAGGAGATGTCAACTCAGTTGCTCAAATCTGCAACTTTACAATACACTAGAAAACTAAATACAAGTAATACACTGAAGACAAGGAGTTGTCAATTTGAACCCAACAGTATAAGGTTTCAGGACTAATTGTTTCATAAAAAAAAACTTCTCACACTGGATTTTAAAGAGCTCCATAGATGTAAATTACCTAGCTAAGATTTTGAAAAAAATCTTAATTTAGTTGAGAAGTGTAAGAACATCCTGAAAAAGACTTTTCCCCATCTTTTCATTACTTCTGTGTTTAAAGAATATAGAAGTCCAGTATTTACAAGTTTTCAATTAGTAGAGATGAACTGCACACAGACCAGCTTCCAACATAGCTGATATCAAAATCTACTTGATACTAACTTGCTTGCAAATACTAGACAAACCTTTTTTATCAGGTAATGAAACTCGTGCAAAATTTTCAGCAAGCATTCTCTCAGCTGGACAGAGTTTATGAGTCATGTCTTCAGTCAAGAAAAAGGCAATTCTCAGAGAGGAAAAAAGCTGCAAGAACTTTGATATAACTTACCTGGAATTGAAATTACATATGGGAGAACTTTTCTAAGTTCCCAATGGTTGGTTCTGAAATGCAAAGCTCTAGCTCATCATTCTATTTCCCTTATTTCCACTTACCCCAGACCCAAAAAAACCAATCTCTTCTTTCCCTAACAGCAAGTCCATCAGAAGGATGGTGTACTGCTTCAGCACAAATCTGGCTTGGTCTGCTGAAGCTTTCAGCCACAGGATGGTTAAACTCACACATAACCCAACTAGCTACAGCGCCTATACAGACAGTTTCACTTCTGCTTTCCTCAACATCAAAAAGCAACAGGACCTCTGGCACAGGAACAGAACAGAGGTCAGAATAAAGCAATTAAATACCCCATATGATAGCTGTGAGGATCCTAAAAGAACCAGAACATGCACTAAGTGGGAAACATCCCACTACAGGGGAAAATACAATGTAGTCATCATAGTCACTCGCTACTCAGTGGGTAACTTGATATTTACCTGCCTAGTAGTAGTGGCTTCTACTCTGTCCTCCTTTGTCCATAAATGTCATGATTATCATGCTACCTTATCTTGTTACTTCTTTGTGTAGTTACATACTTATGGGGACTAACCAGTCTCCTGAACAATCTACCATTACATCCCAAATCAGCCCAACACAGACATCAGTCAAAGTTTAGACTCATCCACCAGGGACACGTTCCAGCAGACTGGGTTTTAGTCATTTGACAAGTCCAACAGTTGCAAAAGCCTTAACCTAAGTAAGCTATGAAGTGCACGTCACTGAAAACTTGTCAGAAACACCAGTGTCAGTCAAATGGAGTGGGTTTAAAGTAGTCATAACTGGAAAAGTTCACCTGGTTTCTGTATCAGTAAAGCCAACATCAGAGCACTACGAAGCCTCTCAGGTTTCATCCAGGCATTACTGTTTTCTGGCAGGTTGGAAGGGAATTCTGCTTCCCTTTCCTTCAGGATTACATACAAACCTCTACTCTTTCAGGTGTTTTCTGTACTTCATTAAAACAACAGGATTCATTGACAACAACTAGCCTTTCCCATCTGTTGACACCAGCAGCTTTGATTACCTATTTATCTGCACCTTTCCATCCTGTCTTTTCTCAGGGGAGCACCTTTTCCAAATCAGGTAGTAAAACCACTCTTACCCACAGGATGCCATTCTACCTCCCAGTATCTGCAGATACAGCCAAAAGACTAGATAATTTTGCTTGCTTTCATAAAGCAACAAGCCAAAGACTTGAGCTGACAACACCAAAACACCTAACAAGTAGTCATTAGAACAAAAATGATTTGCCATCTTCCCAATTTCCTGTCTTATTTAGACTGCTATTTAAGCTGAGGTATAATGAACTGTTTTGAGGTAGCCCTGTTCTGCTATATTTTCATTCAGAACAAAAATCTGTTGAAACACTGATCATGGCAAAGCCCCACACAAAATTACAATGTTTGTGACCAGGGATTGAGAAGAGCTGCTACCGAGACATCCCACTCTCACAAAAGTGAATCTGTACACTCTTCCCACTTGGCTTTTTCCAGTAGGATCCATCTGAATTTCAAAGGCTACAAGCAAAAAGAGCAATGCTTCACAATATTCCAGTCCCCCTCCCCCTCATCCACCCCCCCCAAAAACCCCAAAGGAAAATCAAACACCCCAAATCATAACGAAAGCCAGGAGCTTACTATGAAGAAGCAGCAATACTTTATCTCTTTGTGCTCATGGATTAGGTCAATATAACTGGAATCAAATCCCCAGAAAGTTATAAACAATTTTATTATGGCAATAACTAGAAAAAAATCATCTCCTGAAAACCACAAATGTAACATAAGTGCTCAAACCCCTTCTTTATGTTTTTCATTAAAGCTATGTCAAATTTTGTGAATGTTGAGCTTTTGTAGCCATAAAGAAAAAAATAAACAGCAAATTTTAAGACTAACACAAGTTCTACCAGTATAAGCTGCATTCCTGCAGGAAAGGGCATTAATCAAACATAGCAACCAAAGGGCATCATATCAATCACATTAAAAACCAAAAAAGTTTTCTTCACTCATTATGCACAAGCTTGAATTATGGTCATGCATATAATAGACACATTTGTGGTCCAGGAACACAGATGAGACATTTGAGCCACAGTTGTAATTCTAACTTTTGAGTGTCTCAACTTGTACTGTACCTTCTTATGCAAAAATGATAGGGACAAAAATTTATATTTAATGTGTAAGTGGTAACTAAAGCCTTGTAAAAGATCTGGAATACAGTAAGAAGGAGGGACTTCCAAACCATACCACTCACATGAGCAGCATTAGAAAAGTGGTATCAAAATAATCTAGCAGACATAGAGCTACTGCTATTGAAACCAATGGAAGAAGAGCTCAGAAATTTGGGAACATCTAGCTGAGATAGAGGACATGAAGGATAACTGTACACAGGTGCTGTGCATCTAAAGGAATAGCATTACCTCCTTCACAGCTTGAATTTGTTTCAAACTGGAAAAGCAGAATTGCTAGACACAAGATACATTTCCAAATTTTTCATTACAATATATCTTAATCTCCGTTTGTAGATGTGATGCTGCTGCTGCTGGAAAAAGGAAGGGTGTTTTGCAAAGAAGTAAGAAATCCCAGTCATCTGACTGTCATTTGCTGTTGCAACCAAGCGCTCTGAAGCACGGTTCAAAGACAAAACAGCTTCTAAGTCACTCGCTGACCACATGATGCTGGTTGTTCAAATCCAAAGACATTTCAGTAAAATCTCTTTGTAACAGTCTTTGAAGATGAAGAGAAGAAAAAAAAAGGCACACCAAAATAAATTCCAGCATGCACTCAGAGTTTAGACTGGCACTTCTCAGAGTCCTTTTAGGCAATGAACACTTGTACTGAAATTCTCCCATTCTGTACAGCACGTAAAGTACGGAAGCTTTCTATTGCTCAGTGGAAATCCTCAGGCAGCATTCCAAACATACTTCACATTCAATAAGAACTGCCAGTCATACTTTTTCTGCATCCACTCAAATTATGAAAAATCTCAGAATAAAGCCAGAGAAATTCATCTAACTTGGGGGCTGGGAGGAGCAGGTACAAAGCTAGCACTGAGAAGAAATTCTGACTTTAGAAATTTTTTTAATGATGTGATGATTTTTTTTTCACTGAAGCATAAAATTCACATGACCTTGAACTGGCAATCATGCCAACCTGCACTACTTTCTACATCAATAGTTTCTATTAAGAAAACCAGTAGTTTATTCTCAAATACCTTTGGCACGTTAAAGCAAGAGTAGGTATGTGCACAACACTCATACATTCTCTGCAAGTCTCCCAGTGAAGATCCACAAAGGCAGGTACAACAGGCTGGGTCTCTCAACAAAACTGGACATTTTGACTAACTTAGGAAACTGTTCAGACTTATTCTTGGATCTGAACTGTAGCTCAGTTATCTACCTAAATCAAGTAATACCAGATGCTTAAGAAAAAAGTGAGGGAACTCTTCCAAAACCCATGATTTTCAGCCCCTCAGAGTCTTCTGCAACTGACTTTTTAGTAGTTGGAAAATGACATAACTACAGAGGCATGAGACTATCAGCTCTTGTTCAGTCAGAATCAGTCTGAACAACACTGTCACAATTGCTAGCTCGATGCTAGACTCCAGATTGCAAGAAGTCTGATGGCACTAAGTTAAAAAAGCTACCTGAGCTATATAAAAATATTTTTTCATTGTTCTGCATCTGTCACCTTTCAATGTCATTAATATGAAGTGCCTTTTGAATCACTGTTGAGACAAAAAAATCCTTTGAAATGCACTCTCCAACCTATTGTAGATATCAGATTTCAAGGCACACCTTTAGCATAAGGTCTAGCATGACATTTAATTTTAGCACTTCAGTATTATTAAACTTATCCAAACTAAGTGTTAGTCCCCCCCCTTCTCTCTTTCTCCCCACTGCTACAGCCTCCTCCCTCCTTTTTTTAATAGGGACATCCCACAGGCATCTATCAATTAGCAGGTCAGCAAAATAATAATTAAGATGTTCTTACATAAGTGTACATTGTCTAAGACTGCAAGAGGTCATTTTTTTTGTGTGCATAACAACACAGCTACACAGGCTGCTGTTTTTCTAATTCTGGAGTATGCGCAGTATCAATAACTGAAAACAATGTATTATGTTAACAAAGAAAAGAGAATATTTAATCAATCAGATTAATTGACTGGAATCCCCAAGGAAGCAGCTTGGGGATGAAACAGAAATTTATATTAGTTCAAAGCCCTGAAGCACAAGTTTTTCCAACATTCACTAATCATATCATGAAGAAGACCACATTGAAGCTCTCAGTTGGACAATTATAAAATTCTAATTATTCATAAACAATGCGAGCAGAACATAAACAACACAGCAGGAATTTCAAAAAAACCCATACATTTTTTAAAAGATCTTGAAATGCACTAACAAGTTGAAGCTTAGGTGCCTCTATTATCCCAGCCATCCAGATGCTATTAGTTATTTCCAAATTTTAAGTGCAACTTCGTGTCTTTGCAACATCAGAAACTCTTAAAAGAAACGAAAATACAGGACTATTTACAAAACGCCTTTAGGTATCTTGGTAAACACATAATTAAGTCTTTCACCTGTCTGCTACCCACAATTCCTTTCATTTCAATACCTTCCCACGAGTTCATTAAGTCCTCAAAATTCAGATGGCTGGGCAGCTTCTGAATCCCAAAGCCACTTCCACAGGCTACCTCCTTTGTAGAACCCTACACTTCTTGACAGCAACACTGACAAGACATGAATTATTTTTTTCTAAGCCATGTGCGCTACTTTTAAAACTCAAAAGCTTTTAAGGCCAGCTATGTGACAACTGTCCCAATATCTGCACTCCTTTTGCTCCCTGAAGTTATACCAACTCAGTATATTTACTGTTCCCCATCTCCAAATCCCAACATAGCTAGCCAAAGATTACAGACACTTGGTAAACATGGCAGCATTAATTACAGGAAGCATTGTATTAGTTGTGCAAGACCTGTGTAACTCAGACCTATCTTTAGATGCACCAGCAGAAATAACACCCTGGCTCTTTATATCCAATTTCTGGCAGTTTTTAGACTTTGAATGTAGCACTCAAGGCTTAACACCCCACTCTTTCTCCTAGCACCGTATGACTTATCTCTTGGCAGTAAGCACTAAAAGCACTGCTGAAAATCAAGGCTGAAATTACCATTTGTCACATTTCTTCCACAATTGGCAAACACCCGTGACGTTCACAGGAATACCGAAGCTCTATCAAGCTACGCCTGTGGGACCAGGGTAACACGGGTTCTGGCAGCCCACCTCCTCCGCCCCCGCCTGCTCCACTCCTACAGCCTCCCCCAGTCCCACGCTGATTAGAGAGAGAAAAAGGAATGACTAGAACAAGGAGCGATGCCAAACACCTTTCCCGGCCGCCCAGCAGCACCGACAACCATCCCCGCCCAGCCCCGCGCTCCCACCGCCG
>VZTH01015818.1:662287-814268 GCA_013397815.1 Aleadryas rufinucha | reverse complement strand
TCGCGGCGGGGGAAGAGGAGTGAGTGGTGGCGCGTGCGCGCCGAGCGCTTCCCCGCGGGGAGGGGGCGGTGGATCCCAGGGCTGCCCCGGGGAAGGGGGGTGGGCACGGGCGGCGCCTCCCCGCTTCCCCAAAGCTTGGTCCGCTCCGCAGCCTCCACGGCGGCCGCCAGCCCGTACAGAAATAGCCTCGGGGCGCTGCTGGGACGGGAGGGATGCGGGGCTCGGCTTGGCCTCAGCCCGGGCTGGGGGCTCACACCCTCGCTGGGTTGCGTTGAGTAGGCTGGGGTAGGGCTTCCCGGGGAGAGCAGCGTTCTACGAGGGGCCCCGGGCAGATGGACATTGGACTGCCAAAGGAGATGGTAGAGTTACTGTCCTTGGAGGTTTTTAAGGAAAGACTGGACATGGCACTCGGTGGCATGGGCGTGTTCGGTCATGGATTGGACTCGATGTGATCATCTCAGAGGCCTTTTCCAACCAAAGTGGTTCTGTAACTCTGCGTTCCCAGTGGGCGTGTGAGCTATCTCCCAGCATCAAGTGTTGCTGGAATTAGGGAGGGCACAAATACAGGTGGATAGTAAGTTTGTGGCCTTAGGAAGAAGGGTCAGGCAACTCAGGAGGACTACAGGGATGTTGTGAGGTTGTGCAGAGAGAAAATTAGAAGGGCTAAAACGCGTCTAGAACTTAATCTGGCTACTGCTGTAAAAGACAACAAAATGTATTTACAGATACATCAGCAGTAAAAGGAGAGCTAAGGAGAGTATTTATCCTTTATGGAATGCAAGGGGAAACAGTGGTAAAGGATGAAGAAAAGGCTGTGGTACAAAATGTCTTCTTTTTCTCACTCTTTAACCACAAAGCCAGTTACCTTCACGATGCACAGCCTCTGAACTGGAAAAAGGGAACAGGGAGTAGAATGATACTCCCGTTGGGTCAGCGGGCTCATCTGCTGGAAGGTGAGAAGGCTCTGCAGAGGGATCTGGACAAGCTGCGTCAGGCAGTGCTACAGGCTGGGGGAAAAGTGGAAACTGGCCCAGCAGAAAAGGACCTGGGAGCGCTGGTCAACTGTTGCCTGAAGATGAGCTAGCAATGTGCTCAGGTGGCCAAGAAGGCCAGTGGCATCCTGGCTTGTATCACCAATAGTGTGGTCAGCAGGACCAGGACAGTGGTCATCCCCCTGCACTCGGCATTGGTGAGGCTGCACCTGGAATCCTGGGTCCAGTTCTGGGCTCCTCACTACAGGAAGGACATTGAGGTGCTGGAGTGTGTCCAGAGAATGGCAGTGAAGCTGGTGAATGGTCTGGAGCACAAGTTATATGAGGAGTGGCTGAGGGAACTGGGGTTGTTCAGCCTGGAGAAAAGGAGGTTTGAGGGGACTACAACTGCCTGAAAGGAGGCTGTAGCAAGGTGGAGCTTGGCCTCTTCTCCCAGGTAACAAGTGATAGGAGGAAAACAAAATGACCTCAAGTTGTGCCATTGAATTTTTTCCTAATATCCATAAGATTGGATATTAGTAAAGATTTATTCACTGTAAGGGTGATCAGGCATTGGAACAGGCTACCCAGGGAAGTGGTGGGATCACCATCCCTCGAAATATTCAAAAGACTTGTGAATGTGGCACTTGGGAATATGGTTTAGCAGTGGACTTGGCAGTGCTAGATTAATGGCTGGACTTGATGATGTTCGAGGTCTTCTCCAATCTTAGCGATTCTATGAGTCCATGAAGTTGTGCATCTGGAAGTGTGAACTTACCACTTTTAAAAAGATGATGCAGAATGGTTACTTTACATGTTAGCTGGCAAAAAACTTGAACGTGGAGTGTAGCAGCAGGTGGTGTTTGCTGCTGAAGGAAGTTCAGCTCACTGGAAACTGTGCAAAACAGGGCCAGCATTGGTTTCTGTTTCGTTTCTTTGAAAATGTTGTTCTATTCCCACTGATGGAAGCTCTGTGTAAAGCTGGTTCACTAGGACTTGTGTATTGGGGCTGAACTCTTGATAATAGAATAATGTGACTGTTTAGCAGTGACATGGAGATGTAAAAGCATTCTTGAATACTCACTCCAAACTCTTCCATTCATGGTGGTGTGCTGTAAAAGACTGTGCTTTCCAGTTTTGGATTTGCATAATTTTTCCATAAATTTTATAATCAATTTAGCATTCTGCCCTATAATAAACTTTGGATTTTATTACTGCTGTATTGTTTTATGTTGCTGATGCACAAAAAGAGCCTTAAGTGGCAGAGCATGAACTGGTTGTAGCTTAAAGTAAAATAGTTGTGTGTTGAAAATGCTTTAAAATTCCAGTGGGATCACAATAAAAATAGGGACAGAAACATTTTAGTATTGCTACTCCGGTGGAATTGAGAACCTTTAAAGAAACCTTCTGCTTTTTCCTTTCCTTTCTGGCGAGTTAGAGCGTGTTCAGAGTGAACTTGTTAAAGAGCCGGGTCTGGTGCTTTGCCTGCTCTGTTAGGCAGGAGGGAAAACCCTGCCGGGGGACTGCAGCGGCCTCTCGTGGCCATCCGCGGTGTCTGCAGGGCGTGCGAAGGGACTCCGAACGCTCCACTCCCTTCTCCCTTCCTCTTCAGAAACTCATTTCTGCCGACTTCTCTGTGCTGTGGCAGTAAGGACTAAATTTTTTTCGCTTTTCCACACCGAAAATCAATGTAAAAGCATTTCACTGTTTCAGCGCTTTGGAAGAGGTTTGTTTGGGTTTGTAAAAGTAAATTGGATATTTGTAGATGTCACTCAGTTGCTCCAAAATAATTTATGGATGGCTGGGAAAAAAACTAACTTCGCTGGAATGTGTATTCCAGGACTGAAGAGTATAGGTAGAAAAATGTGCTTTTAACAATATGCTTAAAACAGTTTCTTATATGCCAAAGGGGTACTGTTTTGAGAAACCAGAGAAGAAAGCCTGATAGTGTCGTGCCTCAGAGGATGTGTGAGGCAGAAGAAGCTGCATGAGTTCTGGAAATAGAGCATTATATAGGTCTACTTGAGGCAGACAGCTACAAGTTAATTATTCAGTAGTCGTTCTGAGAGAGGCAGATTGTTCATCAAGCTGCTTTGTCTCTTACTAGAGTTGCTGTCTCCTTTTAAAGGATTTGAGTTCTATGTCTGAAGAACAGTATATCTAAATACATCTCAGAAAGCTAAGTGTCCATAATACATGGGCTTGTATAAAAAATATCTGAAGAGTTTTTTTGGAGGAGGTGGTGTAAACAATTTTTTTCAGTCTATGAAGGTTTTGTTTCATGAACTTTTAAATTTATGCTTCTTGAGATGAAAAATGAGTAGAAAAAACCAGTTTTGGCTTTTAATCTGTTGCTTTTGGTAGGAGTGTTAAATCTTGAATGAGTGCCTCAGAGTTTAATGAACTTAAACATATGACCAGTTTCAGGTTCCCTCTGCTGTTTGGTGGGGTCATGGGTGTGTAAAGTGTGCTTGCTTTCTGCACTGCTCTGGTGCAGCATCAGCCATTCTCACAGCCAGTGAACACAAAGTTTAAGTCAAGCTTTAAGGAGGTTTCTGTTTCAGCTTCCACACACAAGGTTAATTTCATTCAAAGAAGTTAATTCTTTTAGGTACATACTGGGGTTTTTTCTGTGCTGAATACTTGAAGTATATGAATTAATGTGTTCTACTGAGTCCTACAAGGAAGTAGGGTAGCTTTTTTTCATCTGATTGGGATCCCAGTTAAGGCACAGGGAACAAAATAATGGAGAAATATCTGAAGCAAATCTGATTTCTACTTTAAAATAATGCTCATCTGTGAGTTCTACCAACTCTTGCTTAAGTTTTCTTCTAAAACTGAGCTGCCTGAAAGAATCTTTGTCTATATATGTTTATTGAAGACTAGCTTTTGCCTCCTTTCAAAAGAAACTTGAAGGTAGTTATGATTTTTATGTTTGCTTTCAGACCTTAAAAAATCAATTTCAGTGCTTTGTAAACTCTAGGCTCTAAAATATTTTGATACTCTGCAGGAGTCAAATAATGTAAATGTTGGGACTCATAATGCTGGTAGCTTGTGCCTAAAGACCTCTGCCATGTCTCTGAAATTGTATCTGTCCATTCCAGTTTCAAGGGAATGTTTTTTAATGAGAATAGCCTGTATCAGTCGTTAATGGTTACTTGTGTGTTAACCTTCAGATGTAGCTTTACCCAGAGAAACTTACTTTATAAAGAGTTTGTTAAATTGTGATTTTAAGTAAAGGTAGTACAGCAGTGTGAAGGGACTCTTTGAATTGTTTTCAGCCTCACCAAAAATGTAATAATGACCCATGAAATCGGATGAAGACCTGAATTAAAAGAACCCCCCAAAATCCCTTTGAATTCAAGTTTGGCTGTGTTTTTCTACCTCCAAAACTGCTGGTTTGAAGTGTTACTGTAAACAGTGGGTATTTGGAAGCCTGCCATCAAGAAAAGAGATCAAACACTCTAAGGGCCTAAGGAGTATTTTAGAAAACTTGTTCAGGCTCTATTATATGTATATTTATGGTTTTGTGAGAATGCATATATAAGAAAAAATTGCTGTTACAGTTGAGTGAGGAAATATAAATTGTGAATCAGAGATGTGACCTTTTATGACACTGCAAACACTTGAGTACTGAATTGCTTGGACCTTGTTCACCTTAGCCTGGAAGATAGAACCCATTGTCTGGACTGTAGGCTGCCCAGAAAGGTCTTGCAGAGAGTAACAGATGGCTCTGAGATGGGTGCCTTACCCTGCCTCACCATGGTGAGGGATAGCGGAGGTAGGGAAGGGAAGCTGCTCTGTGCTTTTGTTGTCTGCTTCACGTTATTCCTCTTCAATTTAGTATTTGCACAGTTTTGAAAAAACCTCCACATTTTTTCCTTATATGGCCTGCTGACTACAACTGCTGTGAGATACAGGCTTCAAAGAATGAAGGAGTCTGAGGACAGGCTTTGAACATGCTGAGTTAGGTCTTTTGTTAGGAGGAGATGGCATCCTGTCTTGCTGTCAACACAGAGGTTTGTGTTGGGAATTCAGGGAACTAAACTACAGCAAAGTCATCTTTATTCTTCCTTCTGCTTTTTTTTTTTTTTCCCTTGAGGGTATTTTCAGTGGAATTCATTCTCTAGAATGCTTAACTATACAGTTGTACAGATGGCTGTGCCAGCCCAAGGAAGAGATTTGGGTTGAGAATAAGTGGGCAGGAGCAGAGGATGACAGGACAGCTCTCTGCAGCTGTACTGGCTTGGTTTTTCTTGCAGTATTTGTAACTGTGAAAACCTCTTGTTCTTTTAACTGCTACACCCGTGACAGCTGTTTTTATATAAAATACGTTATAAAATATATTTGCCTTGCTGGTCCCAAATATTTTGGAAAATATGCTTTTAGTTACAAGCAAGTTTCTATAGGTGGCAGGGTACAAGTGAATAACTGATACACAGATCACCTCAAATATGACAACAGGAGGATTGTTGCCCATCTATAGTCTCTAGGTTTCTGTGTCTCTCTAGCAGTTTTTGGTTTGTTTTCTGGGCTCTTTTTTTCTCTACAGTGAATCTATTGCTGTTCATTTGCTGAAAGTGTTTGAATGCTGGGGGGGGTTTCATTTTAAATCAGCAGTTCCCCATACCGCAAAGAAGCAGAATACTGATTGTTTTCAGGAATAATGTTCTGTCTCCATTAATTATTAGAGTGAGTCAGCAGCTGGAAAATAAAGGTGTCTTATACAAATGAAAAGTGGCTTGGCTTTGTCATAAAACCAAATATAAGCTCACAGGGCTTCAGTGGAGGGTGTTTGCAAGATTATATATCATGAATGCTAACGAATGTTAACTACTTGGTTAGCTGAGGCTGATGTAGGAGCAAAGAGAACTTTGTTCTAAAGTGAATGTCAATATTTCAGGCTGCAGTAATTGTAAGTTCAGTGAGTTGTGTGTCCTATGGGAGCTTAAGGAAATGCTTCCTTTGTGAACAGCTTGCAAGTATGGCTGCTGGTGGAAGAGTTGAAGAGAAGGTGATTCCTTTGCATAAAGATTACTTACTGGACCTCAAAGTGTCCTTGGACAAATACTGTGTATGCTTGTATTACTACTTGATGCTCTTTGAAAGGGGGTATAATCCATCCTTTTCTACACTTTACAACTTGACTATTGCGATTCTGTTAAAAAGCTTGTTCTGCTTGGTGACTAAAGGACTTGGGATTTTTTTTTTCCCCCTCTGGTGCTTATTTCTTTATGAGGAAGCAGTGCTTCCCGACAGTGTGTTTGCAGGGTGGGATTTCCCAGGTTCTGGCTCTGCCGTGGTGCCGAGCGCGGTGCAGGACCCTGGAGAGCTCCCGGCTGGGGGAGGGCCGTGCCCTCCAAGCCGTGCCCACCCCTGGGCTGGGCGTGTAATGCAGCTCCCTCTGGGATTGCTTTCCTGCTGTCTGCTCGCTTCAGGCCTTAAATAAGTTTTTGTTCTCAGTGGGGAGCTTAACTTGCCTCCGTCTGTATCAGCTTTGTTAGGAATTGAAGTTTGGCAGGTAAAAATATGTAAAATATAGATTATGCTAGCTGCTTGAATAGTGTTCAGCTACACATTATAGTCAGCTGGCTAGCATAACTAAGTAGTACTTTTGAATTCAAAAAGTTCTGAAATCATTAAAAAAAAAAGAGAAAAAACCAAAAAAACCTGCAACTTTTGATAGGTGGGAAACTACAAATTGATTATTTAACTCCTGTATGCCTTTTATGAAAGTGTTACTCTATGCTTAGAAGGTTGCGGTCCTTTTTTTTTTTTTCTTCCTTCAAACTTCCTTCTTTCCTTCCTTCTCTTGGTAAATGTGCATTCAGAGGCTTATGTATAAGATTCAGCAGATGTGCTTGTTACTATTTGACATAATTCTTGTTTATTTGTAATGGTTGGTATCGATAAGCAAATGTGACTTAATAGAAGAAAACCAACTTCTGCCAACTTTTTTTAACCTTCCTTATTCATATTAGCTTCTACAGAATGTGCTTCAAGCACTGTTTGTTAAGGTTTTTTTTTGTTAAAGGGTGGTTTTTTTCCCTCTATGTGTACATTTGCAAACTAGTTTTGCAAGAGTGCAGCTGAAAGTTGTTTTTTTTTTCCATCCTCATCCATGTATGTTCAACATTAATATTTGTTGTATGACTTTAAAGTGCGATCCTTGTTCCTTTTGTTGTTAAAGGGCAGAACTGTCATGCTTGTATTGGTACTTGTGCTTTATTGCATAATTTTATTGCAAATGGCTTTAAAAATACCTCAAGGGAGCCTTCAGCCTTGGTTTGTGAGGAAGGGCTCCAATAAGAGCGAAGACTGCTGTGGCAAGCTCTCTTCCACATGCTTGTGTTCTCTTTAAGTGCCACTTGTCCCTTGACCCTGACCTGTGAAAACTGGGATGATGGGATGCGTTTTTTTATCACTGTCAGGCTGATGTTCTTTTCCCAAAAGTGTCCATAAAACTTTTAATATGAAGAATCTGTCTACAAAATCTCCAAGCAGGTTAAGAAAAAAAACAGTGACAGGAAAAAACCTACTTTTTTGTTTTGTTTTGTTCAAGAATGCAGAAGTCTGAGGGAATCTGCTACTTTTGGTAGTACAGAAAAGAATTAAACAGTCCATATTGAGATGAAAATATGATGTTAAGCTGTATAACAGTGATGTTTGAAGAAGACTTGCTGGTAGAGTATTGCTGAATGACTTGGAAATCAAGTAATATGCAAGAGGATTTGCAGATACCTCCTGAGAACAGGCATAGGTCCTCCAAGTGCTGTTACCCAGTGAAATAATTGACAGCAAGATCACTCAGGGTGTCTTGTTATTGGGTTTTGTTTGTTCTGAATCTGATTTTCTAGCTGCCTGCATACTGAGCAGATGTAGTGCTGGATTTCTACTCTCTGTTTTGCCTCCACTTGGCTAACAAGTGGTACCGAAGGCTGGTGCTCTTGTTTTCTCTTTCATGCCTCAAAGCAGTCACTGTTTCTTAAAGAAGTGCTCTTGTTCTCTTTATCACTGCTGTCCTATTGTCAGTGTTGTTCTCAGGTATGGGTTTTATTTTTTTTCCTGGGAGACTTATGGTTACAGTTTCCCATGTGTAAGGATAATTCAGAGAAAATTGCATAGGCTGACACTGGGATGACTGATTTTCAGTATGTTCAAATATTGAGACTCTTGATGTTTCATTGGTGCTTTGCAGGCCATAGTCACATTTCTCCCTGAAAAATTCTGGCAAAAGAGACTTTTCTAAGCAGGCAGAGTAATTTTGATTATCAAGTGATGTTAAAAAGAAAATTAAATATTCTTTGAGCTCTTTGCCTCAGGTTTGGATGTGCTGTACTGAACCACATTTAAAATTTAAAACAGTTGTCATTTGTTATTATAATCCCTAATACTCAGTGAAGATGTTGAACATAAAATAATTTTAAACAGATGGTTTGAATTACAAAACCCACTTCAGTGCCAGAGGAAGTGGAAATACTGTAGTTGCAGTTTCATTGTCTGGCAGAATGTATTATGCTTCAGTAGAGAAAGAAAAGGAAAATTTGGGGAAGAGGAAAAGGGAATTTATCATTTTCCCACTTCATACATGATGAAGTCTAGATGAGGATTTGAGGTTTCCTATGTTTAAGTAGTGGATGAAGATATGGGAGTTACTCAGAATTGGCTGGGAAGTCTCTTGTGTAAATCACAGCCTTGTGCAGTCAATAGGTGCATGGGCTGTGACAGCAGGAACAACTTGAGTGCATTTCCTGACTAGTGTATCTCTTTGAAAATCTAAATTAGTAAAAGAATAGGGTACGGACTGCTAACACAATCTTAGATGTTGTGTAGCTGCCATACTATGCAAAGTACTGTCAGACCACCCAACTTCCATTTGCTTCTCTGCCCTAAGGAAAAGGATCATTTTTTATGTGTGGACAAATTGTACAGTCACCACTTTGACAGTTAAATTACAAAATACACAACACTGTTTAGTTGAAAAATATTAGTCAGTCAGAAGCACAGCAGACATTCTTGTCTATTTCTTTTTTCTGTAAAAGATACTTACCAAGGCCATTGATGCTTATTGAAAATGTATTTCCAATGGATTTTATTCATCTTAATCAACAGAGTTGACAGTATTAGTGAAGCATGGTCCCTCTAAAAGGAATGACTAATGTACCTTGAGCTCCTTGTTTTGACACTTCATTGTCCTTAAGAAAATATTCCTGCCAATGGGGCATATTCCATGCAGTATTTTGTGTATGTTTTATTGCATAATTGGAGAAAGAAAAATATGAAAGGGAAACGTTACATTTCTTATGAAGAACTATATTGTATTGCAGTACAAGTATGGCTTTCTTTGCCTTATAAAATAATGCTGAGAGATTATAACTTCAGAGGCAGTGCAACTTAGATGTGGGTTACTTGGAGAAAGTGAGTGCTGTGTTTAATTATGTCAGCCTTCCTGTTAATTGTTGAGGGACCTGATCCAGCCTGGTGCTGTGGATGTAGTTTCTACGGCATGAGTCAAAAAGAAGGTTTTAAAAAAAACCAGCCTTGTCAGCAAATTACGGATGAACTTGAAAAGAGGGAAAAGCTCCTGGGAAGAAGGGTTGGGCTTGCGTGGCTCACTGCAACTGTCTTGCTCCCCTGCCACCATCACAGTCTGGGTGTTTTAGTCTTTGCACTGACATGGCTGCTGGTGAGGAACTTGTAGCTAGTAGCAGGATTTTTTGTTGTTTTGATACGTGTGAATACAAAGAAAGTGTCTCTTCATCCCATTTGCCACCAGCTGGGAGCTTAACTTTCTCCCTAAGAATTCAGAGTGAGGGGAGAGAACCACCAAAAAAATCCTTCTCTAATCTGCATGTATCACTTTATTCTGGAAAAGTAATTAATTGCAGTCAGAAGGTCCTTGCTGCTTTTCCTTCTTTAATCTCCTAGACCTTAAGAAAGGTGTCTGCTGGTTCTGCCTTGCTGTCTCTCAGATCGATCACTCCCCTGCATCTTCTCACTCTCTCCTCTGCTCGTGTATGACAAGTGAGAAGCTCTGAAGTCTCCTGGAGCCCCCAGCATGACCTGGGCACTGGTCATTTTCTACTTTCTCCATTCGTTCATGTGAACAACTCGAATTTAACAGGCAGTGAGTAGCTTAGTGGATCTTTAGTACTTTCCTGTTAAGGATCTGAAAAGGGTCTTTGTTTAAGAATCCATGCCAGCCTTGTGCTTTTGACTCCAAATTGTTTGAACAAAAATACTTTATTGGAATAGTTTAAGGTCTGACATACTGGGGGTTGGACAGTATCATCATTGGTTCTGTATTTAGTTTAGGAGATAGTGATAGAAGGTGAAAAACATAGAAAGAAAGGAATAAATTGGAGTCTGATATATTGCTTACTAGTTGGGCTGAGTCTATAGAGGAGCTGATTTGGCTGTCTGAACTGTATTAGGATTGCAGGATTCTTTTGTAATAAGTGATGTGTTTGGGTGGGCAGTAAGATATGGCATGTGGCAAATAGGCTGCAAGATGCTTCTCTTAACTACAAGACTCAGAGGTTCTTTCTTCTTGGTGTGATAGGCAAGGACTTAACAGAATAAAGTAGAGTAATGCACTCAGGATTTGAGCAAAGCTTGTGTTTTGCCCTGTGAAAATAAGGACTGTGGAAGGTACTGCACTAAATCACTTGCCTAAGGGATTGCCTGGGAAAATATCATAGGACACAAAAATATTGAGATATCCTTGGCTTAAGTTTTCTTGACAGAAATATGTAAGATGTATTTTCAAGTGACAGTTTGTTTATCCACATTTTGGATGGCCAGGCACCTGAGGGCAGAGATGTTTTGGCACTAGTCATAAATACTTAGATATGGCTCCTCATCCTCAAAAGGGTGTTTGCTTTATATGTTTCTATTTTTCTTCTCTTGACAGGCTGTGGCTTTTGGTTTTTCCTATAAGCTAGTGCTTAATCCACTTTTTCCTTTCATCCTGGTTATTTTTTCCTTGTGAGGAAGAAATTGTTATTGAAATTGTTATCCTTGTTATTTCCATGCCTTTTGAGTTTTTTGCCTTGAACAGTCAAGCACCAGGCTCTATAGAGAAATTTGCATTCAGCTGAGTGCAATTAGGAGCTTTCCAAAGCCTCTGTACCTGTGGGAAAGTATTTGTAAGCTTGAGGACAGAATACTTTTCACAATGTTGTGTCACAGTGGTGACACACAAAGTCCTGCATTCAAGGAGCAGTGTGAGCTACGGTAGAGGCAGAAGGAGTGGCTGTGAGGGGTGTGGCAGGAGCGGGTGCTTTGGGAGCTGCCTGTCTGGAAACCATGTGATGATGTTGAGCAGTTGGATATGTTGGGCCCAGATAAATAGTTTAGTGTAATG
Source organism: Aleadryas rufinucha (assembly GCA_013397815.1). Lineage (NCBI taxonomy): Eukaryota > Metazoa > Chordata > Aves > Passeriformes > Aleadryas > Aleadryas rufinucha. Next base: position 802,931 of record VZTH01015818.1, on the reverse strand, counting down.
TAGTCAAACTGTGGTTGCAAAAGAAAGTATCCTTTTCTTTTTTTCTTTTCTCACTAATTCTATAGATACTACAGTCTAAGCATTAAATTTGAATTGCGTTGATTGAACTCTTTTTTTCTGTGAGCAAAGACTGAGGCCTGGGGAGAGTTAAAGCAAAGAGAATTAGCTAGTGCAGAAAACAGATTAGGTTACTAATACTTTAATTAGAACAACATAGAATATGTTAAGCTATAGAATTGTAGCACTGGGAGCATGTGACAAGTATCTGATAGAAGGAAGTGCTTTGTTTAATAGAGTATTTAGTCTCATCAGTTCAAGGCGTGAGTAGTTCAGATTCTCTTATCAAGCACAACTGCATCAAAAGAAAAAGCCCTATGGAAAATAAACCAGATTGAACAAAATGAGCTCTGGCACTGAATTTAGTGGTATTTCTGTGATTGTGATTTCATATATTTAAATTGATGCAGGAACTCTGAATACTTAAAAAATAAGCAAACTGATATTTACAGATATGCCAAGTCTCTTGGAATCTCACTTGTAGACATAAAAGCGTGTAAGTTCCCAATTAACAAAAAGTTTTTGTTTGTTCATTTAAATGTGACTACTACATGTCTCTTTGAATTGTTGTATTATGTTTTCTCCGTTTTTTTACGTGGTTTTCTCTCCAAATCTCTAAAATGAGAAATTGCTATAGTAATGTTTCAGATTAGAGTTGGAGTTGTTGCATCTGTATTTCAGTAAGGAAAATGGGTTGAATTGGAAGTTATGGTCAAGTTGCATGCAGATCTGAATTCTCTTTGGGTTAGTAAGTAATATAATGTATTATCTTTTAAATATTTTTTTAGTGTCTTTCTTTTTTTCCTCTGGTTTTCCTGGTCCTCTAAGCTTTTTATTTTAAAAAACGTCTTTCAGAGTTTTGATTGGAGTTAAGGTTATGTGGTAGTGAAGCCTTTTATCCTTATTTGATAAGAGTGGCAGATTTACCATATGGTGGCTGCCTGTGTCTGTTCAGCTATTGGAATTCTGAAAGTAACAAGATAAACATAGTATATATATTGTCATTTAGAAGCACTAGCTAGGTTCTTAAACAAACTGTTTCTTTTAGGGAGAGGTGCGTATTTACATAGGTAGTCTGAACCTTCCAGGCTGTTGAGAACATCTGTTTCCTAATTGGTGAATGGAGGTGATGTTTGGTTAAGGTGGATAATTAGCTAATATTTAAATAACTAAGTTAGAAACTTGGACAGCACTAATAGTCCTTTGTCAGAACTGAGCCTCATTCAGGCTCAGGTCCCACACTTACCTCAGCCAATATTCATATTTACCTCCAGGGAGGCATCACATGATCCCCACAGAACATTTGGCAAACACGGACATTTTCCAGCGTACCTGTTGTTAAGCATATTTGTGTCTCTAACATGACATCAGAGGATGACAGGGCAGGAAAAAAAAGCATTCAAAAAGGGAATATAGTTATTCCTGAAACATAATTCTCCATCTGTTGTACTTCTGTCACTTGTTTTAGAAAGGGAATAGCATTCTGTGCTCAGTACAGCATCTTTGTTCTTTTAAAAGAAAGTTTCAGTTTCTAGGCAGAGTATAATGAGCCCAGATTTGATGGCAAACTTGGAGGAAAAAAAAGCAGTGTTGGATGGATGTTAGTTACAGGATGGCTTTCTCTAGCTGTCTGGCTTGCATTTGCCTGAACAGGCTTCAACTCTGTCGTGCAACCAGCCAGTAGAGGGCAGTATGTTCATGGAGACATTGCATTGTCTGAGTCTTCTGTCACTGATGTCGCTCACAAAACAAATGGCTTGATTCGGTGGTCTTTTGAAGCTGTCTGATAAACCCCTGAACACCAGACATGAGTTGCTAAGACAATGGTTATCTGAAAGTCTGAATTAGTCATGCAGAGACTCTGACCAGAACGTCTGGGGAAAAAAAGCTTCTTGGAAACAGAAATTGATTCTGGATTCTGGGTGACGACTGTGATTGTTGTATTCCCATTCCATAACAAATGAAATAAATATTGATTCTGATAAGTCTCATCTGCCTAACTTTATTTTTCTTGCTCTCTCTTAGTGTTGGACTTCGTCTTTGCCAGCCGGCTGCTGCCATGGATATACCAGTCTTCATACTTGCGGGGCTCCTCGTGCATTGTGTGTTCTTGGTCTCCATTTTTGACATCTACTTCAGCTCTCCCCTCGTCCATGGAATGACTCCTCAGCAGACTCCGTTGCCACCTCCGGCAAAACGTCTTGTGCTCTTTGTTGCTGATGGTCTGCGAGCAGATTCTCTGTATGAGTTGAACAGCAATGGCACACCCCGGGCACCTTACCTGCGGTGAGTCCAAAACTCTACTGAGCCACAAGGTTTTGCTTCTGGAGGCAGCTCTAGGTAGCGCTGAAAAGAGAACAAGAAGACCAATGACAACTGTGGTGACTTGAATACTGCCTTCCCTCTGCCTTTGAACTAGCAAACTTTGCAGAGTTACATTGTGCAGAAATGCGTGAGCTTGGGTTGGTGTCCCTTATCAGGAGAGCTACTAAAACTGGGACAGTGTAAATTGAGTCCATATTGTCCCCTGAACACTACAGATAGCCAGTAACTGAGAGGGGAGTGAACTTTCTCCATTCATGTCAGCTTGGTATCAATTCTGAAGCCTGGCAGTCGCTAATTTAAACTGCTTCCTGGATGCTCAGTTTAAGAGTAGTAGTTCATTAACTGTGCTTGTCTTCTAATTCTAAGCTACTGACGAAACTTTTTAAGGAGCGATTAAAAGAGATATCCTGAATGGATCTAACAGCAGGCTGCCACTTCCTCTTTGTTCCAGACTTCCTGCATGCATGACCCTGCTGCCTCCCTTGTGTTCTTTACAGTGTGTGTCTAATTGCTTAAAGGAATGATTTAGTTTAAGGCTGTGAAAAAGTAATCCTGCTAGAAAAGTGTTGAAAGTCATATCCTTGTGTGCTTAGAGCAAATTTTCATTAACTTTCCCTGTTTCCTTATATCAAGATAATTATTTGATCATAAGAATTAATTTCCTAGACTGAAAAAAAGATATGGTATTAAATAAGACTGCTTATTAAATAAGACTGTGTGATGATAGAATTGGTCTGGCTTAAATATCAGAGCAAACCCAAATAATCAGTTATTTAAAACTCTTAGGTTTTTGCAGTCCACTACTGCAAAAGTGGTACAGAAATGTGAGGATTCCTTGCTACAGTGCATGCCAGCCCATATGGGCTTACTCCTATCTACTTCTGCTGCTGCTACTGTTTTTATAAGGTGCTGTCTGCCACTGACAGGTGTCTGCCACATCAATGTGAGTTTACTATGTCGTCTTCTAGCAGTGGACTTCACACTTATTCCAGAGTAGTTTCTTTTCTTAGCAGTAAAACTGTTGGTTTTTTGCATCACCAACCAACCCCATCAAGGTGTGAATGCTAGGAGCAGTGGTGAGTAGTGGCCAGGGAAGAGTTATAATGGGTATTTTTTTCACTAAGTGATTTGAGTTTTTAAGTTTCAGCCATTCAGCATTATCGTGCCTATCTAGAAAAAAGTTAAACCATGAATTAGCTTGTCTACTGCTGGAAAATAGGCACTTTTGCTATCTCTGCTTTACCTTGCCTGTGGAGTTGGGGACTTTCTATTTCAAAATCTGTAGAAATAAAGCATTGTCATCTGTGCTGAAAGTACATGGGTGAATGGAGGGGAAGAACTGCCTTGTAACAAGCAAAGATGCTGTTAGGTCACCGAGTGGAAGAAGCTGCCAGTAGAGGTGTGAAGTGCCGTGTGTATTTCTCTCATCTCTCATTCTCCATAGAAGTACATATGTGTGTGAGCATATGTATGTGAGAGATGATGAAAAGAAAAAAACATGCAGCATGTTGTGCCTTCTGAAATGTGGAGGGTCAGGCAGCCCAGAGCATATCTTCAGATCTATTATCAGCTGCCACAGTTTTGAAGCAACAGGCTCAGTGTTTTGTCCCTGAACCTTTGAGCTACACAACTTCCATAAGTTAACTTCATAAACAGGTTGACAAGATCAGATGTTAGTTTCTGGAAGTATTTCCTTTTTTATTCTGCCAAGTTGTTGCTGTCTGAACATTCCTTTTTCAATAACACTAACTCAAAGTATATGCAATTTAATGTAAAGTTTACTTTTTTGCATGCTCATTCCTAAGTTCCAAGTGTTCAGTCCCTTAGCCACTTTAAAGTAGTGGGCAGCATAACAGCCACATTACTAGTCTTATCCAAATGGAGTACTTTGGGAACTACTGCATTGTTAATAAGGAAAGATTATCTTTAAATGAGCAAGAACCGTTCTTGTAGCAATGTGCTATTAAAAGAAGCAAAGTTTTAGTAGGTACGTGGAATTAAAAATAAATATTCATTAGGCTTGAAGCAGATTGTTGGATAATACATGCACACCAAGTACCTAGTCTTTTACAATATTCTTGAAAAATCTGGTTTTCAGCAGTGTTGTCACCGCTGTGAGGGTCAGTAAGTGATCTGCATCGCTGCAATGGTTATTTCAGGGAAGATGTTTTCTTCTTTGCCTGTCATGTTTCAGCCATATTACTATATCATATTAATACTTACAGTTGTTATTATGGGTACCTAATATTTATACTGTCATGGAAATTAATTTTTTTTCAGTGGTTCTTCTAAGTAAAAGCCTTGAAGTCATTCAAAGTATCTAAATGAATTTTGAATGGGTAAATGACTTATTTATATGTCATTTTTTCTGCCTGGTGTGTAGTTGTTGACTTCAGATCCTGAAGTCATCCTATTGTTGCCAAGCAAAGGTAAAGAATTACTTTCCAATTCAAAAGAAATCAAATTCTAATTAAAGCAATTTCCTACATGTTGTTACAGTGAAGTCTGAGGAGAGCTGCAAGTGTTTTATTTTTGTTTTAAATCTTCCATGACTGTTAGTGCAATACAGTCCTGATCAGTCTGTAGTGAGAAAAATAATAAATCCTTTTTTCAAATTACTTTTTTCAGTACAACTTGCATTATCTCCTAGCTGAGATGAGAGCTAGGAATAACATGTTAGAGTGCTATGTCTCTATATGCTTTTATACTCCTCACTGTAATATTTGGGCTATTCCAAGTAGTTCTGTGAGCTTTCAAGTAAGTCTGAGGATGTGAGGTCTAAGATGAGTCTAAAAAACCTCCAAGAAACAAACAGTGAATGCTGCAAGCTTTGAGTGGAGCCTGAAATTGTAGGTTGTTTAAAGGCATGAACTTAGAATTTACTTGGGTTAAAAGACATAAACATAGCAAATTTGGTAGCTTATATCATGAACTACAAAATTATAATTTCCTGGTAACTTGACTGTTAAAAACTGCTTTGAATTTGTTCAGAAGATTCTGCTGGTTTTTCCTAAAAATCAGTATAAGGTATGTCCTGTTGTGTTTTGTTTTCTTTCTCCTCTTGCTCTGACAGTGAGCAGTGAATATTTCTCTTCTTCCAGAAGGGGGAGACAAGAAAACAGCATACGATAATGCTCACCTCTTGCTTCCTGACAGGCTCCAGCTGTTCAGATCTCCAGCAGATGAGAATAGTTTGAGGCTGTCTCTTATACTTGGGCTTTGTACTCTGTTTTCTTTGCTTTTTATTTGTTGTAACTATTTATTGTATGTACATAAACCCTAGATACTTGATGTATTTCTGTGATTGTGATGAGCAGGTATTCTCCTTCAGTGTGATTGAAAAAGATGCAAGGTTTACTTAAATTTTCTTCTTGTTGCCAAGATTATTTGCACCTTAGATTTATGTGGGGTTTGAATTCTCTTGGTGTTGCTTCCAAGATTCAGCACAGATAATGGCAGACATGGTCACAAGAGCTAATTATAATTGAGTGTATTTAAAGAGTAAGATAAGATTGAACTAGACACTTTCAGGCTAAATGGAAAGAACAAAGAAGTGTAACACCAGGCAGAAACAATCTGTTAGGGGAAAAAAAAGGAAGCTAAGGAGGAAGGCAGCAGAAAAAAATAGTATGTTAATTTTAAGTGTATTCGAACACCAGCTGAACTCATCTGTTTGCAGTGTTGATGGGCCACAATAGTAATGTTCTCTGTGCGGTGTTATAATAGAGAACTACTTGCAGGTTAACGTTCTGCTTGTTTTACTGCACAGCAGGTGGTAGTGAAAATCTGTTTGAATCTAGGGGTTTTTTCATTTCCTGCCTCACATCTACCTGTCACTCTTTTTATCTGCAATTTGTCGTACTTCAACAAGTCATGAACGTTAACTGCCTTGAATCCTGTTTTCAGGAGTATTCTGGAGAATAATGGCAGCTGGGGAATCTCTCACACTCGGGTCCCAACAGAATCCAGGCCGGGGCATGTTGCACTTATAGCTGGATTTTATGAAGATGTCAGTGCAGTTGCTAAAGGTAAGCTGGTCGTAAAGCTTTGAATGTTGTCCTCCAAAGTAAGGTGTTTCAGTGATGTGCTGGGCTTCTGGATGATTACTGATAAATAGTTGCATTGTAGTTTATATGCCAAGATGACGTGGAAAATAGTAATTTTGGATGGATTTCCTACTTCTAATATTGATAGCTAGGAAAATAACTTAAATAAATTAATATTTTGTAACATGGTTGAATTTAGCACCCTGAGCCTAAAAGCAGAAGTATCTTATGGCCTCACCTCTTCATATAACAGAGTTTTCAATTATCATTTGGGATGCTCTAGGATATGGCTAAGTAGATGTTGCAAACAAGAAATGAACTGCAGTATCTCGGCTGAACCATTGCTGGCTTGAGTTGGAGAATCAGGACCAAAATAAAGCAAAAGCCCCAAGCATGTGTTTTGTCCAGAGCTGCTACTGAATGCTTGGGGCTTAATTATATGGAACAACCCTTCACATGTCTGACTTGGTCTTTTGTGTGCTCCTCTGCATTCCCCCAGGCTTCCAGGCTTTAACACAAGTCATGTGTTTTGGTTTTGGACAGGGGAGGTGAGAGGAATTACTTGGTCTTGTCCATGTTCCTAATGAAAAGGTTCTTCCTTCTGACAACCACTACAAATGCAGGATTGGCAGGAATACCTAGTTAGGAGCATCTCTATTTCTGTCAATTGCCTTTTCGGGGAAACAGAAAATCGTTAAGGTTTTATTGTGAGGAAGTGCAACATAACTTCTGCAAATGTGATGTATAAGTGTGTACCTTATTGCCTGAAATGCCAAAAGCTAACTTCAGGCAACAGGAGATGCAGAATTCAGGAAAATTTTAGCTGTTTAGAAGGAAAACCAGCTGTGTGCTTTGCCTGTTTGAAACCCTGCATAATGAGATTGGCCTAGGTTTTCAGTTAACTTCTCAATGAACAGGGGGCTAATTATAACAGATGTTGAAATGGAATTAAAATCAAGACTCAAAAATTGGAGTTCATTGTGAAATAATATAGGGGAAACTTATAAAAAAACCCCACAACATTTTGCATGGACTATCAATTTTAGCAATCAATGAGATCTTCTGGCAACTCCATTTAAATGCTTGTTTAAATGTTTGTTTAACAGGATGGAAGGAGAACCCAGTAGAATTTGACTCTGTTTTCAATGAAAGTAAATATACTTGGAGCTGGGGAAGCCCAGATATTTTGCCAATGTTTGCAAAAGGTAAGACTTAATTTTATGAATCTTTAACACACAGTTATCAGGTAGTAAAAGAGAGACTTAGAATTTTTGAGTTAGAGAAGAAGGTGAGAAAAGTATTTTCAGTTTGTGTATATCTGTATACTTGATTTCTAGTTTGTGAAATGAAGATGGGGTGGAGGAAAAGAAGCAAGGTTTTGATGAGGATATCCCTATTTATTACTCATTCATTTAAATAGGCCTTAGCTAATTCTGTCAGTATACTAATGGAACACACCTTTACTTATAAGGACTTAGTATTTTTTATTTTGTTGAGGTTTAAAGCTCTTGTTTTGCAAGCCTGCAGCTGGGATTTTTCTTTGTATGCCTGCAGCTCCCAGTGAATTGGGAGATAGAGCTGCAGCCATGCTTTTTCAGTGTCGGAGCTGCAGAAATAGCTTATTGTGGGTTATCCTGCTTCTGCTCAGAACATTAATATGTAAAGGGAAGAACTGTATGCAGGAACATCCTGGTGCTATTCCTGAAGCTGAGGTCTATTGCCCGTGGTGTGCAAAGTGTTAAAGTCTTGTCAGCCCAGTGCAATTGGTGTTTGAGCATGCAGAGATTGCTGAGCAACACTTCAAACGTTTAAAGGTTCTCCAAGTTTAATATTGTTGTTTTCTTGGAAGAATGAGTGCATATACACCCTTTCACATAATCTCAGAATAAACAGACTCAGGTGAAAGGGGGCAAGATAAGGGCATATGCTGCTGGTCTGTTCTAGGCATTGGCATTGACAAATAAGAAAAATGGGGTAGGCAGGGTAGAAGTGGAATGTAATATTGGTTTAGAAAAAATATACATCATATTTCTCATGATGATTCCTGAACTTTTTCTGAACTCATGTCTCTTCCCCCTCACATCCCGACATTCCCCCCCACGCCCCTCTTTTCTGTTCTTTGCTTAAGCCTCATAAATTTATGATGAGCTGTAAAAATATCTCCTGATAATTTCCCATGACCTCAGATTGCAGCTTGTATTTGGAAATAGTGTGATGGTGGCTGGGGAGAGGGGAAAGGTAGTTGCCCTTGCACAGATTATTTGTGTTTTTAGGAATATGTGCCTGGGAAAATATTTGGGGAATTCAAGAATTTCCCAGAGCCCTGTCCTTCTACTGGTTTTTTTTTGAGTAAGATGATAAGCAGAGGACTTGGGAGCAGCTTTGATGTTATCTGAAGAGATGTGCAAAGATAATACTCTCTGTATGGCTTGTTCTGAGTGGTATCAACAATGCAGCTTCCTTTTGCAGGAGGGAGGAAAATCCTCCAAAGTTGGCAAAGTTTAAGTGCAGCCATGTATCTGTGAAGTAGATGCTGTGTCAGAACATGAATCATGGTTTCTTGTGATAGAAAGATAGATTAACTTCTCTTAGTTAGAAAAAGAGTTCCCTTTCTTTCAAAAAGGCCAAGTTTTCTAATATGGAAGGGAAAGGAATCAAGTGTTCATTCTTTATCTAGTTCCCTTTCTTTCAAAAAGGCCAAGTTTTCTAATATGGAAGGGAAAGGAATCAAGTGTTCATTCTTTACTTTTACAAAAAAGCCAAGAAGGAGATAGAGAGAAATTAAGCTATGTGCCCCTTTCTTCCATGTTGCAAATTAGTGAGGCCACAGGACTCTTCTTTTGTATATTTTATCATGCCAAAATGTTCTGAATTTTACTGTTTCACCACTTGCATTGGATGATGCATAAAGGCTATATGACACCTGCCGCCTTTTGGGAAGGATAGGAAAATCCTTTGTTTCCTATCATTGTCTATTTTCTCCTGGTACTTTTCTTGTAATAAAAGTAATATTTCAAGAAAATAGTGGAGAATCCTATAAGGAAGTAAAAAAAAAAAATGCTCACAGATTTTTTTAAAATATCAAAATAGGTATACATGAAATCTAAATTTGTCAAAGCTTTAATGACTATGATTAGTATTTCAGTCTGAGAAAATGTCTGAATTACCTTTGTATCTTGAGCAGGATTAAAAGGTGTTTGTTTCTAATAGTTAAACTCACTTAAAATACACAAATTCACTGTGCTAATTTTAACCTTATTTTCTATGATGTTTTTAGATTATAACCTTGAAATGATCTAAAAATAATGTGGTTTGAAAATGCCTTTTTTGTTTCCAGAGTGCTCCTTAAAACTTTGAGTTTCTCTTCTAGACTTGCCAGGATTTGAGGTTTGACCTGAAAAATCCAACCCTGTACTGTTCTGTCAGCAGTCTGGGTTGGAGTATATTCCAGAGTATGAAATGTCATGCTGAAAACAGGAGCTGAGACTGTTGCTTCTCTGAAGGGAAGTAGATAGTAGTCTGTTGCACCCAGATTGCGATTTGTTTTGTGGGTTCCTCTTCTCTTTTTTGGAAGCTTCCAGAAAGGCTAGGGTCATTGTTTTAACTTGAGTATGAAGAAGGGTATCATCAAAATCATGGGAACAACTGGGACAAACCATTGTCAGGGTTATTCTGGGCAGACAGACCTCTCCATCTTCTGGTTTAGTTCCTTGTTGTTAAACAATGCAGAATTTCTCATATCCCTCGCATGGCTGTATTTGATGACAGCTCTCTGGCCACACTCTGATGGCCACACTCTGTCCTGCTCAGTGTCTGACTGTATTTGTGCATTTATTCTTTTTTCCCCTCTTTGGTGCCTGCAAAATTTGCTGGCAAATTCTCCTTCTGGTCTGGACTCTGACTCATGACAGGCTTGTCAGACACAGGACCTGCCCTGCTTAGCAGAGCGAGACATTAACTTTCAGCAGGATGTAAATATTATTGTAGGAGTGTGATAACATGATCCCTGATCCTAATATTTGAATATTGATGCTGAGTGTGAGATACAGTGGCAGAGAAGAGAGCAAAAGCAATAGGTGGTATCTTGTTGGGAGTTTCTGGCACCTCCAGTTATTTCCCATAGTGTAATGGCATCGTCAAACCCAGGAGAGCTCTATGCTTGCCTCTAAAAGATGTTTCCATCCCTGGCTTTCTTGTACTTCTCTTATCTCCATCTTTGCTTCCTCATCCCCAGACTTAAAAAAAGTGTTGGCATACTGTTGTCTGCCCCCTCAAACAATAGAACTAAAATAGTACTTTATAACATTTCGCATAATAGAATTTCTTATTAAAAAAAAAAGAAACAGTTATTTTATAAGCTATGCAGACACTTCAAAACTTTCCTGGTATGACTTCATTTTGCCACTATTTCTCTTTATAGCAATGCTGGGTTGGGTGGGTTGTTTTGTTTTGCTTTGGTAGAAATTAGAAATGGGTAAGTGGTGGATGTGTTCCTTTGCTTTGTCTGCAAACTGTGTGCTGTCATTTAGCTTCTTTGGTGTGGCACTTCTCAAGGAAGGACTTCTCAGGTTTGCTGTGACACTGTGGAAAAACACTACAGCATTCTATCCTCTTAGACTATCAGTCACCCTGGCAGTGATGGACAGGACTTGTTTCTTCTTTTGAACTCATTTATCCATCAATTGGAACTCCTGAATTCACTTTTTAATGCCTGGCAGTATTTTCTTCCTTTTCTTTTAGACTGAGAACTGCAGTGAGTGTTCTGTGTTATAAGTAGTAGGAACATCTCCAGGGGCGCAGCAGAGAGCTGCACCAGAAAATCTGTGCCAGCTTTCATCTTCCTGGCCTGAAATACCTGCAACCCTCTGTGTGGGTTTCCACATAATCTTGGTTAAGTAGCTCCCTTATACTGGGATGTTAGTTCATTCACAAGCCTGGAAGCTTACACAACTGCATTATATAATTGTGACATCCAGAAAATCGGATATATTTTCTCTGGCCATCAACTGATTGAAGAATATTTTCCCCTCTGGGAGTTTACACAGTCACAGTGTAAATGGCACCCCTGAGTTGTAACAGCTCTGCCATTGACTGAATTGTTTAATTAAGCTTCACCTAGCTTCAAATCTTTTCAGGACTTCTGAAGTTTAATTTCTTGCCAGTCTTTGTCTTCCCCCTGCCTCCTCCCTTCTCTGCTTTGCTCCCTTGACAATAAGTAGAGAATGAAGTCGCCTTGTCCAGATGCTGTATTTGCACATCAGTGGCCCTTATGTTGTACTTTGTGACTGAACATAGTCCAGTAGTTCTCCCTTTTCTGTTTTGGATGCTCGTTTTAAAGATGCAGACTTTGAATATTGTCTCCCTGAAGTTGTCCCCTGGGCTTTTGATACTTAGAATTGATATACAGTAACCCTCCTGATGCCTTTGTTATATGTGATATATGATGTTTTCCTGTGGAAAAGACCTCATTGATAAGGCATTGTCTTCTGTGATTCAGTTGAACTAACAAAAGCTGAGCGTATTTTTCTTAAACAGCCTGCCCCCAAAACACATGTTCAAATGAGACTATGAATATGTATCTTCCTTGGTTAGAAGTTTCTCAGTGAAATTCTTTGTTTCAAAACCAAATTCTGTTTAATTTGCTTAAACTGGGATTTGGGTTTCTCCTATCTTCTTTTCCATATTTTATTTCCTCGCCTGAGCATACTGGATAACATTGTTCCTCATTCCTCTGAGGTGCTGATAAGCTAATGAGGTAAAATGGTATCCAGGCTTCAAAAAAGGATTAATTATGGGAAAGTTTCAAACAAGGAGAAAATTTCTTTGACTTCTTTCAGGATCATCATTCTTGGTAGATTTCTACTCCTGTGCATGAAAGTATTTTTGACTATGAGAAAAGCAAAAAACCTTTTATCTCGTATGCTATCTATATTGTTTTTGCAGGTGCTACTGGAGATCATGTTTATACATTTTGTTATGCAGCAGAAAGTGAAGACTTTGGAGCAGAAGATGCAGCCAAGCTTGACATATGGGTTTTTGATCATGTTAAGGTAAGCAGAGAATCTTTTTATGCTACCTGTTTATAAAAAGCACACTTGCATGTTAACTTTATCATAGAACATGTTACCACTTTATCATAGAACTAGAAAGTAAGAAGGCTTTGAAAGACCTATCACTTTGGGTCATAAGTAAAAGTTTCTTGAGTCAACTTTCATGACAAGTGTAATAGATGCTTAAAGGAAGTATTTGTCATTCAATGCTAATTAAAAAACTAACATTAATAAAAGTAACCTTTAAAAACATTCTTGGCTTTTCTTTTTGTTTGCCTATAATGTGAAACCCATCTTGGAGTACTACGGACCCCTTTAAGAGCTTAAATGCAATTAATTAAGGATTTTATAACAGGTATTGAAGCATGGCAGAAATGATAAGTGTTCATTTTAAAGCAAAATGGACAATATTGTTTACTTATTTTTTGTCAGGCTCGTACCCTGACTGTAATTGTTCAGTGTGGCTTTTCCTGATAGATGTAGCTGGCTTCTAATTTTCCGCTGTGATTCACACTATGCTGTGGCTGCCAGAGGAGTCAGTTTGTTTTGGGGGACACGGTGGGAGATGGAGACAGTTTAGGCCCTGGAGCTGTAGAATTTGTTGACGTGGTGCTGTGCCCAGCTGACTTGGGTCAGTGCTGGTTCATGACTATTGTTTTCTGTGACACTGTCACTGTAAGTGTTCATAGTCCAAGGCACATGATTTCTGATTATTCATTAATTCCTATATTTATGTTATTCCATGTTACTTCACTTGTTCTGGATTAAGATCAGATTAGCTAATGCCGGTAATGGGCATTGGTGTATAAATATCTGTATCACTGAAGCAATTAAGCGAGTTACTTTCTGGATATCATAACAATGTTGATGGAGTTTAAGACTTAAAACATTTTCCACAAGATCTCTGGGCTGTATGCATTAGTATAGCTAACCAGCATAAATCAAATCAAACAAAAATTAAAATAAATCAATGAATCAAATCATCATCTATTTAGGAAGTGAAGGGTGGTTCTGCTTTAAACAGTGACACAGGGTGCAAAAGTTCATTATAGTTTGCTAGTTTTCAAAGGAAGTGATTTTCTGAGTTTGCAGGTGAAAAGGTGTTTTTTTTTTCTAAGTGCCATCCTCTCCCTGAATGTGCACTTGTGCCATGTTGTGTGTTGTAATGCATATGAATAATACAAATCAAATTAGGCTGTCAGTTACACTTGAATAGCTGTTGTCATGAATTTGCACCCATCTGTCATTTGGAGCTGCACAAGTATGTGGGGATGGTACTACCTTTCTTTTGCTTCAGAACACCTAACGGCATTTATCCTTTCAAGCTATAATGATATGTTTAAAATATGTGTCATTACTGATTACTTTGTCCTTGGAGCCAGCACCATTATTTTTAAGACTTATTTTGCCCATCTAAATTCCATACTGTGAATGGATAGGACTTGATTGACTGGCATAAACCACACATTCCATTAATCATCTCTTCAACTACACATCAACAATTGCTTCAGGAGTGTGAAACTTGAGGCTTACTGAAACCGAGGTCACTCTATTATAGTTCAAACAACTTTCAGCTATGCTAGTGAGATTATATATAAGTAGGAATGGCAGTGTGCTGGAATCTAAATTCTGCTTTGCCTACTCTTTTTCTTTTTTCTCCTTTGTGTTTTATCTCGAGTATTTAACAATATATTGTTTAACTCGTGTTGGCCAGTGTGGTCCCTGGATTTCTGCCTCTTTAGGAAGCAAAAGACACCAAATGTACTTCCTCTCTGCTGTGCAGTCCTCAGGTCCCAAGAATCGTGAGGGCCACTTGGGCCTTCCTCTGCCCCAAAAAACAATGGGGATAAAATGAAGAATGGCTAATTCATGTTTGGGCTGCTAGTGCTGGCACTCTGAAATTGCTTGTTGTCTTTAAAAATGCTAACTACTGGTAAATTTATCAGGAGATATGAAACTCTGACTACTTTTTATTTGTATCTTTGCTTAAATCATGAGTAGAAGAAAAATGTATGACACTTGATAGTTCTTGTCACTTGTGATACAAGGTGATCCTAACCCTTCCTTGGGACAGAAAATATACCATAGACTAGGCTGTGTGAATTTTTTATCTTCAGCAGCATGAAAACTCAGCAATTTTAATGTGCATTAGTAACTTGGGAGTGGTTTGGAGTTCCAGATGGGCGTGGAGTTGATTGACTGGTTTTTTCTTTTTGGTTTTTGGGTTGTTTGGAGATTTTTTGGTGTGTTTGTTGGGTTTTTCTAAGAAGCATTCAAAATAATTAAGAGATGGAGTTTAATCTACTGTGATGTGGCTCAGTGATTCTCAGTTAAATAACCTTTACCTAAATCATAGTTTGTCTGTGCTAAGAATCTAAGGAGCAAAATACTGGAAGTCTAGATTAACCAATGGGAAAAAAAAGCTCTTCTTGATGCATTTCTGATTTTTAAAAATATTTAGTGGAAAATAGTTTTGGAAGATTTAAATCATTTTTTTTAGGGTAAAAAGTTTAAAATTCCAGGAACTCAGTCTTGGAGATGAGTTCCAGTAATGGCCTAACCACAATTTATTATGATCAAAGGGTAGGATATGCTCAAGATGTTCAGTTAATGTCGTCTCACTGAAAGGGACATGGAGATACAGATGGCCAAAAATTGTGGGTTTTTTCCTTTCTTCTTTTCTCATTTTGAACACAGTATTCCATTTTTCCTTTGTCCCCCTTCTGCTGGAAAAAGGCCATCCAAGCCTTCAGACTGTCCTTTCTGTGCAGGATGGTGGATGGAGTCCAGAACTGAATTATGTTAAACTTTGAAGCTCTGCAGACAGTGCTGTGACCGGATGTTGATTTGAGCCAGTGGATTTCAATACAGATAGCTCTGCTCTAATTAGCAGTACAATGGTTGTATGATTTCTTTTAAGTTTGTTAGTGTCTTGTGCATGATCATGCTCAATGGATCTAAACCTGTCATATGTATTTGTCCTGCCTTTTGTTTTACATCTGAAAACTGGCATAATTATTACAACTCTCCCATCAGCACAAATCAGTGTGCACAGCTTTAAGCACCCAATTAAATTAAGTTGTCCTAGATTAAGGAGCTTTGTGAAAGGAAGAAGTTTGTTTGGTCTCTCTAGTACATGCAGTCAGCAACAGTTTATCAGCTCTACTAAAGAATCATGCTTCCATGGAAGACTTTGTTTGAGGGAACAAAAGGTCCCCAACTACTTAGATGTTTAATGTTTTAAAGTTCATATTTTGTTCAGGTATCTGTAAATCATTTGTTGGACCTTCTAAGTAGTCTTTATTTTTTCTTTGATTTCTCCCATCTGAGGAGGGAGATGATTAGACCAAGATTTCACATACTTACAACTAAAATTCTGTTGTAGTAGTTTAATTAGTATTATATTACAATTAAGTTCACAGCTTGCTGTAAATGTTTTAATGGGGAACATATTGCTCATCTCATCAAGCTGCATATCAGTTATAATCAGTACATTATTTTGTTGTTAGTTGCCAGAAAATCAAACAAAAGTTGCCAAAATCATTTAAAAAAGAAGTTTGGAAGGAAGCTGTAGTGGTCTTTGAGTCCAGCTCTCTGCATGAAGGAGGCTCAGTCAGAGCAACGTGCTCAGGCCTTGCCCAGTCACATTTTGAGCATCTTCAAGGACAAACCTTTTAAGCAGCTGTTCCAATATCTGGATATAGTTACGGTTTACCAAATAATTTTGAAAAGTCTCTTTACTTTACTGCAATTTCCCACATTCCAAATTGTGAGTTTTCCCCTGTCTCATCTCTGAGGCCCTCTGATCAGTCTAGCTCAATCAGAGGATTGAGATTCCCTTCACCGTCATGGTAGATAGTTGTACACAACAATGGGACCTCTCCTTAGCTGCTTTTTCTTGACACTGGAAAAACTGAGTGCTCTTGGCCTCTTAGTTGTTTACTGCTGTCCCTGAAACTTCTTGGTGAAATTCAGCTTACATACACAATGGAGGTAATATTACTGAATAGAAGAAATAAAAGGGAAGCAAAAATTTAAAAAGAGTGAGACAGGAAGATATAGTTAAAATATAGTGGTGGGTTGGAAACTAGTGTTGAGTAGAGGTAGGATGCAAGTTTTGTGATCACTGATTACCAAAAAGAAGAGGCCTTTAGCAGGCTGTAAGGAGATACGAGGATAGTTCTGGACAAACAGTTCAGCAATGTCCAGAGCAAGGTGATTTTTGCCGTTAGTGTGTTTGTCATCCTGCTTGCCAACTCGCCACCTTTAGCAGCCACCACTCCTCATGGTGAACTTCCTATTGTTTTTTGGGATTTTTTTCAGTTAACCAACTTTTTTAAAGTTTCACAGGATAAAGTTTTCTGTTTGCTCTGGGAAAAGATATCACATCATAGGTTGCACTCATCTTCCTTTTGTCTTGTTGTTTGTAATTGGCCAGAATTTGGGCAAACTCTGAAGACTGCTGCTGCTCTGGCTTATGGGGTGGCTGGGACTGGGAAAGTGGGATGCTTTTGGCATGTCATGGGGACTCATCTGGTGGGAGAGGAAAAGCTCAGGCCTTGCCTTCCTCTGAATGGTTTATTTTGCTTAATCATTCTGTGATACAAAAGTGTGTGCCTTCTAATATTGATCTACAGCTTAGGATTTAATTTTGGGAGTTTCCTGTTTGTCTGTTTTGATATGCTTTGTTTTGATTTCCTTTTATTTAATTAAAATTAAGGAAACAGTTTTATTTTATCCTGCAAATTACTGGTGTGCTCTGGAAAGGTTCTTCAGTCTGTGGTCACAGATGTGCAGGTGGACGGATCTCTGTGGGAAATGAAAATCTCCTTAAAAATAATTATATTGCTATTTAATGTAATCGGATTTTGTTCTTGTGTCTTTATTTAAAATATCTCTGGACTTTGGTCATGATTTTGTTTGGGCAAGAGCTGAAGCTGAGAGCATGCAAATATTAGTCCATGCGGCTTGTGTGTACTCAGGGAGTTAGAAAAGTGGAATTGCATACTGCTGTGGTTTCCTGGCACAGCGCACTGTGATATCCTCACTGCCACTTTGGTCTTCCTCTGGGTACGGTGACTTTTGTTTACACAGGGTATGAGCTTTAGATTTT
This sequence comes from Aleadryas rufinucha, assembly GCA_013397815.1. Lineage (NCBI taxonomy): Eukaryota > Metazoa > Chordata > Aves > Passeriformes > Aleadryas > Aleadryas rufinucha. The sequence continues at coordinate 785,340 of VZTH01015818.1, read as the reverse complement.
AAGAGCTCCATCATTATCACAGCTGTGTGGTGGACTGCCCTGTGCCTTGGTGGCAGAATGGTTCCCTGCCTCTACCAGCATTTTCCCTGGACTCTTGCATGAAGTTCAAAGACAGTCTCCCTTATGTTAGTGTACTGAAAGGTTCTCTAGATGCTCTTTGAACTAAAACCCTACCCAACTTTGTTTCCTTGGGCAGTGCTGTTACTAAGGAGCTGATGCTGGAATAGCTGTCTGTCTGCATTTTGCATTGCTGTAACGTGGCTGGTCTAACACAGAATAGCCATGTCAAGACTCATTCAATCCAAGGGGAAAATCCTCCCCTGGCATCTGCCTCAGGGATGCTTAAGTAGGACATGTGCAATGCAGATATATGTTCTGTAGTTCATGTATTTGCAAAGCATGCCATGCTTTGTTCTGTTTTAATTTAGTTTCTGCAAACAAGTTGTAGCTCGGTATCTCAGTCCTGCAGAACCTGCTTCCAAAGCAAATGTATTTGAGACCTTTGCTTCCAGTTTAAATTCAGTAAATCAATAGAAATGTAGAGCTGTAAGTGATAATCAGGAATGGTTCATCAATTTGTTTATACAGGAGGCAAAGAAGGGATGATGTATTTCTGCCTACACAAACTCAGAAAAACCCTGTACAAAACCAGAACAAACCAACAAATAAAAACCCAAGAAAAAAAGCCCCCCAAACAACAAAAGAATGCCTCAACTTAAAACTTGTTGTCTTAGATAAGCTGAAAATTTGGACTGACCATACTGATAGTAGTTGTCCTCCAAGCAGTAAATTGGGAAGTCATTATTTTTCCTCTTTTTAAACTCTAGTAACTACTAGTATTTTGACATGGAAACAGCAGTGTTTTAGTTTTAATAAGCTCCTTATCGTCTCCCATTTTACTCAGATTAATATATTAATGGCTTATTCCATACAGAGCTTCTTTAATTCTTCCAGAAGTAATCAAACATTGTTCTCTGCACTGAATGAAGAGAAAGTGGTTCTGTTCCTGCATTTGCTAGGCATAGACACCAATGGACATGCTCATCGGCCAAACTCAAGGTAATTGAGATATTAAGCATATCTTTGTCACTAGTATTAAATGCGTATAGTAACTTTTTTAACAGTGCAGTTTACCAAGCCAGAAACAGAACTTGTAGTGTTGGGGGTTATATATGTCATCATGATTATCTACATTCTGAACTTTTGGGGTTATTTTGTTTTTTAAGGTCCCATCTGCAGAAATGACAGATTTTTGCTCTATACAGTATGCCTGGTTATACTCCTGTACTCAAGTCTGATTTTTAGGAGATTGTCTTAGTTACAGCCAACACATAAGCTAAAGGATATGTAGGAAATGCAGTTTTAAACATGAAATGTTTAGTTTTCAGACAGCAGTGGGGTATCCTTGAGTTTATAGACAACAGTAAGCTCAGCAATAATGGCTGCAAATTCTGGCATTATGTTTTGGCTTTCCTTATCACATTTGAACAAAGAGAAGGGTTTAGATGAACAGTTCTGATCGCCATTGAAGAGTGTTATTTGAGAACTTTATTTTCATTTCTTTGCAGGATTTTACATCTTTCTCTTGATCCCTGCATACTTTTAAAATTCTCTGATTTCCTACATCATTCTGAAGTTCATACTTGCTATATGTCTAATGATCATTTATTATGATTTTTTTTTTAAGACAGTTTTAAAACTGAGCTTAGCAACAGATAGGAAATTAGTTGTCTGAAAGTTAATCATGGCCACTTTTTCTAAAAATATACAAATTTTTCATTTAACCTCTATTCCACAAAACTAGGGTCTATCCTGATCTATGAATCATCTCAAAACACTGACTGCCTGGCGAGATCTTTCTTTGCTATTTAGTTACCACTTTAAAGCAATTTTTGCAACTTAACATTTAAGGTGTTTGAGTTTTCCAGAACTCCTTATTTTTGGCATTCTGCTTAACTTGCCTGACAGCTGTGAGTAGTAAAATTGTAGTCTTATGTCAAGGACAGGTTGGATTTGAAATATAAATCCACTTGAAACTGTGGTTTCAGTAATCTGCAAACTGTGCTGCAACAATTTAATATCTCAGTAAGGCTCAGAGCAGGAGAGATTTTACACCTAGGAAGCCTTTTGTTAGCTTGATGTTCATTTGAGGTTAAAGCTGTCTGTACTCAAAGGACTGGGCTTTATGATCATGAATAACTTGCTTTATACCGAGTGTGACAGCCACCTTGAATGTAACATTTTTTTCCTATTTTTCAAGGGAATACCAGGAGAATATTAAACAAGTTGATGAGGGTGTGAAAGAAATTGCTTCACTGATTGACAATTTCTATGGAAATGATGGAAAGACTGCATTTATTTTAACTTCTGACCATGGAATGACAGATTGGGGTGAGTCTTTTTAGATGTTGAGTCAGTTGAGGTTATGGGCATCTGGTGTATGATTAGAGAGCTCTGTCCCCTGAGAAGCTCTGTAACCCTTGCTTTGATTTGATATCCTAAGTGTTGCTTGTGTATGAAAATCCCTGCAAATTGCTGGGACAGCTGCATTCCATATCTGGACAGAAAAAAGATGCTAAGGTAAAGCTTAACTTCCTCAGTGACTGCTAGTACGGATAGAAAGATCTCTGCAGGAAACCACCTCAAACAGGAGGAGATGGTATTATTTAGCTGCCAGCAGCAAATTTAGTCTTGTTCCAGCCCCTCTGGGAGATAAAGTTCTCAGTTTGGTGCTCTAAAGCGCCTGAAAAATGTGGGAAATCTGTTCAGGAGCTGGTGAAAAACTTTACAGGGAGAGGTTGTGTGGGGGGTGGAGAATCTTTTTGCTTATTTTGGCCTTTTAAGCACAGCAGAAAGGATGGGACTGCTGTGTGATCTTTCTGGAGGAGACTACTGCTGGAGACAGGAGGAGGAGCTGAGAGTACAGAGAGGAGAGTGAGGCAGGGGTCAACCATGCTGATACCCACAGAGGGCACTTACGAAGGGCATGGCCACAGTGGCCAAATGCTTTGATGGCAGATGAGAAGAGTTTACAGTGGTCAGCTCATTTAGACTTTTTTCCCTAGTTCTTTCTTATTTTTTAAAGAATCTTAAGAACACTCCTGTGCTTGTGTGCAGCCAGTGAAAGTTACAAGTCTCTCTTCCAGTGCTGTGTGTTTGCAGCTACTGCTGTGATCTTTTGAACCAAGGCTGCTCCAGTCATGGTCATGGCAAAACAACAGTCAGCATCTTACTCTGTGTGTGAAGTTCTAAAGTTTTTCAATTGAAGAGATGCAGACTTTTTCTGTCATCAGAGATGACAAAAATATTTGTATATTTATTCAAAAGCAACCTAATTACCATCTGCTCATTTGCAAAATAGTCAGTTTTGAATATTATTTACTGTTGAGCTGACTGCCACTTGCAATAAAATTTTAATCCTGCTATATTTTTTTGTATAGTTCAAGAAATTATTTCATATTTTTTAATAGGGAAGGGATGTGTGTATATATATGTTTATATATATGACCATAGGGATCTCAGGAAGTCCAACCACCTGCTCAAGGCAGGATTAGCTTTGGAATCAGACACAGATGCTAGGGCTTTATTCGGCAGGGCCTTTAAAACCTCAAAGGGATGGAGCCTATGCAACTCTTTCAGGCAGCCTGCTCTGCTGCTTGCCTGCCCTCATGGAGGTGGAAAGGTTTTCTTTATCTGCAATCTGAACTTCCTTTGTTTCAAATTATGTCCATCATCCTCCCACCATGCACCACAGTGACCCCCTGGCTCCATCTTCTCTCAACCCCCCTCACAGTGGGGTACAGGTAGGATGCTCTGGTATGTCCTCCCCAAAGCTATTTGTTCTCCAGGCTGAATAAGTCCCAGTCCCTCAGCTGCTCCTCGCAAAGGGCAAGTGCTCCTCACTGAGACCATTCCAGATGATGGGTGTCTTTCAGGTACCAGAGGAGCCCAGAACTGGATCCAATGTCTAGAGGTTGTCTCACAGGTAGTGAATAGAGGAGTAGATAGAGGATAATCCCTTCCCTGTACTGTGCTCTGGTTAACACATCCTGGGGTGCTGTTGGCCTTCTTTGCTGCCAGAGTGAGCTGCAGGAGTGTTCTCGTTATGTACTGGATCCTTTGAAGGGGAAATAAAAGGTGATAGGAGTAACTTCTTCAGGCTTTGAGAACCACTGGTCTGTCATAGTTTTCTGTCATCTCTTTCTGTCTTGAAGGAAAAGCTTGATCTTGTGGCAGAAGTGTTAATAACTTTGAAGTTGACTTTAGTGATTCCAAGAGCAAACCCAGAGGTTCTGCTCAGGCCCATTGTGAGCTGTCTGAAGGATAGTTCAGGAACTTTAATTTGAGCTGGTTGGTAGTATCAGCCGCTGCTGTAGCCTTTCAGTGGTTATTTGCAGACTGGGATGTGCACTAGCTTTAAAACAAATTTAACATTGGAAGGACAGGGGGGACCTATTAGGGAAAAGAATATGACCTGAATTAGACATGATCAAAGACATTGTGGTTGCTGGCACAAGCCAATGAAGTCACTTGCTTTCTCAGTCTGACCCTATGATTTTGCTTGAAATTGATGTCAGATGGAATTGCTGACCACCAACACAGGGTGTTCCACACCCACCTTCACCTTGGCCTCTTGTTCCTGCTGCCATCCTGGCACAAGTACTACGCTGTGGTATGCTGGACCACGGAACAGAGAACTAAACAGCAGCACCTTTTTTCCCCCCTTTCCCCTGTAAAGGTCTGTTTGAAGTGTGCTGGGGGCTGGAACCTGGAACTGACCCAGCTGAAAATAATTATTTTTCTTCCCCTCTTGTTATGATCAGGCTGGAACCTGGCTCTGTGTAACAGGGAGGGAGTGGATACAGCTGCCTCTCTCAGCTGTATCTATCTTAAAATATTCATAGAGGCAGAATCTCAGTGAAATGCTGATGGAGGTGGTGGCTGGGCTAAAATGTAAACTCACCGAAATACCACTTTCCTCCTGCAGTAATAAGAATATAACTGGTATAAGAAATAATCCCTGGTCCCTGGAAGATGGAGGAAGTGCTCTCTCCATAAGCTCTTTTCCCAAGTTCTGCAAGGAAGAGCAGTTGTTGCTGTTTTTTGAGCCCAGAGGGTGCCCACCAAGGAACATCAGAAATCTAATTCCCAGACCAGTGTGTTCTTAAGCTTTGGGCTGTTTAAAGTAAGCAAAGTTGGCTCCTCAGCTCTGCCACAGTGATTGTTTTAAGGACAGAATTGGGTATGAAATTGGGAATAGCCTTGAGGCTGTACAACAGTGTGCTTTCTCTGTCCTTTATATGTATTAAAATATGTATTTATAGACAGGGAAGAGCATGTGGCTATGCAAATATAAGGAAAATGTGTAATCTTGTAGACCATGCAGTGACCCCCATAGTTTGTGTAACAAAGCCCTTCCCTTTGAGGCTGGGTTATCTCACTGCTCTGGTACCTCACCCACTGGGTTCAATGACCAGCATTTCTTTCAAGCTTGTGTGTCTCCTGCTTTAGTACAACTGCTGCTGAGATGTCAGTTTTCAACCTTTCTGCTTTTGGTGGCTGATGTGTTAATCTGGAGGGAATCAATTTCCCCAGTGAAGAAAGTAATGTTTTATCAATTTTTAGGGAGTGTGCTACTAGACTTTAAAACCTTAAAAATGAACTTCTATCACTGTGGAAAGGATAACAGTTGCAATGCATATTGCTTCCTGGTTTTGAAGTGGAAGTCTAATTGTTATTCAGAGATCAGTTCTATATGATTTTTTTTTTTTCACATGTGCCTAATTTTACTGAAATCAGCCATTCCTGGTTTCACTGAGATGCTCAGGATAAGCACACGCACATGTTTTGAGCAGGTAGCTCATCTATATGTAGAGGCTTTCAAAATACTATGGCTTTAGTTTCTGTATGTTAAAAATTTGGAGTTTTAATATAAAAAGTTCTATCTTTATAGTCTTGACTTAACTGATACTGATTTCCCACCTTGAAACTTGAATTTAGCCTTTATTGTTAGTGACATAAAAATAAGCTATGAAGCTGCAATAGATTGTCTGTAACAGGCTTTTATTATGTCTGTAACAAGAACTTAGTGCATGTGTGCATATTCTTATTGCATGTAGATTTTGTTTATTTTTACAACACATGTCTTAAATTTTATACTTTTTTTTTGTTTGGTGTGACTTAGGATCCCATGGAGCTGGTCATCCCTCAGAAACTTTAACACCACTGATTGTTTGGGGTGCTGGGGTAAATTATCCACAGAAAGTTACATCCCAGTTCTTTGAAGACAATTTTTTGAAAGGTAGGTAAAATATAAAATTTAAGTGAAAGATTCTGGTGGAAACAGAGATGTTTTTAACCATTACACCTGTTGATCTTCACTAACTTCTGCTCCGTTTCAGTAAGTATGATTTGCTTTGTGTGGTGTGTAAAGAAAAGGTGGTAGGGTGTGCCTAAGGAAGCTACTGCAAAATTGGGTAGATAACATCAGTCAGTTTTCTTTTCTAATCACGGAACTGGAAACTTTCTGTCTTTGTTGTCAGGAGGCTATTCATGCTTCTGAAACTTAGTTCCAGAGAAGACTTAGTTTTTAGGAAGACTCCCAGAGGTTGGCAGCTATTTGTACAGAAACAGGATAAGTTGACAAGTTCAAATACTCCTTTCTAGCTTCACAGTACAAGCCTGCGTACTTTCCAGGGGATGTCTTGTCTCATTTGCATCCTTGTAGCTGTTGTGGAAATGTAAACAGCTTCTCTCAATGAAAAACTGTGACTCTTCACTGTTATTTTTCCCTTTTGTAATTTATTTAAGAGTAAACTTTTTTAAAAAAGAATGAATTTTTATTATTTCACATACGTAATGTAATAAACACTGTCTTACTGAAATATCAGTGGGGTTAGAGAATCATGTGTAATTAAATTGTTCAAGCTGTTCCTCTTTCATGTGCCCCATTCTTGTAGCCTCCTCTGTTTCTTAAGATGCCTTGAGTCTCGGGTTGTTGCTCACGATCAATGAGGTAATGACTTTCTATTTTATTGGATTGTTTGTCAAGGTACATTAGAGAAAACAGGCAAAAATTACTTCAGCCCTGAGGTTTTAACTCCGCCCTGCTCTCAAGAAGGTATTTGGTAACAGATGAGGTCTTTTCAGATATAGACAGTGCTAACATTTCACTCTTTGTGCCTAACTGCTGCTATAAAACTATGACATCTGTGATAAAATTGAAAATGAATTGTAGAAAAAAAAATAGAAAGCAGAATAAAACAACTGATCTTGGTGTCTGTGATGGCTGATCTGCTAGACTTTTAAAGACACTTGATGTCTAAGGGTTGATCTATAATAGCTGAATTTTACATGTCAGTTTCCTTGATTCTCAGCAGCTTTAGTACAAACCTCAGCATTTGACTTCAAGTCATGATGCAAATGGTGTGAGAGATTTTGAAAAAGATGAGTATTGAGCTTACTCCCAGGTGCACAATAGGGAAAGCTATTTGGCACTCATCTGTTAGGCAATGTGTATTTTCTTAAAGGAGGACATTTGTCTGCACCCTGCTGTGCCTGCTTCATATTTTCCTTCTGATGGTTAAAAAAATCAGCAAACCAAATAACTGACCCAAAAAAACTAAGCACACCAAAGCAAACATCAGAAACTACTCCGTTCTCTTTGGACTTGCTTTGCAGCTTTGCCTCTGTCAAGCACGTTGTTGCTTTGTTTAGACACTAACTTTACAGATTCTTATTTGCCAAGGATGATCTCTATTGGAGATTTGAGTCTCTCTGAGTATCCTGGGAGTTTGAATTTCTATTTGAGTAATAAGTATCTTCTTAAAAAGTGACTGTTCTCTCTATGGTAGTACATCAGAGCTTCTAGTAGGTTACGGAGCTTAGAAGTAGAGAGAAAATTGTTGAAATGGAACTTGGCACTTGCACAGGTCAATACAGTTCAGCTATTCCATTGTTACAATCCCAGATATTTTCACAAAGTTAACATATAAAAGAAAAGCTGTTTAAAAGAGTTCTCTTGAAATGTTCTTTGAATCTGTCCTTCCTGCTCCATACAACTGCAGCTGTGACTGTGTGCAGGGGAGGGGAGGGTGTTTTCAAGACTGCTGTGTCACTGATGTATGCAGGTGTCAGGCTTCCATTTCTAGTTGCATGCACCAATGTTCAAGTTCTTTCATCTATTGACAATCCTTTCTAATTTCTCTGAGTTAAGTGTTTATGGAAATATTGACAGAATGTTTCTAATGCTGACAAACTTCTTATGCTCTGTTCAGTGCAAGCAGGCTGTGGGCAGCTCCGTGAATTTTCTTTCTTCTCATGATTGCCATTGAGGGTTCATACCCCCAGAGGCAGTGCCAACAGGCAGGACTTAGCCTGTCCAATTTGTCACAGAGAGATTAATGTTCTCCTTGGATGGCCAGAAGGGCACAGAGTCTGCTCTGGGATGACAGCCTTCTTCTCATCAGTTTCTTCACCTATGCTCTGCCTTTCTTCAGGCCTGGTCATGCAATCCTCTTGGGAAGATTTGCTATGGCAGCCTTGCATACTGGGGGCGACGTGTAGTATTACCCATTTGGCCACTGGTTTGACCCTTCTTCAGAAGGAAGGAGAATGCAGAACTGCTCTCTGGCTCCTCATGGGCGGATGGTTGGCCCTGGGGCACAAGCCCAGAGGAGGTTGTGAGTGAAGGCACAGCCTCCTGCAGCATCAGAACATGGCGTGCTTGATGACATCTATACGCAAGCCTGTTTGGTACGGGGCTTAGCCTGCTTTGCCACAGCTGAGGGAGCTCAGTGTACCCTCCACTGGTTTTGCTTCTGTGAGGTTTTATGTGAGATTTTCTTTGGTTCATGTAGCCTCATCCTCAGCCTCTTTCTGAACTGGCACTTCCCTGCTGTTTCCCTGGACTGTTTGCATCTGACAGCTCAGTGGGCTGAGTAAAAGCAGGGCAGGATAAAAGCAAAAAAAACCCCTATCAAATGGGTGGAAAACTGCTGAGCACTTTACGGGTAACCTACACAGTGAGCTGGAATCATACGGGCAGCATGTACAGCCAAGGCACCTCACTCCTCGGAGTACAGCCTGGACTGGCCAGTCTGCACGTGTGTCCCAGTCCTCAGGAGTTCCTGGGCCAAAGCAGACGTCTTCAGCTCTGCATTTTGGAATATCTGAGTAGGGCATGAGGAGATGAAAGAACTTCTCAGAAATCGAGATGTTGTCTCTAGCAGACCTACAGTTTCTTCCTACCTTCCGCACATTGTGTGTGCACACAGTTTTCCAATGTTTTTCTTTGGAAAATTGTACTTAAAACAAAAACATGCAATTCCTTTATATAACAGAAATATGGGTAAGAGTCTGTTTCTAGAAATATAAATCAATTTCCTTTTCTGGGAAGCAAAAGGAAGCAAACTTGTTCATTTTGGTTTGAGTTTAACAGGATTCATGATTAATGCTGCTAATACTTCCCTTGTGTTGCCATGGGAACTCCCTGTAGCTGTCTCGCTACTGTTAAAGTACAAGTCTGCTCTTCAGGGTGCTTCTGGGACCAAATAACAGTGGAACTGTGCTCAGACCCCTGTGCTAGCAGTGGTATGAACTAATTGCTGAAAATAAGTTTGGTGTATGCAATACTGCAAATGTATGAAAGAAGAAAACAAAACCAAACCTTGCTAAACTCTGTTTTTAAATAACTCTCCACCCCCAAAGAAAGCAAGCAATTTTCTCTTTATTTCCTTAGAGGCCAGCGTAGAGCAGGAAAATATAATTTTCAACCAGCTTTTTGTATGATGTGCCAAAGCTGTAGGGTCTAATGTTTGTACCACGCTGTACCAGTGCATTTAGGACCTAGGTTTGGCCTTTTTTACAAACTATTGATGAGATTCTATAAATCTCCTAAACCTGAGTTTGATTCTTTTAGTTGGCACAGGAGGTAATACATCACTGTGCTGAAAAAAACCCCAACCTTGGCCTTTCTTCAACTGATCTAGGTCACAATTGCAGGCAGCAATTTATCCTGCTGGATAAAAGAAAATGTAAACTGAAATGAACGCGTTTTGTTGTTTCTGCCTGTTGAGTTCCATCTGTAACCCTTCTTGAGCTAGCATCCTAATGTAAAATCATAATTTTCTTTAGTACCAACACCTTACAGAAAATGGCAATAAGATACTAAATGTCAACTGAATTACTCCTTTCAAATCTGTGTAGATTGGCTGTTCAGGTGCTCTGTTATTTCTTGCAGAATGGAAACTGGAGAACTTGAAGAGGATTGATGTCAATCAGGTATCAAACATACCTAATTTATTAGTTCATAAATTTTCACCTTAAATTATGAGTTTTGTGTGATTTAAAGTAATTTACTTAATTTGAATGAATGATCACACCAATGTACCATTTCCCTAGAAACAGGAGCCACAATAACATAATGAGGATAAGTTTAAATTGCTTGTTGACATGTGACAGCTGCACACAACTTCTCCTGAAGATGCATTATTGCCTCATTTATTTAAGTGATCCCATACGGCTGTAGGAAGAGTGCAGTACAGTATACCAGGTCCCCCAAGCTGCTGTCATTGAATCAGAAGCATTTCTTGCTATAGTGGTAAACTGTGGGGTTTTTCATCTGTGATTATGGCCCAACTCTTTTGCAATTTAGACAATTAGTACTGTAAAGGAAGAAAAGAAGGTGAACAACTAATCCTTTGGTCTTAAATCAGTCAAGCTTTTTTAAACCATAGTGCTTCTTACTTCCTATCATCCTACAAAACCCAATATATGAATAACAGACTCCAAACCTACTCAAACAAGGGAAATAATCTCATGCTAGAAGGTTCAAATTGGGAATGTTCTGGATCAACTGTTTTCAGCAAAGCCCTGATACAAAACTAGAGATTAGTTTTCCTCTCAAGGTTGGTAGGAGTTATGGCAATGTTGTTTTGAAGTGTATAGAAGAGTCTTTAGTATTGCTTTGTCCTGGATAATGGAGCTCCCAAAGACAGAGCTTTTGTCCTGTAGTACCTGTGTGACTGTGGGTAAAAATAGCAAACGAGACTTCTGATTACCATTACACTCCAAGTGTATTGCTCTCTACAAACAATGGTTTGGAGTCTGCTGGTAGATCTGAGGCTGGCGCAGTGCCTGTGGTTTCAGTGTAGTTTCTTCAGGTTTATGCAGGAGAAACAAAGCATTTTGGTGCATAGTTTTATATTAAAGGAAAATATAAAACTGGTAAGATGCAGTGTTTATTATCACGAGTAGAAGGTAATGGTAACTTGTTTTATGAGGTGCCTTGGTGTAGATTGAAGGGCCTTTCTGAGGGCTGACTGGATATAAAAAAAGTGCAGAAACTCCCTCTGAAGGGGAGAAGGTAAGTAATCAGCTCTGTGGAAGCATGGGATAAGGAATTTTGTGAAGAGCAGTATATCCAGTATACTGCTTAAAACTGTAAATATGAAATTAGTTCTTTTGGTCATATAAAAAGTGGTATGCCTCTCTGAGTGCAGCAAAGTAGGTGCTGAATTCCTGCAAATAAATACCGGGGTGGTTATATTTGCTTTTTAAACTAAATGTGTTTTTGAAGCTTGATCAGCAGTGGAGCTTCACATTTTGAATCTAATCATGCCATGACTACTGGAAACTAAAAAACAAAAAAACTATAAAGGAGAGTTGTATGTTATAACTTGGCAGTATTACATAATTATCTTTTGCAAATGCAGATATGTCAAATTTAAGCTGAATTTATTAGCTCTAGAGGCTGAAACTATGTTAAAATGGGAATGCTTCTGTTTGCACAGGCTGATATAGCACCACTGATGGCTTCCCTTATTGGTGTGCCTTTCCCCCTGAACTCCGTGGTAAGAAGTACAAATGTTTTTCTATGTTAAAAAAATCTGTTCGCCATAGAGGAAGAGATGTTGGGGACAAGACTTTGAGGTGTGTGAGGGGAAAGATTACAGATTTGTAAAAGTGCTACAGTGTGTGGAGACTGCTTGTAGTTTTAATTTTATGTGTGTGTCTTTAGAGTACAAACTTAAATCCTTTTATGTGTTGTATAGGGCTCTTTCAATTGGAAAGGCAGCTGGTCCTGTTGTAATCTGCAACTTTATACTCTTGACCTATATAAGTTTTTTGTTACTTTGTTTTTAGGGATGGTAAAAATGCAATATGGTTTGAATAACATGATTTTGATCGTGAAAGCTAAGCCTGTAAACAAGCCAGTTCCTGCAATTTAATGTTCAATTATGTCTTGATTAAACTAGTGTACTTCTTTCAGATGTTATCTTGTGCCTCTAATTTAGTGAACAGTGAGATGGCTTTTTCTTTTAATTTCTCTCATGTACTGTTGCATAGTCCAAAAGTTGCCTCATAAATATCTAATTGACAATTAGCATTTCATTAGTGTGCCTTCACGCTGCTAGTTTCACATATAAAACACCTATTTACAGCATATTTTGCAAAATATTTCTTCTGGATACTCTACCCCAATGTCTCTCACCTTGTCCTGCACTCATTGCTGGTTATGTGAGGAAAGCTGCCCAACACAGGATGGCATGGCAACTGCTCCCTTTCCTATCACAAGTACTGGATTGAGTCAGGCCCAGGCAAGGCTTTGGGTGGAAGACTTTTAGGAATTTCAAAAATGGTTTCTGATTAGAGGTTGAGTTTATATTTTTTTATACTATATAGTTTAATAACAACTTTTGTTATTTATGTTTTTTACATTCCTGTAGAAGCTGAGATATTACAAACAATCCCTGTGATGTTGCAAAGCTGTGTGAGAAGAGTATTTTCAAAGGAGTTACATGAGTTATTTCAACAGTAATTTGAAGTATTCTTACTGCTCATTTGGCCAGCAATTCAGTTAAGAGAAATTCTTGTTATTTCATTTAATTTTTTTTTTTACTTATGTGTATTTTTCTTCCTCAGGGAACTCTGCCTCTGGAGTATCTGAACAGTAGTGCTCATTTCAAAGCAGAGAGCATGTTTACCAATGCTGTTCAGATTCTTGAGCAATTTAAGGTACTAAACATATGGTAAAAAATCCCAACTTACTTGAATAATATTTGTTGCTATGTGTAAAATAATTATATGACATATCCTATACATAGTGTGCTAAATGGAAAGGATTAAAACTGAATGCACATTCATTTGACTGAATAGCTGTGAGACTTATCTGAAGAAGCTTGAAAGACTTTAATAAACAAGTTTAGGGTTTTTTTTTGTAAGGAGAATGAATAGCTTTTTTCTTGATTCTTAAGAAAAATGCTGATGTTTATTGGTGTTAATGCAAATCTACGTGCAGTATGTAGGTAGAATCTGAATGCTGTTACTGGAGAAGGGAAATAATGCCTTTGCAATGGGGGCTGGGAGACAAGGCTTTAAATCAGGGTCAGTACACAAACAGATCACAAAGGTAATAGGCTCCTGTGCATTAAAGAAATTAAATTAGTGGCCTAATTAACTTTTAGCTAATGCTGTTATATCTGTTGTTTTGCTTTGCAAGTGTTCATCTCTGGCTTCTCAGTCTTGATTCAGTTAATATGGGAAATTACATTATGAGAACACGAGTGATCCAAACAAAAACGGTTCTATTTCACTAAGCACTGGAGTAAGAAACTGTCCAAAATCCCAAAATCCTGGTTTTGGCGAGGCATAGAAATGCTCTGAGGGAAAACCATTCTCCGCAGATAGAAGCTGAGACATGAAAGAAATTTTACCCTGTCTGGAAATCCATGTCATGATAGTGAAACAATGAACTAGCATGAGATGACCCGAATCGATCAGCATCTTCAGTATCTTCTGTCCCTTTGTGAATACCAGGTTCACAAAGGTGTGGATACCAGAGTGGCAGTGTCAGCAGCAGAATCACTTTCAAAAATATGGTGGAAAGCTGGCATTTAACAGGGAAAGTGACTGGTGGGGTTGGATGTGAAGTTTGAAGCATGCTGATATCTCCTCTACAGTTGGAAGACCTCTGCTTTAAGAATTAAGGATGTGACTTAGATCTTTTTCACTTAAATTGATATCTTGGAGATTATTTAAAAAAAGAAGTAGTTCTGCTTCTCCTTTCCTTTGAGCTTACTTTTATTCTGTTGTTCTGCAGTGCTAGGTTATCTTTGTTGTTGTTGTTGGCTTGTTTCTACCATTATATTGGAATGATCCTGTCTGAATTTCCTTTGTGTTTCTCTGCTGAAGCAGAAGTAGTGCACTGGCTTAGACATACCAACTGGATTTTTACTTTTCCTGTGAGGGACTGACCTGACCACAATTTGTGCTCCCTGGAGATGATGTTGCCTTGGATGGATAGGATGAAATGTGTGGGTTGCTACTTCCCAGCTGTCAGGTTTTACAAGTAGTGTGCTTAGGAAGTTCCTGACTGCACATTATGCCAACAGTCAGACTTGAGTCAGGCAGCTGCAGGAGGCCTTAAAGATGTTTTGGAGGACCTTGGACAAAGTGGCTCTGATGTCATCAAAATCTTCTATTTTTTCCATTTGCAGGTTAATTGATTTAACAGCACTGCCTTGGCGGTGTTTGCTGCAGTGTACTGGTGCAGGTCTGGTGTAAGTGGTGCTGGTTTCATTGAGGGAGGTTGTCACTGAAGCCTGGCAGCACTTCTAGCCGTATCTTTGTTTTATCCTGCAAACTGTAGAAGTCCTTCTGAGAAAATCAGTGGCTGGAGCATGGTTTATTTTATTTACTTTAGAGAAGGTCTGAGTTTCCAGGAACTCAGAGGAGTTGCACATACTGGAGTATAACGCCCAGTTTCATGGACAGTATATTGACACTGTGATTTCATTCTTTTTCCAAAGTCTTCGAAATTTTCTGTGATTTTTTGTAGTTTAATTCCTGATACAATTTTTAATCTTGTTGCAACTTGCATGTAATGATTTAATGATCTTTTATGCAGGTTAAGATGAGTCAGAAAAAGGAAACTACATTGTCATTTCTGTTCACACCATTCAAGTAAGTGTCTGTAAAAACTATGTATATTTTACCTGATTGTTTGTCTTATCACTTACTTTGGTATTTCAGTGAGCTGCCACAACACATCCACTTTCTTAAGTCTTTTTTAGATGATAGTATTTATCTGACTATGAAACTTTGCACTAGAACTCTATGCAGTTAACTGCTACTTCTCACCAGAACTTTAAAACAGATTTATTTTTAAAAATCTATTCCTTACATATAATTTTCCATTAAGGGTTATTTGTCTAAGCTTTTTTTGACAGTATGGTGATATAGACTGCACAGTAATTTTCAATGTGTTTTTTTTGTTTTGGTTGGTTTTTTTTTTTTTTGCTATGGTTTTTTCAGCATCCTTTAGGAGATACAAGTCCCTGTAGGGTCAGGAAATGCAATCTGTTCTAGTTCGTTATATGTGAAAGTTGCACTAAGGATTGTTTGTTCTGTGATTTAAATTCTAATGAAGAATAAATAAAATACATTGCATCCAGAAAAGAACCTTACAATGTTTAGAATTTGTGTTGCCTAGTCTTAGTGTTTCCAGGGCTGTGAAGGAGTCTTTGCAGTGATTTGTGTATCTGGGAACTCTGTTCTAGTGTATGGAACAGTTACTGCCCCCCTCACCCTTCTGTCTTACCTAATTAAAGGTGCTTTTCCCTTTTCCTTTCTTCTGTAAAGGTTTTTAAAAGCTTTGCCATGGGTGCGCGTGATAGTGTTCTGTTCTGCTCTCAGTTTGTGGAGTGCTCCAAAAATGCCTTGTCACCAGGAGCAGCTGTTTTCCTTTGGGAAATAGAACTGATGTTAATTAAGAACTTTAAATCATAGCAGCAATAAAAAGTACTTGAGTCGCTTCCTGAGAAGTATGTTTATTGTTAAAGATGATTGCTGTCTGTCTGAACAGACATTTACTCTGTTATTTTATACCTCTAGCTCCTTCAAAGGGAAGGGTTTGAGACAGTCTGTGAGACACAAGTCAAGTTAATCTTGGGCACATAATGAATCTTTTAGATGAATCTTTTAGAACAAATTCTGAATAAGAATCACAGTTGCATTATCAAAGAATTTACTGATTTGTATGAAATGAAATGCCCATATGGAAAGGATGGCCAATCCTCTTTGATAAATGACTATTAGTTTGATTTCACAGCTCTTTAAATTTTACCTTTCCTTGAGAAATAAGACTGATTATATAAAATAGGATCATTTGTCTTTAAAAGAACTAAGTATTACTGATTTATGGATTGGTGTGTTTCCTGTTTTATGATATGTCAGATTGTTTTAAGTGGAAATGCCAGAGACATTTATCACTTTGAAAACGCAACTAAAACTTGGTATAAACGTATTGTTACTTTGGTATGGTCCACTGCAAAAATAAGTTTATTTTCTTTAGATACTCTTCAATTTTTTCTGATTTAAAATTTGGACTAATAGTTCTTCCAGGAAAGGTTTTTATTTGAGACCAAAGTAGTTCCTTGGATGTGTAAATGTCATGGATGGAGTGATGCACCTCACTCATCAGAGAGAAGTGATAACACATTCATTGATATAAAACAGCTATTTCACAATAGTAAACGTGACAGTGGTTAACAAGATTCAGTGGCAAGGTACACTTGATAATTTACTGTGTAGAGGATGGGTCAGAAAAAGCTGTCATGGAGACCCTCCTGTTGGGTTGTGAGGTTCAGAAAAGACCCCCTGACATTCTAACCTCCTTCTCAGAGGGAGTCTAGGTGCAGCTGGGTCCAGACTTAGTCCCAGACTTGGTCAGTGGTTTGTGTCTAAAGGTTTATACATGCACAAACAAACCTTTGTGTTAGTTAGCTAAGATTTTAGGTTTGGCATGCTATTAATCACTTGCCAAGGGTCTCTTGTGGCAAGGAATCTGTCAGCCTCTAGGAGCAGCCAGTGGAGGTGGGGGAGGCAGGGAATCCACTACCACAGTGAATTGCCTTAGAAGAGATTCCTGTGCTCACATGTTGTGGGGGTGAAGACTTTCTTTGTTGCTTCAAGATGATGCTGTTTATTCATTCTAGGAAAGCAGAAAAAGACTCGTACCACAGATGGTCACACATTAATGCAAACACTCACTCATGGTGTGCTAGGATGGGGGTAGTTTGGCCAGATTCTGATTAGTCTTCACAGCTCTCCTTGACTTTCAAAAATTGGCTCATGTCTGGGAAGCTACCAAAGGGTCTTGTCCAACCTGTTACTAATAGTTGGGATGAAGTGGTTGAACACAAACTTACTTTTAAGTGGTTGAGTAACTTCCTAGTGCTCCAACTTGCAGGAACCAAAGGAAGACCTGAGGCAGTTTTAGGCATGACCTGTCTATAGATCCATCCCGTCCTTCACATGCAGATGACTGAATGTGTGTGCAGTGAACACAAGCCTAAACCTCAGCTGCAGGTGCATGAGCTGATGCATTAGTATAAGGCAAACCACATCTGTTCTTCAAACAAATTATGCTTGAATCTGAATGAGAGAGAGAGGGAAAGGCATGTGTCCCCTTCTGCTGTCTTTGCTGAGGTGCTTTTTTCATGGTAGATAAAATGGTGTAGAAGGGTACGGTTACTTTTTCAGGAGAAGTTAAAAGTGCAAAGGTGGGGATACCTACCTCCTGTCCAGAGCAAGAGAAGTCTTGGTATGCTGTGCTACATTTCAGAGTGATTGGTAATTGTGTGGAGGTTGTGTTTCTGCATAGCTGTAATGTTTCAGTCAGAAATAGCATTAAAAATTTTGTTTTAATATTCTGAGGGGGAAGTCCAGTTTTCTAGTTTGATTTTCAGGTGTTTTATTACTGAGTGAGTAGAAAACTGTTCATGACCTTCAGCTGCGATGACTCAAGAACTAGTATTTGAGTTGTATGTTGAATATATTGCACCAAAAGCATTAAGATAGTTCACATATATATATGGATAAAATAAGCCTATTTTTAAAGTGTTGGCAACAGAGGAAGAATATTGAATTGATATAAAGCTTCTGATTTCCACAGGGAATCTCATCCCTAGCAGAAGTGTGGCTGGCACAGTGGACAGGAAATGAAGGAGGCCAGTAGATATGTGCCCTTTCCTACTTAGATCTAAATTGCATCTCTCTCTGACATCCATCTGTCAGGTGTATGACGATGAGAAGGAGGATGGAGCTGATCATTGTGTTATGTGGTATAGAAACTTCAGTAGTGTCTACTTGACCAGTCTTGAGGCAGGTTAGAGTTTGGATAGCTCTATCTATTAATGAGGATGTGTCTGGCTGCCTGTAATGCCATTTTTGCTTTTTCAAAGTGCCTTCATCAAGGAACAAATCTGGGTAAAAGTGTATCTTGAGGGTACTTGTGACACTGTTGAGAATACATTTCAGAAACTCAGCTCCAAGTGTCTGATTTTGCAAGGCAAGGTGCATGGCCTGCTCCCAGGGGAGTGAATGTGCAAGAGCAGAACAGTATCCCTTGCTGATATTGAATACTTAAGTGCAGTTCCAGTTGGATATTTGAAAGAAGTTGCTATCTGAAATTTGTTTCCTTCCCACTTCCTTTCTCTCCCTATCTTTTCTTCTCAACTACAACAGGCATATTTTCAAAACCTATTTGCTTAGCAAAATCAGAGGCTTTTCTTGGAATTCTGAGAAGAAAAGCACAGCGCTTTGACCTTTATGTGTAAGAAAAGCAGGTGCCAAGATACCAGATGCTTTGAAGGAAGTGAGAGGACAAATCTGAAGATTGCTGACAAAGGAAAATTGATGTCCAGGATAGTGAACTATCTTTGCTTTCTGACCATTTGATGTACCTTAGGGCCACTGCCAAGCTGGCACAGCTCAAAGACCAATGTGCCAAGGGGCCAGATGCTACTGTTGCAAAATCATTCCCAAAGCTGGCATCTCTGGGCTGTGGAAGTAATCCTTTAAGAAGTATCAGAAGGACCGTGTAGTGCGGTGAGTAAATGGTGCATCAGTGTTGCCCTAAAAGCCACGTAACCAATTAATGCCATTTGATTGTCCCAATGGGTACAAGAGATTTGAGATATTAAATTACACAAAAGCACAGGAGTCCTTTTGCATCGTCCTGCTGTACACAGTGCTTCCAGGGATGGCTTCCAGCTGTTCAGGTTCTGGTGCCTCACAGTATGATGGCAGGAGCAGTAGTTTAAGAGCCACCATATGGAAGAAAATCCAAGAGATGAACAGCTAAAGTATGACCAGTGCTTACTTACCACTAGCTGTGCTTTTTTTATTGAATGTCTTGAACTTTATATCAATAATGGCTGGAATTTTTTAACAGGAAATAGAAACTTGACTTTAAATAAGACACTTGAGCTATCTTCTCATATATGAAAAATCTCATACCACCTTATGCTGCATTTTTAAAGTAACCTAATTGTCTGAATATTACATATTAATCATCCCAAATAATTATTTTTGTGTGTATAATCAAGTTATAACTTGTATATTTATATAGACAGTCACTGCATTTTTAATATGCAATGTACAGCTATTACATAAAAATATACTTCTCACCATAAGAAAGTGTAACTCTTCCTTTGCTCTACCCTCTAGTATCAATTGAGATATAACTCCCTTAAACATTTGTATGGATTTGGTGCAAGGAAGTATCAATCATGTCGAGACTGAGTCTTTCCACATAATTGCACATTATGTATTTTGTTAGTGATAGAAAAGGAAATAGAGTGTAGAGTGTCTTTGAAGATTACAGAAACTTCAGAAAACTGCCACGTGCACAAATACCTCTCTTTTCTTCTTTTCTTTTATGACTGGAGATACAGCACTACATTGTTCCCTCTGTCTGATGGCCTTTCAAAACTTAAATAATAGATATTCCCGCAAAATTGACATTTGGATCAAAGTGAAGCAAGTGATTTCTTTTCCACCACTGAGTGAGGCAGGGTTCCTTAAGATGTCAGTACATCCTTTGAAATATACTATTCTTGTTTTGTTTAAATAAATTACATTTATTGAAATAACTGGTAATATGTAAGAGATTTGTGATACATGTGATAATGCAAGAGCAAACAGTAAGGATTGAATGCCAAGAGGAAAGGGTGAAAATATTGCAGTAGGGAAGGATAGTGTAATAGTGATTATTCTCCCTGCACGTTTGTTGGAACACTTTGTGTTTCAGAGGACCTTTTATTTAGCAGAAGCACTGATTTATCTGCAAAGAGATTTCAGCCCCTTTATCCTGTGGTCAAGAATGAAGGACAGTGGCTTCTATCAGTTCCAAGTGAACCCTGGAAAGGCAGCCAGCCTTTTCCTTTTTCCACTTTGTCCCCATTGTGTTGTCAGGTGTGAATCTAGGCATAAGGCTGCTGCTGGGGCCGCTGGTACAAGCAGGCCAGTGTGGGCACCTTGAGCCTGCTGGTGTTGATAGGCAGACTGGCAGCCCTCTCCCCTCCACCCTTGGCTTTAAGAACCTGTGTATGTACATCAAAAAATAGAACTGCAGTGCTGTAGAGACAAAGTGCTCAAATGAAAGTAATGGCTTTGTATTATTTTTTACAATAAGCCCTCCCAATTAAATAGTATAGGTATTATCTCTTCAGGAGAAATCAATGCTTGTTCTTTGGCAAAAATGTCAGCTTCTCTCTCACTCAATGGGCCATGTCTGGCCCACTCTGCTGCTCAGGGAGGATGCAATCCTCTTAGAAGGCAGACATCCTGCTGGTCTTGAGTTTCAGAAGTGCACTCAGGAGCTTTTAGTTTGTACATGAAAAGCTAACTGGCAGCAGCTTCTGCGCAGGAGGACTGGATGTAATTGGATTTACTATCAAGTAGGAAGTAGGTAAGGTCTTTAGAAGGAGCTAAAAGGCTGGTGTATAAGATAAAATATCACAAGATTAATGTATATTTCTCTATTTCCTTGTATTATAAATCCTTTTGGCCTTTTCTTGGAACTTGTGAGGCTTCGTGCAATGAGGGTGAGGGAGGATGTACAGCAGGTGGTAGGAGGGGATGGACAGAGAATACTCTGCTCCAGGGCATGAGATAAGGGGCAGAGTACAGGGCTCTTTCTGGATCTCAGTAAGAAAGGCCCAATAACAAATAGCTTAATAAAATAGCTGTTTTAATAATATAAAGTAAACAGAAGAATGAAGATAGCAAGTAAATTGTACGTCCCTTCAGATGCCGGGTACCCTGTGTCTGTGGAGCATCGGATTAGTTTTCTGACGTTGCAACACAGATGCTGGCTGTGGAGAAGTTCCCTTGTTTTGGTCATTCAAGCTGCTATATGATTTTTGATCAAAAAATCAACTCTGGTGATATTTTCTACTGTCAGACAGTATGGAGGCTCACATGAGAACTTCTTGCGGCTCTTACATACACGAGGACAGGCAGGCAGTGTAATCCCTGTTACAGAGTGGGAACTGCCTGCAGGCTCCTCTGTTCCTACCAGCTGACTGGGTTTGTCCCGTGGCCAAGATATTAGGGCACCACAGGCCTGGGCCTGCTGAGGGTAACTGCTATGTGGATCATTGACTCCTTGGTGTACAATGGTCTCCTGCTCAGGATCAGTACAGGTGGTCTCCCAGATGTGTTTTGGTGGCCATGGGGCCCTGCTAGTAGGTACTTGCCCAGCACAGCACAAACTGCCTGCTCTGGATGCAACTAGTTGAAAAATGGTCACTAGGGTTTAGGATTGGCATGTAGGATTGTGGAGCAGAAGAGGAGCTGTGGTATAACACTACATAGCCACAACACTGCAGGTACCTAGATCCAGCTCATTGTCATAAATCATACGTAAGTCATTGACATAAATCATCATGTATCTTGCAGAGGTGAGGGCTCACTTGCAGCATCGGCAGGGTGTTATTTACAGTCAGCACATATCCCTCCCGTGTAGTACTAAAATAGAAGAGACTTTAAAAATGGTGCCTTTCTTTTCCTTCAAGGATCTTCCACCTTCCCTGAAAAGCAGTTTCCCTTTCCAAGGCTGCAGCATCATGTCCTGCTATGGCTTTCTGGACAAACCCCCTGCTCCTGGAAGATCCCTGTATCCAGCTTCTCACTTCTGCTTTAAGGGGGCCAGAGGGTCAGTTTCGGAGTGTGGCCGCCTCCCTTCTGGCCTCTGGTTCTCTGAAGCCCTTGCTATAGTAGTTTACATGCAAAATATGCTGTGTGCAGCCCAGTTACCTTAATTGCTTCTCTGTTCAGTGAATTGGCAGCTGGCAGTTTAGTTGTCAGCTCCTTCTTCTCTCATCTTTGTTATCTAAAGGATTTACATAAATATCCTAAGGCACTTTGCTGTTGAATATGCTACATCAGGGATTCTGATTTGTGAATATTAAAGGCTATTTTAATTCCTGAGACTTGACAGTCCTGGGTTAGAGCATTAGCAGTCAGACCATTTCCTGCGGGTTCACTGATGTTCTGCTGTCCTCCTCTGCATGTTTGTGAATCTGATGAATACAAAAGCATAGATGTACCGACGGGCTTTTACAATGTGTCAGTAAATATACTTTTTGCTACCTTTGGCCTGTGGAAGTGTGTGTGTCCTCCTTTCATTTCATTGTGCTTTAAAGAACAAAAACCTCAGAAACTTAAAGGAACCTCTTATTGACTTTCTGAATCCTTTTCTTTCTTTTGGAGTACCAGCAGTGCTTTTTAATGCTTCTTAAAAGAAAAAGGAAAAGTGAGTTGCAAAGATAACTGACTACAGCCCTACAACTAGACTACCTGACTAAAAATTTAACACAGTAGTCAGAAAATCCAGAAGTACAAAAACCCATTTGAAGTTTAGACCCTCCAAAACTGAAACTCCTGGCAGTGGAACAGCAGGACAGGAGCAAAGAGATTAGATTAAGTTGGGAGAGGGAATATTGTGGATTCTGGACTTTATGAAGCTGTAATAAACCCTTTAGTGTACGTTTATGTAGAGCACATTTTCTTTTAAAAAGCACAACTTTAGCATACTAAAACTATGGCTGTAATTTTTAAATCTGTAATCAACATGCATCTTCTAATTATGAAAATCAAGTTTTTTAGGACTTGAGTCTTTTAGTAGCTTACCTGAAAATATTTTACTAAACAAGTAAAATTAAGGCCATCTAAACGCATTAAGGATCACTGAGTTACCCACCAAATTGTTTAATCTTTGAAGCTTCACTCTTTGATCAAAACTAAAATGTATTCAAAGGATTGTCTCTGTATCTCACAGTATGTGTTTTCAGTCTGTCTTTGGCAGATACTGTAAAATAGCTCTTTCTTCTGAAGAGGAACATCTAAAGAACTGGAATTGAACACATTTTGAAAATGGGAAAAAAATGGCTTCTGGCCTTTAAAATTCATGTAAATAAGTAATTTGGTGAGGTTCGTAGAACTGAAACAGCTTTCTTTTTCCTGATCATTGCCCCAGGTAACATCGTGTACTCTGTATTGCACAACAAGTTCAACAGAAAGTAAATATCATGGTTCCAGACTTTGATTTTTGAAATATTTATTTGGTCAGTTTTTCCACTTTTTGTTGAATGAACTCAAGACTTTGCATCCCTTGCCATTCATTGTCTTTCTGATTGTTCTCTGCTATTGATGAAGTGGGAAGGTTTTCTCATATGCATTGCATTCTGCTCCTACAAGACTGTGCACAGTACTTTGAAAAGAAACAGGGGAATGACAAAGTTGGGTTTGTTTGTGATTGCACTGTCATCAGTATTAAGTCTCTGCACTCATGGGTTGCTAACTGGAGCGAATTTGATGTAGAACAGAAATAAGTGTGCAGTCATGTTTCTGCTGCATTAGTAGTGTTGAATGCAAGATCTATGTCTCTACTCTCCCATTACCCACCTGATGCTTTCTCAGGTGCCATCTCTGTTGTGCACTGGGAATGTCTGAAGGCAGCCCTCATGGGAGACTGCATTTTTGAAGCCTGTTGCTCCACTGGCTCAGTTGCTTTTGAATAGCAGCCCTGCAAAAACATCAGGCCAGTCTTACATCTGCACTTTCAAGATGACATTTTGCCAGCAGTGAATCAAATTATTGCTTTGTGGATCAAAGCAGTAATAGTGGGTCCTGTAAACACTGTTTCAGCTTCTTGCTGAACTGCTGGAGCGGAAGCCATCTCTTCTCTGTAGTATGGCACTCTCACAGAGGGATGTGTGGCAACAGAGTTTGAACATACTCAGCTGATTCTGTTGCTGGCAATTTTCTCCCATGGGGAGAGAGCAGAGAGGCACTGGCACCTGCCCCCAGCAGGGTTTGGATGACAGAGGCCTTGGATGTTCTGCAGGGTGGATGGTGCCCATAGAGATGGGCAACTTGATCCTGGGTGATTTATTTCAGGTTGCAAGTTACGAAGGTACCAGGGATCTTCTTTCTGGAGAAGAGGACAAGAACCTGTGATTACTCAGCATTTTGGCAGAAGAGGTTGCTGGAGTTGTTTGGACAGTGTCGGTCTGCTGGCTCTTTTACTGCTAACAATTCTGGAGTGAGGAATTTCATAGCAGAGCAAGTGAGAAGCTCTGCGAAGAAGGTCACCTATACAAAATCCTATTGGGCTTTATTGAAATGCCTGCTGCATCGTGGGGTTGTCACAAGGGTCAAGGGATACATGTCCATCTCCTTTAGCTTTTTAGTTTTGCATCAACAGGAGGAGCTGCTGCTTTCCTCCCCATCTCCCAGATAGCCAATATAAAAAGGTGGAAGACTGCTAACAGCTACTTCTGATTTGCTGCTGGATAAGGTCATAGAAATGTGATCACTGTCTTTTGCAAATCTTGCCACTCTCAAAGAGTTGTAGGATGCACAGTATTCTCTTTCTTCTTTTCTGATGGGGAGAGTGAAAAGACAGTGATAGAAGGGTGTAGATGTGCATGAGCTGACATAGTCAGGTACATGGGGTTTATGTGTATAGTGAAGCAGCTGAAATAAATTTGTTTTCATCTGAAAATGAGCTAGATGAAGATCTCAGTCTTTCTCTTTGTACTTTTCATCTACAGGTCTGTGATGCTTCCTTGACTTTCATTATTAAATCAGCAGCATTCTAAGTGTTCAACTGACACAGACACGAAGGGGTTACTTTTTATAGTAGAATTCTGGAAAATTTACTGTGCAATAAAATTACCATAAATCTTTACCCAAATAACCAGGCATAATAAAATTAACAAACTAGCAGTGGTGGATACAGATGCATTTGCAAAGCATCTCCTTCTGTTCTGAGATTTTTTATTTCATGGTTTGACTGCAGCATGCTACCTATGCCGTTGGGGATGGTGATTTCTGTAGTGTGATGATAAACAAGACTCATTGGCCAAAGAGAGATCCCTTTGACATTGCTATGGTGAATGTACTTCATCACAGTCTTGTTGTGAATTGCTGTCAAATAGCTTAGCTTATATGAAGCATGAATGATGTGCTGGAAAGATTAATTTTGTCAGGTATACCTATGACAAGGGTAACTAACATCTCAGAAGGGAGAGTTTACAAGCACTTGCGTGATTAGCCCAATCATCTTGTTTCATAATTAATTATGTTTATTCATGGATGAAGCTGTGATTTCTGTCTGGAACTAGGAAGTTAATCTCTGATAGCCATAATGAAAAATAAAGTTACTCTTCCAGAACCACCATCATTTTCTGTGAAGAGTGGAATCTCAAGTCTTTAGAATCTTGATGGTATTGTGAATGCGTGTGTTTATAATCTATGTGACCATGGAGTTCTTGTTTTTTTCTTTCGAGTTAAACCTCTGAGTACTACACTTTTCAGTGCATGTGTTTTGCAATACTTTTAAGGAAAGGAGGACAGAGTTGAGTCTACTGACTGAATTCTCTTCGTGTGTGTCTCTTAATAGGACAGGTATTTTTGTGTCATGGGAAAAGATCTTCAATTTTACTAGTGAAGACTATTCATCTTGGATTTGTTAGAATTGGATTTTGGTGATGGATAGCTGGCAAGAGCATATACATATACACTGTAGTTTTCCTTCTAGAATTCAGAATCTTTCTAATAATGATTAGTAAATTCACTTTTTTACTATTAACATTACTAGCATGGATGTGTGTATTAAGTCACCTTGAGAATACATTGACGTTTACTAGTGCTGCTGGGATGCTGTATAGTAAAACACAGGGAAATAACTCTGATCAGTTTATTATTTCCTAACACTGTCTTCTACTGGAGACCTTTAAAATAGTTTAAGTTAAATTCAAATGCTGCTAAGAACAGGTCAAGCTTTAACTTCTCAGTTTAAATTTTCTTTGTGGTTTTATTTTTTGGTAAGTCTTGTAGATTTTGTAGAACCACCATTTCGAAAGTCCATGGGGTTTTTTCCATAGGCAACTTTCCACATCTGTTCATGGCTCATCTTTGTCTCTATGCTTTCTGCTGCATCTAGGTTTCTTTTAAATCTTTCATCTACTTTGTCTGCTTCAGGAAGTGAATCAGTGTCCTCAATGGATGATAAACTGCTTATGGTGGACTATGCTCATTCTTTAATTGAGGGATTATCTGCATATTTGGTAACCTTTCTAGACTGGTATAAAATACAAAAATTCTTTAAGCACGTCTTTGTTTTTGTGTTTAATACAGAGGTAAAAAATATCTTAAGATAATGATCACTCCTTGCATTTTCATAGTTATGTATGAATAGTCCTTAGTTTCTGGTGAAATTCATAAATTTTACAAAAACAATTGTTAGACAATTGTAAATTCAACCTCTTGAAAATTATATATGTGGAAGTAAGGTAAAATGTGTGTTATGATGTTAGCTATTGAAAATTAACAATGCACCTGCCAATGGTAACCCCATTTGACAAAATAATTGCTTTCAGTGTTTGACTTACTCAAAATTTTACTGTTTGAAAACCCCATTTATTCTGTTACACCACCCATGTACAGACATCCTAGGTGCTGTCCTCTAAGAAGGAATAGGTGAAGACTATTGTTCATTATTAATATAATGATTCATTGAGAATAAAAAGATAATAAGTGGGTTATAGCTAAATGACTAAGGATGTGAAGTAAAATATAATTTTGGCTTGGAAGAAATTTGCGATGAATATGACAAGGATAGAATTCATGGAAAACAGTATGTATAAAACAATAAAAATGAGACAGGGAGCATAGGAACATCTTGAATGTGTTTAAGTCCTAAATAAAGCTTCTGAATATTTATTCCAGATTTTATTTTAATCCTTACCTAGAAGCTAAGATACCTGATTTTTTTTTCTCCTCCTATTAATCTCCACACATGGTGAAACTCCCACCTTGAGTGGGTGTTTTGCTCCCTTTCCTCTACCAAACAACTTAGCAAAATTTGAAGGCCACAGGTTTCCTTGATCTGTGCTTGGATCTGGTTTGCCTCCTTTAAGAATTGTTTCTAGTTGTAGCC
Source organism: Aleadryas rufinucha (assembly GCA_013397815.1). Lineage (NCBI taxonomy): Eukaryota > Metazoa > Chordata > Aves > Passeriformes > Aleadryas > Aleadryas rufinucha. The sequence goes on along the minus strand of VZTH01015818.1, from coordinate 758,045 downwards.
CTCAGCCTGGGGAGATGCAAGGTTGGCTTCCATAGGGACATGTCATGAAGGTGCAGAAAACAACCAACATTCACTTTGCTCTTTTTCAAGTCTGGTTTCTAAAATCCTTTGTTTTCCCCTCAAAGTTAAGGTGATCAAACTCTTACCATGATCTTATGATCATCTTTTTCTCCCTTTTTCCTTTTCCATGGGACCTCTTTCTGCCTACTTGTTTATAGATATAATCCTTCAATTCTTTTCTAGATTGAAAAGAGACAAACATTTTCTTAATACAGTTACTTACTCTTCTCAAAAGTAAGATTAATTGCTGTTCCAATTATTCAGTGTTTTGGAAGATTCCTGCATGATACTGCTGTGCTCTGAACTTAATGAAATAGCATCAAAACATACCAGGATGTTACTACTAATAAAAATTCAGGTTTTTCGGGCACCGAATACTTGTAATACATTTCATGGCTTAAAGGATGGTGTGTATGTACTCCTGATATATCAACTGCTGTATCAGCCTATCGACTGGGTTGTAGGCAAAAGTGATTCATAGCTGTTTGGGAGCTGCAGGAATGAGCATTTCCATGCAGCAGCTGCATAAAATCAAGACCTACACCCGTGGTTCAGCTGAGTGACCACTCAGGCAACTGCTGCAGATTAAAATGGTGGGAGTGACCTGATTTGACACTGCCTGAAACATGAGGTTGGTGGTTGTGTATGAGGCATGTAAAGGAGCAGGTGTGAGGGAGAGAGGCATGCAACTGGGCCATCTTGTGCCATGGATGCTGAGAGCTGGTGCTGTGCCACTGCCATGCTGTGGAAGGTGTGAAGGAAAGCTGCTGTATGCATTCACTGGTTGCAGAAAGCTGTGACCTGTGGTGGTTTGCCTGTGGTGCCTGGAGCAACAGTGACTGTGTTGTGGCTTATAACTTATGCAGGATAAGCCTGGGATTCTCAGGCCTGCTGCTGTCCCTAAACGTGGAAAGAAAATGGTACAGGAGAAACATCTCCTTCTCCTTTCGTTTGATGGAGTTTGGTTGACTGGCTTGTTTGTCCTTGTTACTACATTCTGTAAGGGAAGAATGGTAGCAGTTGTTTAGGTTGATGATCAAATTCATTAAAATCAAAGAGATTTTTATCACTGACCTCAATGTAGTCAGGTAACTTTGTAATCCCCTGCTCTGGGGACTCGGCTAATAGCTCCTTGTGTAACAGGAGACAAGGTCATGCTTTCCAAAGAGAAGATCGTTAGGCATCATCTACTGTTAGCGTGGAACCTAAGCAAATCATCCAGTGTTGTCTTATAAACTGCTTACACCCATATTCAAATCAGATAAATTGCTTAATTTTTCTATGTGCCGTGCTTCTTGTCCAGAGCCATGGTCAATAATAATGCACAAGGGAAATAATTTTCAGCAGTATTAGATGGGATCAGGTACATAAAAGAAATGTCTATTAATGCAAAGATTTTGAGATAAGTTAAAAAGCAGCTGTGTTGACACGTGTGAAAATGAGTGCAGAGGAATAGATTAGTCTCAATTACCTAATTGCTTCTAATGAAGCTCAGAATATTTTGGTTTCATTACAGAGTAATTCTTTTAATTGCAAAGTTAATTTTTTCTGCTCATGAAAAGAAGAAATGTTAATGTCTCTTTATATTGTTGTACAGACCACTTTCTGATTCTGAACAGATCATCTTGTTAAAAAAAATAAGACTGTATATTCAGCAGCGGAAGTATGATGAAGCGGTAAGTCTGTTTTTGCTATATGTAAATATTTTGTCTTCTTTAAATTGAAATGAACTGAGAAATAAAACTTTTTTCCTTCCTTATGATGCACCTCTCATAAACGCAAACCCCCACTGTAAGTCTCCAAAATTTTGCATTTTGATACCAGTTCTAATGGATAATACTGACTTGCTGTATTTTTTTCTCATACTTTTAAAATTGTTTGTTACCATTCCATAATATAATGACACACAGTGTATGTTTTTATTTTCCACAGTAGAAAAGGGTAAATTGAGAGAGAAACTGAGGAGTGTAGTTCATCTTCACACTTCTTAGACTGCTAGTTGCATGAAAAAGAAGTGTGGTATCTTGCTCCATCGCAGATCCTGCTTTTTTTTTGTTCTTTTACCTGAACCAGCTGTTTTTGGTTTCACTTTCACATTTCAGTGTGTCAGACTGAGAGCCATACATAGAATCTTGCTTCTCAGTTCCAGTATTACGTTCCTAAGCACTTGCTACTACTCAATGTGTGATGGGGTACTCAATGGGTGCAGTTCACCAGTGCTTGTATTCTGATGTTCACAGGAAGAATTTGTAGAGCTGAATTATACCAAGAAGTCTTTAATTTTAACAGGTTTTTTCAATTTAACAGGTTTAGTTTGGTCATTGACTTCTGTGTTAAAAAGTACATGGAAAATATTGAATATGTAAGATTATATTTAACCTGCCAGATGCATGGAAGAATTCCATTATGTGTTAGGGTTCAGTTCTTCTTTCCTAATATGATTCTTAGGGTAATAAATTACTATTTTATGCACAAGACAGCTAAATCTATTTTATACTTATGCCTTTTTACTTGCTTTGTTTTAAATTGGAAATAGTTCAGCCTAAATAAATGGATCAATTTTGCTGTGGGAGAAGGTTTTCTTTTTGGTTTCTTAATACTTCTACTTGGCTGTCACATTTACTTGTAGGAGACATTTTATACATTTCAGGAGTAGAACCTGCAATTTTGTGTTGTTGGTTATATCTAAATTTTACTCCTTGTTTGTTTGAGTGCTCTGGGGGTTCAAGTTCACTCTTGATCACTCACACATCAGACTTATGCCTGTGCCCTGGTTATCCTCAGCATCCTGTATTGCAGTGCAGAAGGGTTGTTCCATTCCCAGAAGCTGGGGTGTGGATGATTCTTTGCCTGAACCCTGCAGCTCTTTGCATTGCAAATATGCACTCATAATTGTATAGAATAGATGTCATTTGGGGTGAGTTTGCCCACTTGCAGACTTGTGATCTCTTCAGTAGTTGCTGTACCTTTTTCTGTGTTTGTTTTTGAATCTCTGCACATATAAAAAGGCTTCATTGTGTATGTTCAGCTTCTTCTTGTAGTCTTCGAGATCACACAGATGAGCTTTGGGTAAATCACAGGGGTCAGCACACCCAAATGACACTCACAGTGGGAAAACCCATGGTCTTTATCATGATATCTCCCCAGTGGAGGTATTGAGCGAGGGGACCTGTGATTAGATTGGGTACCAACCCTTCTTGTTTCCAAATGATTTACGTCCTGAGAGCTACAAGCAGCTGCTTTGTGAATGAATCTGGGACTCTAGTCTCTGAATTCACCAGTGGTGCTTGCAGTATCAGGTACTACTGAAGTGGAGAACATCAAACCCCAGCCAAGGAATACTTCAGGCTGTGGAGAGTGACCATGTCTCAGCTGCATCCATAATCCTCCTCCTGTGTAAATGTGCCTTCAGAAGCATGTGACTGTTTTTTGAGGGGGTAACTTACACTGGAGTATATACAGTCAAATGCTTATGGGAAAACCAAGTGGCATACTTGGTAGTATGTGGTGTTCAAGGTGTGCTATCTTATAGGTATTATCTCTTCAGAAAGTTGATAGTGAAAGGAAAGGAGGAAATGAGTGAATGTAATTTTCACCATCATGAAATTTAATTTTCACTGTCATGGCCAGGGAGGATGGTGAAGGAGCCAGGTGATGCTTGACCTGATGTCCAGCAGGTGTCCCAAGCAGTGTGTACTCCAGCAGTTGGTGCTGGCCCAAACACTACACCTGAGCATGGAGAGGACACATGTGCCAAGAGTGGTGCAGCTGTTTGAGCTCCAGTTGCTGTCAGCTTGATTTGTGGAATGGGGAGCTCACACTCTTCTAATATGTTGCTTAAATGTTTTGTCTGCCTCCAGGTATCCTTGTGCAAAACCCTGATTAACCTTGCTTTAGAAGGCTTATCTTACTACCATACATATGATAGATTATTCCTGGGTCTGAGTATTGCAATGGGTTTTGTGGGCTGGACGACTTACGTGATTTTGGTCATTATCAAGGCCCATACCAATTTGACCAAGACTGTCCCAACTAATGAAAAGGTAGGTTGGAAGCATTTAATTATTTTTTTCTACCAGTTTTCAGTATTACGTGTGTGCCAAGAGACTCTGTGCAAGATAAATTGCACACCTTACACTTCTTTTGTAAGGTGTTGAGCTTTCCAGCTACTGTAATCCTGTGTAGAGTTGCTGCTAAATCCATTGATTAGGATCAGTATTCCTAAGCTGTGTAAGTCTGAGTGTGCAGTACTGTGCTTCTTCAGTTTTTCTTCCTACAGCTGTCCATTTGAGATACTAATGCAAGTGTAAGCAAACATGGTGATTTAAAACTATTAAAGGGTCTGTCTTTAACCAGGTTTAATTTTCCCACGTTTAATTAACCAGGTTTAATTTTCAGCATCAACAGCACCCTGTTATAATTATAATTGTTTGGAAGAATACAGAATACAGGCTTCCAGTTTCATTGATGTTCTTCACTGTAAGGCCAAAAAAACCCCAGCACAGAAATTATTTTATTCCTGCCCTCTTTGGCAATTTTATATCTGTTCTCAGAAACTGTGCAGTCCAATCATGGCATTTTTAAAACGTATAGCCTGCTTTGATAGAAGGTGAGCTGTGGTTTCACAGATCAGTGTGCTCTCTTGCTCTTTGTGATTTGCAAGTGTGCAGCAGAAGACGTGAAAGATGAAGGAAGCTCTTTTTGACAAGATTATTATGGTTTGATTTTTCAAAAAGTATAAAATCCTACAAACTTAATTTATTTTCAGTCATTCATCAGGGAAAGAGACCTCAAAAAGGTGAATAGGCAAAAAGCTGGCATTTCACCAGAGAAGGATTAAAGCCTGTGGGGAAGGGAAAATTCTCCCAGACTTCAAGAATTTGTTCAGAATAAAAGGAATTGTTTCATTTTGTAATGTAGGTGAGAATGAGCACTCACTTAGCATCTTTACTGCCTTTAATATAATACACTGAGAAAATTCCTATCATGCCATCTTGAGGTTTTTACTACTGGCTGAAATGAGATTGTCTTGACCTTTAATGAAAATGCTCAAACAAAATTAAAACGGAAAATATTCATAAGTGCTGTACTGCATGATTTAGGTTTTCTTTCATCAAATAACTGAGAGGAAATAATTCAGGATGCATGTTCTGTTAGACACAAACAAAATAATTACAATAAATAGACTGAGTATCAGGAATATTAATAACTACATTAAGGAAAAAATTTGCATTCTTTGTTGACATAGATTTTAATTTGGTATATTGATTTTATTTGTTGAAGGCAAGTTTTATGCTAGTGACACTGGCAGAAAAAAAAAAATTAGATTTCTTAGTTCTTTGTCTATAGAATTTTTCTTTTCTTTTCTCAGTTTTCATAAGAGGCTCTTTTCTGTAGAAACCTTTTTAGTGTTCCTAAATACTTAGAGAATCACAATGTGAGGCTAATGCTTCATATACAGAAGTTATTTGGTTTATAGCTTATATTGGAGAAACTTAAAGAAATTTGCTGAGAGACTAATCTACCATTGACAAATAGCCTCCTGCAAAGCACCACCTCATAAAATCAAAGAGCCTCTGAGTAATGAAACTCCATATCCTGTATATATCATCTTTAAAAGTTTTTGGTTTCTTATGCTGAGTAGGAAAAAAAAACGCTTTTTTTTTTCTTTTGGTATAGAATGTTGTTTTGCCTAGCAAGAAGCATAACCTTTTAATCTATTTTAAACATTCACAGAAATGCAAATCTGGTTTCCATTTTCAATGCATGACTGACTATATTGAACTCTATAATATTTATGTCGCTATATGGAATAAAATGTTGGTTGTGTGTGTTTACCCATTCAGTGACAAATTATATTGTGTGCATATCATATATATACATATTCATTCTGTCTACATGTCAGCAAATGCAAAATTTAAAACTAATAAAATTGCCCTAGGTCAGCTTTCTATATGACATATCCTTTCTTAGTCTAATGGCATATCTTAGCAAAAATTCTATTTTAAAAATAATTTAGAACTTGCATTTGCTGTCAGTTTAGATCAAGGCAGTTGTACATCAGTTACAGGGAGGGGGAGCCAGAAAAGATGTTAATCCATCTAGGTGAACTGCTAGCTGATTGTCTCTTCTTCTCAGCATATTTAACATAGTTGTGTATCTGTCTATCTAACTCTTTCAAAAGATTAGCATTTGTGCAGAAGAAAACAGTGTCTTTGTCATTACCTACACTAAAAGCTGTTTTTGCTATGTCAAGTTGTAATACATACAGATAAAATTGTTTATTTAAAACTTGTACATAATCTTCCCTTACCAGTAATTCTTCTGATATCTGAGTGTCCGTGCATAAGGAAGAATAGTTCAATGACCAGATAAAAGGCAGATGCAGAGCGACTGCTTAATGCTTCCCTTTGCACAAACAAGAGATGCTGCTATCTGATGATTAAGGACTGACCTGCCTATCTTGAGATACCCATTTTAAAATTTTCCTTTCCTCTTTGATGTATCTCCTTAGGAGTGCTCTCAGTCTGAGAACGTGTTTCTTTGAGTGCATAATGTTCTAATCCCATATTTATTTTTTTTTCTAAGAAAAGCCCAAAGCAAGAGCTGTAGGCTAAGATTAAATATAGTAACAGTTGTAGCTATGCTACCTCTTAGTGCTGTGCATCACTAGTCCTCTGTTGTATTTTGAAATTGTGGGTTCTTTGAGTAAGGCAGTTTCTCCTGTGGAAGATTGGTCACAATCCTCCTTTCGTAGCTGTTCCTAGATCCTGAATAGTTGTGGTTTTTTTCTGGTAGGAGTTAATGCTTAATATTTTAATTTAATTAGTTCTCTTACAAATGTCTCAAGTAGGAGGGGGAAATATGCTGATGGTATTTCATTAAATGCTTTGACTGTAAGGCTATGAACTTGAACTGAATAGGTTATATTCTGTTTTTAGAATCTAAACTTGAGAGTTCTTTTCCCCAAAACCCTTAGCATCTCTAACTTCAGATGGATTTCAAGTATCCATTGAACATAAATAAGGCTGCATATATTGTGTTCCAGTTTGTACAGGTATGCCTTTCCCATGCATATTTTACTGCAGGACCTCAGGAAGAGACATATTTAGAATTAGATCTTCAAATCCTACTGTTGTTTTTTTTAGTCTGGCTGACAGCTTTGTCTAGAGTTGTGTAGAGACACATGACAGCTTGTGTCGCTGTGTTAAAATAGTATTTGTTTCACTGTGTAACTAACAAATGGAAAATAGTGTGTAGTTTAAAACATTTTATTTCTGTTTCAAGAATGTTTGTCCGAACATTTGTTTTTCAGAAACCTACTGTTCTCTTCTACGGTTTTGCCTCCGCTGGAATGATAATAGCTTTTTTCCTGTTGATTCAAACATGTCCTTGGACATACTATGTATACTGTCTCTTGCCAGTGCCAGTATGGTATGCAGTTGTGAGAGAGTAAGTAAAGAATGCAATTTATTGCTACTGTTTTATAAGACCACGTCTGGACTTCCTTTTTGTAGAGAATTAAATTCTTTCCCATAAATTTGGGAAAAGAGGTTAGATACAATTTTATTAAACTTCCTTTAGTGTTTCCTGAGACATTCCGAAGGACTCTGGTTTATATTTCAGTTGACATAATGAGTAGTGTCCAAACTGAGTGATACAGCTGCCAATTCTAGAAGATATCTTTTCTGTTAGCAAAAATAAAATAATCTATTTGCATGAATAAAAAATCTAGTACTCCTGTAACTGTTGAAAAAGAGTGCTAAAATCTTTGCAAATACCTGTAGTAGCTGACTTATTTTGCAAAATGATCCTGCAAAGTGTCAAGTCTGCTGAATACCGGCTACTTTTGGAGAACACATGCTAGTCATGTTGAGGAATGTGCTCCCATATTGAAATATATTTGTCTTGTTTGGGTCTCCTTTTACTTCAGGCCCAAAAATACTTGTTATCTTCTGATTCTATTTACTTTCCTGATCTACTGGCAATTTGTAGATACCAGCTCAGTATTATTCAGAGAATATGAGACCAACTGCAGTTAGATAATGAGCTGTCTCATAAAGCACAGGAAAAGCTAACAGGGAAGTTTTTTTTCTCTCTAAAGCTTCTGAATGTTTCATCGGTTATGACAGACGTTAAGCACAACATAACCAAAAATATTCATATACTCAGAGTCAATTGGGGTAGTGAATAATCTGAAGCTTGTCCAAACGCTGGTGAAGATGTGTCAAATATGGGAGGAAAAAAGCTGGAGGGTTTTATTGTAGATTTTCTATCAAGTAAAACAGGGCAGAAGGATCATCTGGCCATCACCCATGGGGTCTGGGCAGGACCAGCAATACCTCTAACTTTTTTTGTGCTCTGACCCCATCCTTGCCCTGTAAAGGTAAAATTCTATGTTATTTCTGGGGTTTTAAAAATAAATGTTATCTTATTCCATCATTTTGAACAGAATTCCTGTTATTCAAGACCTTGCCACAAATGTTTTGTCACTTCATATTGGTCGATCTATAGGATTCGTCTTGGTTTGTATACTGGGAATTGAAATACTAGTAAGTATTTTATCCTTCTGTGTCAACAGGGTATCTCATTGCTAGTATTCTACCTCTTTGAGGAATTAATGTGTTTGATTTTCAGTCATTTCTTGGATTTTTTTCTTAATTAGGTCTTCAGCTTTTTCTATCGCTCTGCACTCACCATTGGCCTTCTTGTCTTTGCTGGCTGGCCAGTGATCACACAGCTGTGGATTCAAGCTAAGGTATTGTATTGCTTTGCTGAAGGTTTTAAATGGTGAACAGCTGGATTGTATCTTAGGGTGTTGGGAATGCTTTGGAATGCTGCTTTAAATTCCCATTCAGTTATGCTCTTTTTCCAGTCTCTGTCATAAGCAGCATGTAGCAAAGCAAGGGAATTTAATATGATCTGGATAGATCTGTTGTACAACATAAGTAATACGAGCGCTTAAGAGTTTTGGTGTAGCTATGAGTTAGCTATCCGTTTTCTGTTGTTGATGACTAAAAAATGCTTGACTCAATCATGTGAAATGCACATCATTTATCAAACTGTTGCATTGACTATGGTGATGACATGTATGATTGGTGAAAGTGTCACCGTTTAACTAATATGATCATTTATTAGAAAAAAATATTGAAGATAACTGAAAGGCAAGTTGTCAATTCATTATTATCTGCAATCAGCTGGGACACACTGTTCCTCAGAGGCAGCTTTCTGTATTGTTTTTCCTAAGAAAAAACCTCCGTTTTCGTGAAGTGGCACGATATTTAATTTAAGAGACATTTCTTCCATTAATTGATTCCAACATCTCTTATTCCAGGGGATACCTAAAACCTAGGGCTCTGGGATAGAGAAAAGGAGTCAAATTGCTGAGTCTTGCTCTCCAAGAACTCTCCAAGACTGTAGAACTGTCAACTGCCAACTGCCTCCAAGATGGAGGCTTGTATTTGTTAATTTACAATTTTTTGTTCTAGTTGAGTAATCAAGTAACTTGTCTTCAAGTTGGATATGCACAGATGATGTTTTATAGCATGAAATTTCCTTTCAGGAATATGAATTTGACTTGAGCTTGAAAACTTAAAATGATACAGCTCTTAATGTTTTTAGTTAAATAAAACACCTGGGATAGGGTTTTTTTCTTTCTAGCAAAAAATTTAGAGAACTACTTAGATGATTATGGTGGCTAAACCAAATGGCACATAGATGCAAAGACTGGATAATGTTACCATATTCTCAGCATTCTCTCTCAATGCTGATTAATTAACTGCTGCAACCTTCTGAGAATATTAGTTTTATGCCTTCCTTCTATAAGGTCAGTTGTCCGATTTCTGGTGCCTGCAGTGTGTGTGAAGGCCACACTTTGAGAAAGTGCTTGTAAGTGTAAACTTAGCTTTAATTATCATTGTCTTTGATGGAATTTTGACAGCTATGTAAATGAAGTTCTTTTCTGTATTAAATTGAGGTGCTATAATACCAATGACCCCATGCTCTTTTATTTTTTAGCTAATTTTACTCCTGGGTGATGCAGGGTCTTTGCTCATGGGAGATGCTAGTAGCTGTTAGTAGTTCACTGAAGTATTTCTTTATGATTAGACAATTGTCTGTCCACATGACATCCTTCTTCTTCTAGACAAGAGCATTGATCTGGACTCTCCTGTGTGTGCTCCTGGCAGTATTTCCGTTAATGCCTGTTGTAGGAAGAGAACCAAACATTCCTCTGGTGTAAGAATCTCATCTTGTTCTTTAAATTTTTTATTCCCTCTCTGATTCAAAATTTAGGCTGCCTTTTGGTATGTATGAGGAATTGTATTACTGAAAGCTGGCTGAGACAGGAGTTGAAATTCGGAATTTAAATAACATGATTATAGAGACCTCAGTTATTCACTAATGAGAATGAGAATAGACTTTCAATTCTTTTGCCACATCCATTTGGTCTTTGTGTTATTCTGTAATTTCTTGTCAAGGCAAACATTTCTCATAATACAAAAATTTGCACATTTTATGGGAAAATAAAGGTGATCATTAAAGGAGAAGCTTCATTGGGGTGCAAATATGGTAAACAGCACTATCTATCATACATGAATAAGAATTCAGTCAAAAGCAATGTACTTTTGACAGCATCTTTCAGAATTTGTCCATCCAATTTTGTATAATCTGTCTTTGGCACTCTGTACCTAATGAGATATTCAAGGAAATAAAAGAAACAGGATAGGCACAGCTCTCTTCTTCCTCAGTGTCTCCTGTGTCTCTTCTCTTTCCACTTCTTCTTCTCTGTCCTGAGTCCTTCTTTCTGGTGTTGCTTGTCTGATTTTCTAAAGTTGTTGATTTGTATTGTTTTTCTAGTATACCTTTGTTTTCTGTCCCTCTCCTCTTGTGAGCCATTCTTCGGTCATAGGAGCATTCTCTCTTATCTGGATGCAATCCAGGTGGTTGGCCTGAAGGGTCAGGCTTGTGTTCTCATTGCATTTACTGCAGAAAGCGTGAATTTACCCTAGACTGCAATGGCTCCTGCTGGCTGGTAGAAGATACTGTGCCTCAGCAGAGCCAGGGTGCCTGATCCTCAGTGAAATATGGGGTTTGAGCTGTAACATGTGGTTGCAGGTAGAATTATGAGCCCAGATATTTCCAAGATTATTGACATTCTGCCTCAATATTTTCCACTGTGTTTTAAATCTGTCTATTGAAAGTCCTTCTTAGTCTCGATCCTTGGGCACATTAGAAATACTCGGCACAGATTTGCTTGGACTGTATTACAGCCTCTCAGCTGTATATACACCCGTATGTATTTCTGCTGGTCCAAACTGAGGTTTTTCTATTCTTTAGAACATATGTGCACAGCTTAGAAATCAAAATGGAATTAAATCACTATCAGATCTTCCCCTCTGACACTTCTTTATATTCACCTTGCCCAAGCTGTGTATCTTCCTATTTATTCTTCTGATGAAACATTGTACCTTTGAAACACTGTGTTTGTCTGAAACTATTCAAGGGAGTTTTGAAGCTGGAAAGGCTTGAAGCAGCAATTAAAAATATATGTATATGTGACACTTCAGGATGTTGAAGCTAAGTTGATGCTGGGGGAGAAGATACAAGAGGGAGAAGTCAGAATGCCAGTGAAAAATAGGTGCTTCTGTTCTTGAGCAGTGGCACTGTCTGTCAAGTCAGGACTTTTCAGTACATTAATAAAACTTGTATGGTAGGAGCAGGGAGCTCCTGACTCAGCTCAGTCATAAAAAGGAAACATAGGGGTGAAAGCAGGGTTAGATGATCCAGGAGGAACCTGGAGACACTGAATATTCAGGATAGATTAGGAAAGCCAAAGCGCTCCTGGGGTTGAATCTGGTATGGCATGTCAAGTGCAACAAGACAGCGTACAGTAGCAAAAGAAATTTTTGATGATGTTTTCTGGGATTTTATTGTTCTTTTGTTTGTTTTTGCAGAATAGCAGCTGGTTTGATGACTCTCTTGATATCTTTCTTCTCTCTTTACAAAGAGTTGGCATCTCTTTGTAAAAGTGAAAATAAGTACAGAGATAATGAAGATCTGAAAGTATATTTTTATCAGGTCAGTTGTTACTTTTCAGTAATTCTGAATGCTAGAGGATTTTTATGTGCAAATTTTTACTCACTTTATAAAAACATGTTTCAACCAAAGCCACAATTTTCAAGAAAAAAAAGGATTCTTCCTAAGAGTTTTCTCCTTGGCTATTTCAAGAGGACCGTGTGCACATATTTAAACATCATCATGCTGTGTTTCCAAAAGCCCATCCTGTGCATAATTATATTGATTGATAAAGAGATGTGCATATAGATTTTGATGCTCTGCATGGAGAGTTTGAGAGTTTGTCCTGCCTTTGGTCTGTGTACATCACTTCCAGTGAGCTTTGTAGTACTTGCATGTGCATGCTAAGGACAGGCTTGCTGGTTCAGGGGCCTGAACTTGTTCCAGTTTCTGGCTGTAGAAAAACAATGTGAGACTGATACTGAGCTAGTCTTCTGTTGGTTACATCTTCTTTCAGGTGAATTATAGCTTCATGAAATAGGTAGGTTTTTTTCATGCTAGGAGCTAATTAAGTTCTAGAGAGCTTTAAGATTCTAATAATACCTTGCATGACTGCTGTTCTCTTTTTTCTTTTTTTTTTCCCCTCAACTTATTACAAGATAATAGTTTTATTTCAAGTCCAGCTTTATCGGTTATGATATAGTGTGTGCTGGAGTTTCTTGCTGAGCAAAGCAATGCACTCATTATATCTGTGATTTAGGTATGGAGCTCAAATTGGTTGAAAGGAGGAAGGGAAAGAGTAATGAATGCTTAAAATGGCTTTACCTGAGCATGAACGCATGTAAAATGTGGTGGTGATGTCTCTTACTTTTTTCAGCCTACGTGTGGAAAAGAGATGGCAGTTCCTTTCCTAAGCATTTAGAACGCAAGTTTCCAGCATACACTCGGCAATGGGTTTCTAGCTGGAAGGCCGGAAAAAAGCTTGCACTGGATGGGGGAGTGAGGGACCAGCTCAGTAGGTGGCTGGCCAACCTCAACTCGCCACACAACTGCTGCAGCATCTCATGATGATGAAAAAATAGGTTCATTGTAAGAAAGTTATGCCAAACTATTCTTGGGCAAACTTAGAGAATCAGGAAATTCACTTACAGAGTGATACTTAATTAGATGAAAATGTTCTGCCTAATTATTCGGGAAGTAACATCTTCATTTTCCTCCCAACTTTTAAGAAGATCACAAAGTTCCTCAAATTGCCCCTTAATCAGGAGATATTTTACAACAGTGACATCTAATTACTAGCCTGTATTAGATGTTTGTTTCAGTATCTTAACTGGGAATGGAAATTATGGGATCCACCATTCATATTCTGGGTAAGGGAAGGATTGGGAGGTGATATTATTCAGATGTAGAGGAAGAAAAGGACATTACAGAGGCATTCATTATATGTGTTTCTAAATAAATATCTTGTTTTGTGGTTAGGTTACATTTAGTTGCTTTGAAACGTACAGGAATACAAAAGGAAAGTGCTTGTCAGAATACTAGTGTTTCTAGGCAATTGAATTCCCTAATTCTACTTTTATATTTCCTTTGAGTTGGACTTTGCAGTGAGAACAGGAATGGGTAATCATCAAAGATGCTCATTGGAAGCATATTGAAATCCTGAGGTTTGATTTACAACTCCCAGACAGTTTTAAAGGTGAGATGAATCCCCTAGTCAGGGGAAAACACCTATTTTGCAGTGACAAACGGTGATCAGGCCACTGATATTCAAATAGATAAGCACACTCAATCAGGTTCCTCTCTGCATCTGACGAGGGATTTCTTAAAAGTAGGTTTTGCAGGTGCCCCGTAAGTGGTGTTTGGAGGCAGTCATCAAAGGTTGTGCTTTCCTCTGATAACACTGTTATCTGTTGCTTAATGTTTGGGTCACTGAAGAGTTAAACCTGAGCCAACAAATTTTTTGACTCTATGATCTCTGAGAAGTCATTAGGGCTTCAGTGATGATGAAAACAGGAGTCATTCATAATCCATCAGTTAAACTGTTGCAGTGCTTACTGAATAACTTAATTTTTGCTGGAGAGAGCACCAGTTTCTCTTTGCCATCGGTTTCATAGGTGATATCCAGTTTTTGCCACACTACTGAAATCATGCTATTTTCATTGGTTGATAATGTTGCACAAAGTTATTATTCCCAGGAGGCTTGGACTTCCTGTGGGTCCAAGGTGGTCAGTTTATTAGTTTCCTCCTCTAAATTAGAATTACAGAATAATTTTGGTTGGAAAAGACCTGTAAGATCAAGTCCAGCCGTAACCTAACACTGCCAAGACCACCACTAAACCATGTCCCTAAGTGCAACATCTACACGTCTTCTAAAATCGGAGAAGTAAACAGTAGGAATCCATGTCACAGTGGTGGAACCAGGGGACAGGAATGGTGTTTTCAACCAGCCTTGTGCCCAGCTGATGAGGCTGGTTCTCCTGCCATTCTCCCTATGGGTTGTTAAGATGTTTGATGCTCAGGAGAGCTCCCAGCCAGAGCTGCTGGCAATGTCGGGACTGCAGGTGTCACCCTTGATTTCTTCTTTCTAGCTGTGACCTACATGTATGTGTGTCTGAGACCTGCTCTTAAGATGTTCAAGAATTATTTCTGAGCACCAGAGAAGGTTGTGAAGGATGAAGGGAGACAGGTTCTTAGCTGGAGACCTCTGTTTGCATCTCCCAAGTTTCTTCTGCTCAGTTCCGCAGTCCTGGAGATGATGGTGGAAGCCAAGAGCTGTTTGAATGTTACTTAAATGACAAACACAGATTCTCAAAAGCACGTGTGGAGCCCTTCCATGGACACTGGCATAGATCTAGCAGCAGTACATTGTGCTTACTAGTGTTGCCAGGACATCACAAGTCTTCCAAGGCGCAGGATTATACTATGGAGGGTGGCAAAAAGTCAGCCCAGAGTGACTTCGCCAGTGTCTAAGGGATATCAGAGGGATTACCAGAGCTCATGACACTAAAAAGAACTTGATAAGATATATCAAAGGGGAGAGATCTGGCCTGAATATAGCAAAAGTGTCCAAAATAAACATCAGAGGTCTAAAAGGTCCAATTCCCTGAGCTTTTGGATGCCTAATGTTTTGACCTCCATTATTGATGTCACAGAGAAATATGAGGTACATGTTCTTGTGGCCTGAAATTAAATAGAAGCAGCAGATACTGAGCACCTGTGAAACTTGCCAGAGAAGAATGCTGATGCTAAATGTATCCTCTGGGCTGATCCCACTAGGTATCACTGCGTCTAGCAAGGAAATAGTAGCTATTCATATGGTAAAAAGTGATAGATGTGAACGGTGTAGTTGCTGTGCACTAAAAAAGCCACAACAGCAATTACATCTTGTAATGCAGTTTTAAAGTACGTGTTTGCAAAGTACTGTGCATGCTTGATTTGCCTTTTAGTGGAACTGCAGAGTTGTGAATAAATAGCAGTAATTGAAAACTTGGCTCAAGCGTATTCTTGGATAATTGTCACCTTTCAAAAATAACTGACTCATGGGGTAATTTTTGTAAGTTTTTTTGCACGTACTTGAATGGTGTCTCTTGAATTAGTCAAAGAAAAAAAATACCTCTACAGCTTCTTTGCTTCTGCAAGGCAGAGGGCTCTGCTTGAGGTGGTTCAGTCAATTTGACTGGGGGGAAAAAACCCAACATCTTCTTTCCATCTCTTAAAAGCCACCTCCAATATGTTCTGCTTCTACTTCTTCTTACAGGAGCCTTCCTCTTTGCCCTGTACCCAATTCTGCAGCAAAGCCAAAGGCTCTGCTTGTTCTTTGTGGCTGCTGTTTGAGGACGGGGGGCATGTGTTTTCTGTGGTTTGCATGAGTGTTTAAGTAGTTACTCTTGACAAAGAGCATATCATGTCAAATTAGTGATCCAGGTCACTTGTGTATAGTATTTTAAAATAGCACAAATAAATAAAAAGAATACCAATAAAAAGTAATCTAGAAGGAAGTTTTAAAAAGCCGGTAATTGTAAATTATAAAAAGTTACAAATTTTTGACACTGTGTATTTGAGTTCCTGTTCTTAGGGTGATTTAGATGAGATGTTTATGCAACTCTAAAGTGTATTTACATATTTAGTATGGGATGGCAGAGATCCATTCATGAATTTTGTTTCATTGTCTGATTTCTTCTTTCTAGATGTTCAGTGTTGCACTTTCGACATATGTTGTGAGCAGTACCCATGACAGTCTTAAGAACAAACAGGGATTGCCTGTAATGAATCAAATTATTAGCTGGATGACTCTAGGTAAGAAAATGTTCCCTCTCAAACTTTTATGCTGGCAGTTTGTGCAGTCTGAGGTCGGGTGAGGGATGATGTCACTTCTTCATTAGCATCTTACTTTTCTTTATCTGACTGCTGATAGTTCTTCTGTATGTTTGCTTTCCTAAGTGAGTTTTTTTGAGAAATATGTTAGTCTTCTAAAATATTATTCCTTTTTAAGTTTGTGATAAAATACAAATACCTTTGATTACAAGCAGCTTGATGTTTTATTTTGAGTGTTCTGAATATTTTGAAGACCCCTTTTAGGCATATAATGGCATAAATTCCCTTTTTGTTTCACTTGGAGCCAGATATGGGTGATCTGAGATGTTTTGCAAGCAATCCAGTTTAGCGTAGGGAAATGACCAAAGGTTGTTGCTGTAATTCAATGTAAACTTGAAGCTGCAGCTGATGGCAGAGAACCTTGGGGTGTGGAAGTGTTTTTGAGAGCTGCCTTGCAAAATACCTGTGAAATAATAATGGTAGTATATGTTTGATATCTGTTAGAATCTAATTATTAAAGAAAAAAGCAATTTACGAGTCTGAATTTCTCAACACTCAAAAAATCTTAGTGTGATTAAACAGAGCAAATGGAATTGTTACTGGAGTTCTGGAATGCAGTGAAGCAATACCTTTCATATTTTATCTATAAAATAATTTCTATAGGTCTCCATTGGAAAATGTTAAGCGTTGTGTATCCCTGAGTGATATGAAATGTGCGATTTATTTAGAGCTAAACATCTCCCATGCAAAGTTTGATAGCAGCTTTTTCCTACAAGCCAAGGTCAGGAATTTAAACATAACTTAATGAAAGAACTGTGGTGCATTTCACCTACTTGGTAAAATGGTTGTCTTGTACATTCCTGTACTGGTGACATTGTTTTAACTTAAGCAGATCTTGTCAGTTTTAGCAATCCTGTTTCTGTTTGAGCAAATGGATTCAAGATTAAGTTCAGTGATTGTGATTAGTGTGTGTGTGAGCAATGCTTTCTTAGTACTGTAGTTTTCTTTGGAGCATTTTCCTTTCCATCATGCTCCCCTAACTCTTTGTAGCCTGCTAAGCTAAATGGGGATCTCTGTGTGGATGAATTTCTTGCAGTTGTAAAGTCAATGAAATCGATTAAGTCCTGCTTGGCTTACTGGAGCAGGAATTGAGTGTAAAGGTTATATTTCTCTCCTGTGTAAGGATGAAAGAGAAACATTTTTCATCTAAGAGATGATTCAGGCAGTCAGAGAAGTTTGGAGTTATGAGGAAAAAGTGTATTAGAAATTCTCTTTGTTGTGGGTGATGATAAATATAAAGCTAACAGTGAAGTAAACTGTAGGTACTCAAAATGTCTACTTGCTGCCACAGTAGTATTGAATATTTTAGCAAAGTCTTTCAGACTGGAAGTAATCATTCTAAGTGAATATGATATACAAGGTAGGAGCTTTGTGTACTTGCTGAAATTGCTCTCCATAATTAAACACAGAAGGAAGCAGGTAAAACACTAAGGCATCCAACATGTCCTCAATACTCCTTTTGGAGAGAAATGCCTTGTCATTACCGTAACCATAACTAGCACCTGCTTTGTTGCCAGTGTATACCACAAATGGGACACCATAAGAATTAAGGTGCCAAACTCATTGTAGCTTTTCCAAGGCTGATGGGATTGCAGGTGGTCCAACTCCTCTTTGGCCTTTTGCTTAGTTGTGAAAGAATGGCACTGTTACTTACTGAACTCTCAATTTGCATGTCTCTGTGTAGAACCAGACACACACAGTTGTCAGTATTTGTTCATAATAATTGTGATTTATTATTGTGTCAGGATGATAATAATACTTCTGAAGTTTTCTAGGGAATTTTTGCTCCGTTCCTAGGTATTTATTCTGATTAATATGAAACCTAACTGTTTAAATTTTAATTTTGACCTTTTTTTTTTTTTTTGAGAAAGACTGGCGTTTGGGGAACCAGGCAAATGAGTTAGTGATGGCTGGGTTCCTGCAAGCCCATGTCCAACTGGCTTTAGCTGTTACACTGGTTCAGCAGTGTACTTAACTACAAACATAAAGGCAAAACCAGGAGGTGTAACATTAATTCAGCTGCTTCCCATGTTCTTCAGAACCATCTTAACATTAGCAGATAGTTCTAAATGAATGTATATTATGTCTTAAAATTTTCATCTGTGGAAATTTATCATAGCAACTTGCCAAATTTTGAGGAATTTGGTGTCACAGCTGTGTACAGGGGTCATATACAGAGGTTTGTATAGGTCAGCCAGAAACCTGCAGGTTTTTTTATGATTAATATCTGATACATCACATCAGAGATGGAAGAGAGAGACTAATTATCACCTACCAGCCACTCACCTGTTCTCATCTATGATTGCAGTCAGTGATACACGTCTGATATGTTGAGTGTCATTCACAGAGGCCAGTTGCCATGCTGAATTTATTTCCAGCTGTTCTGACTTCTAGTGAGGTCCCTGGAGTTCCTCCTTCAATTGGGCCTTCTTGGAGCCCCTTGAAGTCACTTAGTCTGTAATTGTAGCAGTGGCCAAGGCTGAAAGCCAGGAAATAAAACGTACTGACTTAGAAACAGGACTTAGAAACCTCCTCACCTCTTTCATTGATATGTTTACTATCAATACGAATGTACACAGTGATGATAATCACAAGCGAGTACTTTCCATATCTTATAGTTTTGTGTTCCTTAGAGTGATTTTGACTTACTGTTGATGCAGCCTTTGAATGATTCAGTAAAGTGAAGTTACTATACTGCAATGAAGGATCACATCAATGTTATTTGTCAGCATACTTTTTTATGAACATGCAATTTTCATATGAAGAGAAAAAATCAGGTTTAAAGATTAAGTCACAGCAATGCTTTTCCTTCTCCCTTTCCCATCTTTAAGCATTGGCCATCTTTCCTGTTTTACTTCCTCTTTACTCACTTTTGCAGTAGCCCTAATCTAATAACAAGGGTTAGAAGGCCAGGTTGGATGGGGCTCTGAGCAACCTGGTCCTAGTGGAAGGTGTCCCTGACCATGGTAGGGGGGTTGGAACTAAGTGATCTTTAAGGTCACTTCCAACCCAAGCCTTTCTATGGTTCTAATCCAGTGGAGTAGTGGCTTTGTCACTGCATTCTTTGAGCTGCCAGAGGTCCTCAGGGCCATGGTAAGTGGTTCTCAGAGTAGTATTAAACAGTCAAGTTTGACTGGGTTTTAGGGTGGCATTTCTGCATCATCTTAAAGACTTACTAACATGAGTTCATGAGAAATTATAAAGGCTGTGATGTAGAAAGACAGGGAATCAAAATGATACAGAACTGAAATTACTTTTGATCAATGTGAAACATTCCAAACATTGGATTTTCTTTAGCAAAAGTAACTTCTGAAAATAGAGGGTCATATATGATCTGTATTGAATTTCTGTACATAAAATGTCAAGATTTGAGGAACGTTATCTTGTTACTGAGGATGAAATGTTTTGCATGTTGTGACTGATGGATCTCTTCTTATTATTGCAGTTTCTTCCCCAGTGTTGCTGCTACTGAGCCCCACGTTTCTCTTTCAGAGACTGTTCAGCATATTGCTCTCCCTGATGTCCACCTACCTGCTCCTCAGCACAGGGTACTTCATTGTTACTCTATTTGGGTTAGTTTTACATGTGAAAATCCAGGGCTATATGTGTAACTGCTTCATCTCAAGCACATTTCTATTAAAGGTGTAACACATGCTTCCAGCATTTATCTCCTTGTTTAGTTTACTAAATAAAATTTCAGGGGAACTTTCATGTTCCTCCTTGCATTATAAACACCAGTTTGTTGACATTCCTTTCAGCTAGACAAGGCAGTGGCTGGAAGGGTGTGTGTTCAAACAATCTTGCACCAAAATAAGGAAGTCTGGTTTAGTTTATGCCTTTTGGTGTTTTGACATGTGCTATTCTGCTCGCAAACAAAAGGAAATAGCTTCTCTCCCAGCTGCTCAGCACTGGTGTCTAGTTATGGCTTAAATGATGTATGCCAGGAAACAGGTAGTCCTAAAATGAGGGAAAATTTTATTCTGAGAGATTTTTGTGGAAATAATTTTTTTTTTTTCCAAAGGGATGTTGTTTCCCATAAAGGCTAGGCTTTGCTTCTTTTTGGATAAAAGTCAATGTCTCTGATGTTTTAAATGAAGAAAACACTGTGTCAGCCAACCCTTTCTTTTTTTTCAGACTTGGTAGCTCTTAAGAGCATAATTAATGGGGAGTATAGTAACTGTTCTTTCTGCCTCCCCTCCCACTTATTCTCTGGATTTAATTACACTGGAAAATTAAGTGGAATAAAACATCTTGCAGCAGACATTTTACAATAGCCGCCTCCTGTGGATACTCTCATTTTAGTTGAAGCATCTCCTTTTTTTTCTAATCTTCTGCCTCCTCTTTCTCCCACTTCCCCATTAAGATTTTGTTCCTAATGTTACTCCTGACTGCACACGCATTCTTACACTCAACCTTCTTAGCCTGTGCTGGCTGCTGGATAAAGCATGAGTGTTGTTCTCTCTGAGGCTGGCAATCTCCCTCTTTGTATTTTGGCCCTGCACCAGACCACGTAAATGCTGACAGCTCTCTGCTGTCTTCCTACGATGTCCAAATCGACCAAAAATTTTTGGAACAATTCTTAAAAAAGAAAACAAAACCCAAGGCACTGGTGCCAAAAGTGTCCAGTGTTTTTCTCCTCGGTGCACTCTTACACCATGTACTGATAACCCAGCACATGGCCTGGGTAATTGCAGCACCTCTCTAGGGGTAGTTAAGTGGGAATACTGAAGCCAGCTGAAGAGCATGGCCGCATACAACCACTTGTCACCAGCTCAGTTGAAGGCATTTAATCTGTAGGCAAATGTAGACCATTATAAGGGTTGTAGTGTTTCTATTACTGACAACACAACTGTTTCATCTTCATGTTTAGCTGCCTGTCATTCAGATAATTAAAGTGGAAATGTCTGTTCAAAATTTTTTGTTCCAGTTTGAAACTGCTTTGTAGCCCAGTGGAAACAATACCAAAATTAACTGCGATGATTTCCTTATTTTTTTTAAACAAACAGGTATGTGTCTAAGAAGGAAAACATTTACAGTCTTGTCAGTATCAGTATTTCAGTCAGCATCAGTATTATAATTTTATCCTGAAAGAAAAAATACTGTGAAGTACCATCAAGTGCAACTGGAGAAACTGAATATTATCCAGTTTCAATCTACACCCTTATGTTATCTTGGGGTCTTAATCTCTTACCTAAGTACACTCATACTTTGGCATCTCAGTGCTGTAGGAGCCAGAAGTACTCCTCAGAGATTGGGGGTGTAACTAGAACAGCTTAGTGGCCATTATTAGAGTGTGACTTGATGCTGCTATTATGAAGGATTGGAATACAGTGAAGAAAAGAACATTTCACTGAAGTGAAATGTAATGCTCTTTTTATTATACAGATGTCTCTTTCCTTACAGCCAAACTGATATCACCATAATGAGTTTGTGTGATCAGGTCCTACAGAGATACAATCTCTAGTTGCTGTTTAAGTTGGACTGTAACCCCTCAGTTCCAAGTCGTTCTCATTAAAAAATTTTCCATTTTTCAGAAAATGAATGTCAAATATGTTTCTTTTTTTCTTGTTTCTTTTAACTTTATTCCGATTTTGTTAAAATTAAGAAAAGCACTCATCCAATGTTGTGGCAGCCATTAAACAAAAAAATGCAAAACATGACAAAACTGAGTCAAACTCTGTTTCTCTTACTTTTGCCATTTAACTACTATATGGCTTTAAAATTCAACCAACTGTGGGTGCTCAGAAATGGGGAGAGAAGGGGAAGAATGCCACTAGGTCTTGGTATATCCTTTGCGTGAAGAAAAAAGAAAGGAAGCGTCAGCATTTGATGTTAATTAGTTGTCAGTGACTGCACTTACTATGATTATTACATTACTTTTCAGATATGAAGCTCTCTTTCCACTGGCACTGTTTGGTTTGATGTTTGTGTGGATAAATATGGAACAAGAAGCACTGCAGCACTATGGTCTTTCACTCAAACAAAAGGTAACAGCTCTTGATAGATATATCAGGTTAATTAACAGCTTTATCTTTTTTTTTTTTGAGGATGTAATGAATACTCTGAGTGGTTTTCAGAGAGGAACACTGCATTTCTTTTCAGTTTGGGAAGCTAGTATTAGCTGTTTCATGAACTAGGAATATGACCTTGTAAGAAAGATTTGTAATTCATGTTATTGAAGATACTGCACATCAGAGCCATTTCTAGAAATGCAGGAAGACAGTTTGACTTAGTAAGACGCAGTGGTGTGGTCTGTAGGCTACAGAGCTCTCTCTGTCAAGTGTAGTGATAATTCAGCTTAAGGTACAGTTACTCTTCGGAGTAAGTACAATGTCACTGTACTTTTTTTGGTCTGATTGCAGACTCACAAGTGAGAGGCTGAAAAGAAATTACTTGATTTCTGAAAAAACCCATATAGGAAATATTAGACATCTTCATTTGAGTTTATCCTCTCTTTGTTCAAGGATGGAGACTTATTTCTGTTTACACTGACAAGGAACTGGAAACTAACTTGGAACTAGCACCTTCTCAGATTTGCCTGGAGGATAAGAGGGAATTTTGTACTCAACCCAACTTCTTCCACCTTAAAATTTAATATAGTGTCAACAATTTGCAAAGGCCATGCTGCTCACACTGCAACTTGCTCTTAGGTTAGGTCTAGGGTTGAACAAACTGAGGCTGTGGCACTGTTTTGGTCAGATCCGAAGTGCCGGTTACAGCGGTTTGGGTCCTTGGAGCCAGGTGGGTATGCACCACAGCTCTCCCTGGCTTCTCCCAGATGAGCCCTCCTGGGTACAGATGCATGGGAGTGGCCAGAGTCACTTGAAGAGAAGTGTTGGTACACATCTTTCCTTCCTTTTGCAGCTCATAATAAGTAGGGAAGAGTCCTGGACGTTGAAACCTGAGCCAAGGCAGTCATCAGAGCAAATGTGCCACATACTGTGATTTTGTGGTGCTCCTACAAGGAAGACAGTTTTGAAATTTAAGAGGGAGCAGGCTTTATCAATTCAGGGCCAAAAAACAGAAATAAAACCAGGAATCACTTTCTGTTTGTGCTGTGTTTACTTATGATAATTTGTGTGTGTGTGTTTTGTAGCATCTTAAGCAATAGAGATGGAATCTGAATATCAAAATTACACTTAGTGTGATGCCATGATTGCGACTGAAGGTGTTTAGCATCTGTGGGATGTATTTTCTTTTCCACTCTAGAACCCACACTATCTTTTGCATCTTGTTACAAGGCATCTTTGATGTTTGCCTGTTTGATGTTAGTCTGGTGTTCTCTCTGTTGTAAAATAAAATTCTATTAAAGTAGTACTAAACAGTGATGAACACTTCATTAATCAAATGCAAATGAAAAGAACATAGGAAGGCTATAATTTTGTTTTAAGTTGTCACTCTCTCTCTGTCAACATTCACTTAAAACTTTCAGTTTCAAGTGAAAGGAACAATAATGCTTACCCCTGCTTTCCATTTTTACATTAGAAAATATCATCCCTAGCATGCCTGTTAATATATGCTGCACAGTAAATCTTGTATTAGAGAATCCAGCTCAATTCTCTGATGGTGAGAGATTATTTTAAATTAAAATGTTATCAGTGTTGAATGTCTATTACTTGATTTTTTTCTTTTCCCCAGTGTAAAGGAGTTCATTGACCTCTTAAATTCCATGAAGATAATTTCTCTTCAAGTCAAGTGATACTGTGCTGAGAACTGAGTAAAGGAGATGGAGAGTATTTTACTGTTTTCACTCACAAAATAAGTCAAATGAGGATAATTGCTGTCTTTTATTTCTGAGGATCTTTATCCATATGCTCATGTGAGCAGTGGAAGTGTATGTGTGTAGGAGGAATATTTCTGATGAAAAAAGATGATTATAAGTCTAAGGCTTAGAAGTTCATTTTTAGTGTAGATAACAGCGGAAACTCCACTGTTCATTTGATCATCTCGCTTGTACACTCTTTCTGGCAGATTCATTAATTCATTTAAGTATAATGAAAACATGGGAAAGGTTTGCAGTCCTTATTATAATACTCTAATAACAGATGATAGGGAAGTAGGTTTCTTTCTCATTCATTTCAGTAAAAATACGGTGGCTCTATCAAAGTCCATTAGTTGATATTTAGTATTGATTTCTTCTGCTGTCTTTCCAGCTTGGTGTTTTCAGCTTCACCTATGCTATGGATATAACTCAGTTTCGACAGCTCCACCTGGATGACATCCGGAGGTCCTTCTTCTTTGTATCCTTTTGCTGGTTGCTGCATTCCAGGGGTAAAAAAAAGTTTGTTTCAAAAGGACCTGCAATCAAAATTTGTAGCCTGGTACTCACTGGGAACAGAAGCTGGTAAAGATGATTTGACTCATATTGCTCAAAAGGCAACGGTCTTGTACATTATGCTTTTTTATCAAGTAGTTAAAAATGCACTGTTTTAGAATCTGGCTCTCCTTGCCCACATATGACCATTGCAGTTGAGATAAATTTTCTTCTAAGGAGTTCTGTTTTCAGTTTGGTTTTGTTTTATTACATTTTGGCAGGAGAGAACTTGCTCACCTTCACAAGTCAGTTGAAATAGGTGATATTAAAGTTAGTTTCGTTTTTAGAGTGTGGCAGTGTGTTAGGAAGCAAATGTTAGGTAGCAAGCAGATGAAACAAGAAGGAAAGTTCCTGCAGGCTCTTAGTGAAACATGTTCCCAGAATCTGGCTGAGAATTATTTATATCACAAGTGATTTCTGCTGTTAGAAACTATATGGGCTTAGGAGGGAAGAGCTGTTTGTTCACTAACATAGCAGTTAGTTTGCATTCCTGTAACTGATACTGCAGCTGATTTTTTTTTTAAAACACTGTACATTGATAACATTGTCATTTTTCTCTTTCATCGTGGGACTGCAATTAAGTGAGAGCTATTTGACAGCAAGGATGGTGGGTGGGCAGATGGGAGAGTAAGTGAGCCAGTCTAGAACATAGCGGGGTTTAGTGCACATGAGTTATTGTAGCTGGGGAGGAAGTTGTCTCAGTACTGATTCCTACAGAAACAAGGCTTTATAGTTTGTCAAATAACCAGATCTGGAAGGGTGGGTCACAGTCACAGAGTCCATGCTTTTGGAATTTGAAACTATGTTGCTGGACATTGGGAACCTTCAGCAGAGAAAGTATAACAGATAGCAATTTAAGAAGGCAGATGAGTGCTAAGAAAGAAGGCAAAATGATATGCTAGGTGTTTGTGTTTGTTTTAGTATACCTAAAAGAGCTGAGACACTTTGCAATAAATGCATCAATTTCATTTGCTATTTTAACAAAAATTTTGCTAACTTTAGTAAAGCTACTGCTGTCTGTCAGATGCTAAATATTAGCCAAAAAACCCAAGCAATCCAGCTGTATTTTTTAAAGCTCTAGCATAGTACTTCTTTAACAGTGGAATGTAGCTGTGCTGGTTTTGGCTGGGGTTAATTTTCTTCATCGTAGCTAGTGTGAGGCTATGTTTTGCATTTGTGATGACAACAGTGTTGACTCTGTGCAAGCACTGTATTATCAAGGCCTTTTCTGCTCCTCACACTGCCCCACAAGTGAGCACCACTTTAATCTAAAACACTTCAATGTGTTTTGCTCAGCTCCTGAAAAAATAACTAATTTTCAGATCTCCTTTACCTGCTCAAAATATGTTGTGGCTTTTTTTAATTTAGATGCTGTTTAATGTTTAGAAATAGTGGTAGAAATAGAGCAGAAACCTTTTCTGCTAGAGCAGTCATACTGCAATTATGACCCTGTGAACTGTGCGTCTTAATGTTCTCCTATACCGGGCACAGTAGCTGGCATCTGCTGAGAAACCAGCAGGTCTTTGAGGAAGAGATTCACATTGCTCATGCTTAGCATTTTGATTAGACCTATGTGTTACTGGTATTTTCTTGTTTGTTTTATTGCAGACTTGTTCTTCTTATAAATCTCAGCTGGCAGAACTGCACTAGGCCGTTAGACTGCTGTGTTACTAAACTTGAAATTATGTGATACTCTTGGGAAGCATGATTTCTTCAGTTATGCTGACCTAATCCTTCCAAAATATTGCATGCAGAATCCCAACGATTCTACTGAACAGTTGGTAACAAATTGTTTATGGAGAGGTTTAAATGATCCAGTGCAGGAGCTGTAACAGGAGCAAAAGGACCAGAGGGAGCTCTGGCAACAGCAGCCCATCCTCACTGACTAACCCTCCGCCTTGTGCAGAAAAACAGTTAAAAACCATTCTTTATCTGAAGCCATGTGAGCTATAATGGGCTCCAATGAGCTCAGGAGCAAGAAGAATACCTTTCATGGGCTCGTGTAGCAGCAAGTGTTGTATCTAGATGAAAAAGGTAGGGTTTATCAAAAAACTTCCAGCTGTACAGATACTGCCGGAGTCGTCCTCCCTCAAGTAAGGACAAAAATGGGAGTCCCATACTGCCATGGGTAGACTCAGCATAATCTTTGGACAAAAAAAATCTATAGGAAGGATAGCACAGGAACCTTTAGCCTTTTTTAAGAGCCAACTACCTCTTCCATGGTCAGTTCCTCAATAAAGCCATCTCTTTTGGTGTGCAGAACTCATGCATAGGTCATTACTTTCTGCAGAAGCATGTGTTTGAATGCATAGCTGATATGTTGGAATGCATAGCTGGGTTTGTGGTCCAGGGATGTTCCTATCTTGCTAGGCAGGGACCCAAAAAGCTGGCTGCACCTTTCTTACAGCGGCCTCAAACAGGCTCTAAAACCTTACCCAAGCAGTCTTTGTCTTTTAAAATTGATACAGTCATGTGTGAAATCTAGGGTAGAGCTAGAAAATACTTTGGATTTCTTAATGCACTGTAAACCTGTAACAGTGGGTCAGCTTCTTGTGGTTTCATGATAGATTTTGAAAGTAAATTGGAATGAAGGAGGAGAAATGCTGGTTTTATTTTATTGCAGCCATTTCTGTAGTGTATTTTCCTTAAATACATCTAGGTTTTCTTCATAGTGACGGCCTTTTTTGGCACTGGAAACATAGCTTCTATTAACAGGTAAATTTTATTCATTTATTTGAGACACAGAGTACAAAAAATTCTTCCTGCAGTTGACGTACAAAATGTAAATTTAGTTAGCAAAATCAGGGCAGCAGAATCAAAGCAGTAATCAGTGGAATGATAATTTATTTCATTTCTGCTCTCTGTAACATCTTCCCTAAGAGCCTGAGCTTGTTGGTTGTGAGGTTGTCTCAATTCCATTAGAAGTTATTGACAGGATGAACAGAGAGAGCTTGGTTGCCCACCAACAGCATGGCACCTTGGAAAACACAGAGAAAAAATTGTAGAGAAAGAAAAGTGAGGTTGGCAGTCCCTGCTCATTTAATATTTCATCAAGAGAAGATAAAGTTGGAAGCCTTGTTTAAAAATGTATATACAACCCAGTGTGTTACAGGGTAATTAAATGCTCTGGTTTTTTTAATGGAAAACGCTATTTCAAAGAGATGTAATGTCTTTTTCATGTTTCTCTAGTTTTGATCCTGCTTCTGTCTATTGTTTCTTGACTGTGTTCAGTCCCTTCATGATGGGAGGCTTGCTTTTACTGAAGGTTAGTAATCTTACCTTGGTGAAATTTTCTCAAAGAACTGTGGAATAAATAACGTATCACCTATGTGGTTGTTACTTTGCAACTCACAAAAATGTATTTATGTATTTGAGCTTCATTAGGCTTCTTAACCATGTGTGAAGCTTTCAGCCTTTGTAGTGTTTCTAGAGAGATCATTCTGTTTCCCAAAAGAGAAGCTAAAGTGCTTGGAAGTGTAATTTAACCACATTAGGTCAGTTTATTGTATTAAAATGGAAATTTCAAATGTTGAAAATACTTGAATAATTTAAAAAATTATAAGCTTTTCCTGTAGTATAATGCCTACAGAAACGTTGAGGATATATATATATAATTAGCTCCATCTGCATTACATTAAATAGAGGCTTTGAATGTTCTACTGATTAGGTTGTCATTTTACAATGGCTATTATTTTTTATATTTTTTAATAGTCTGTCAAAGATTGGATTGCACTTCTGGTTTGCAGGCAGGGTGTGGTAGCTCTTTTCTAGTATTTGAGTAGAGGATCTGCCAGAGGTGTGAAGGGGGACACTGAATTTATGGGTTATTACTAAAATAAGCAGTATTTCCTACCTCTGCTTTTCTGCTGTGTCTGTCCCAGAGAAAGCAGACTTAAGTTACAGGTGCACTGCTTGTTGTCCTGAAGGACACAGATCCATAGTGCAAACCTGGATGTGAGAAGTCAGGTTTTGTACATTGCCAACTTAAGGATTGCAAATCAACTTTGGAAGAGCAAAAGGCAACATTCATGTTTTCTAACTTGTTTGTTGTGTTCTTAATTTACTGAACCATTTACATTTGTTTGACTTGGCTCTGGAGGGGCAGTGTGACCCTTGCCTTACTGAATGCCTTCTGTATTCAGACTTTTTTGTGGTTGTGATGTGATTGTCCTATTACACTTGAAACTCTGCAGCCTCTCATGTGAGATGCTGGATCTGAATAGTTCTGTCTTCTAGCTTTGTTGACGTATTTATCACTAGTGCTAAAATGGATAAAGTGAGGATATGTTTTAATTATAGTTTTCCATATTGCCTCATGGCTTACTTCACTGCAGTTCAGCTATGACCATGGAAGGGGGTTTTTATTAATTTACTGAAAGTGTTTCCTGCAAAATTATTTTCTATCCTGTCTAGCCAATATTTTATTTTGTAACATACCCATTCTGTGATAATTTCCAAAACAGGAAAATGTTTCCACAACCTGCCCAGTTTCTTTTGCAAATATGACTATAAGCCAAAATATAGCTTCTGTTTTAAACAGGTTGCAATCCCGTTTGTTCTGGTATCATGTGCTTTCGAAGCTGTTCAAGTCACAACACAGCTGTCTTCTAAGAGGTACATTAAGTGCTATATTTCTGCGTTAGTATGGGTTTCAAATCTATTTTGCAAGAATTCAGAATTTTCAAATCTCTGTGTAAATTTAAAAAAACCCTGTAAGATCTCATTGTTGCTTTTATTTGTTATTAGGGCTTGGAGTTTTGTTCAGTGATTTCTGCAAGCTCAGGAGTTTTTTCCTTAGTGATAAATGAGTATAAATTGAAGTGTTGGCCTTGTCTGAAACAATCAGATATTTAATATTCTTTGTTGGCAATACACAGAAGAAGCACTTTTTCCTCCATAATGTTAAAAAATGAGCAGAATTTAAAGTCTGATTTTTACTTTATACTGTGTCTCTGCCTATAGCATAATATTTTTTAAAGAGCCCATTTGTAATGTAACCAGTTTATAGTTTTGTAGCACTGACCTCACCACAAATAGCATTTAAAAAAAAAGCCTGGATGTCCTTGCATTGCAGTTCAGTGCTTCCCAGATGTGTTCAGTACTACGTATTTTTTGCAGTAGGAGCAGATGGCTGCCAGTCCTTTCCCCATCTCTAAGGACTTTTCAGAGATGAAAGTATGGGTGCTCAGCCTCACAGAGTGCTGTATCCTTGACTTGAAATATCCTCATGTTTTCCCTGTCTCAAGACTTTTATTTCCTTTGTTAGCCCCACTCACCCCATTCAGCAGACCCAGTGCACATGACTGAATCCTCTGCTCACCATGTGATATTACGGATGGTGCCGGGATGCAGGAGGTCCCTGTCAGCCATGTGATTTTGTCACTGTGGGATGTTGTGTGGGGCTGACCAAAAGTCCTGCTGTGTGTGGCAGGAGGACTGCAGAGACTTTCTCCTGCACATTGCTCAGCTGAGCGTGAGGAAGCTGCCCTCACTTGTTGTGATGCCCTCTGCTTTTCTGTTTGCTTTCATCCTGCCTGTCCCTGCCTGTTGTCTCCTTGTACAACACCACCTGGTACCACAGAGAGATGGGGTAGCCCAAAATCTGACTCCTTGTTGGAGCAGCAGCAGCACGATGCTACCACCCCTTTTACCTGCTCTGCCTTAGCTGTGTGCGTACTGTGCCTGCGCCGTTCTTGGATCCCCAAGGAAGGGTGTTCATCCTCATCACTAAGGCTTGTACAAGAGCAGGGCTGCGTTGAGGACCTGGGCTTGCTCAGATTACCAGCTAGTGATTTCCATTTCTAGGGCTCAAGCATCATAAAGGTCAGCATTTCCCAATTTGTGAATGCTTGCCGTGGCAGTGCTGGTGATATTGCAGACTTTTATGGAATGTGCATCTGAGTGTGTGAGAGGGGAAACGATACTGCCTTCGTAAACCAAGGGACACAAGTATTTCTGTGCCACTTCATGAGGCTGTGGCTGTAACTCTATCTGGTGTTTGTGCCAGCTTCATTTAGCTGTGCTCAGGTAACAAATGCAGTGATACTGCCACAGCATCCGCCTGGGAACAAGGCAGAAACCGCAAGGCGCACCCGGGATCCCTGGAGAGGTTGTGCTCTGATTGTCAGCACATCCTGAAGTCTGTGCTGCACTTCTTACTGCTTTTGCTGCCCCTGCTAGATAAATTAAGCCATCACTGGGAACAATCTTGTCTTTGCAGTGTATAAACATGCCCTGAAATTAGTCTTGTCCTTCTATTCTGCAGTTCAGAAGGGCAAAAAGTGGATTTTTGTGATTTGGACAAATTGCTCCTAAACTCCCTGTTTATAGATTAAAGACTTTTTTGTGCGGTTTTTTTTGTGTGTTTTTTTCCTTTTTCCTTCTCCCTTTCCTTCTCCCTTTCCTTTTTCTTTTTCTTTTTCTTTTTCTTTTTCTTTTTCTTTTTCTTTTTCTTTTTCTTTTTCTTTTTCTTTTTCTTTTTCTTTTTCTTTTTCTTTTCTTTTTTTCTTTTTCTTTCCTTTTCCGTGGGGAATATTCTGTCCCAATATGTCCTTGGAGCTTGCCTGTGAAAAAGCAGCCCTCTAGCTGAGTGCCTCCTAAGCACTATAAGATTGCAACATCCTATCTGAGCCAGAGGTCAGCGGAGAGAAGCCTTTCTGTGTGTTTGAGATGCAGTTGGTTTGTTACATCCTGATTTACTAATGAAGCATGACTGATGTAGGCAATATCAGAAAGTTCCTCATTTGGAGGCATTGGTATGAGTATCCCCGCAGTACATGCTCATGCAATGCTGCAGCAGGACATTTTCCAAAAAAAACATTTGTAGTTTTATGATGGTAGTACTGATAAATTAGCTGTTCTCTGGTTAAAGACTTTTTTGTTAATGGGTCAGCTGTTTGCAACATTACTTCAGTGTCATTAACTTAGAAACCAGTTTTAACCAGTTATAGCGATTGCTCTCATGTAATTTAGGATTTACATAGTTGAGGAAAAGAAGATTAGGCTAATGGGAGGGAAACATAGCTCTGCCTCCTCCCTTCTGGTTCCTTTTACTAGCCACAGTCTAATTCCCAGAAGTAACCTCCTACCTGATAAAGAGGCGCATGGTTTGGGAGCATGCCACCAAAATGCAAGGTGTTCCCAGAGCAGGTTATGGGCATCCAGAGATTTTGAAGGGAGGCAAGCACCTCCTTCAGCAGCCTCTGACCCAGCAGAGTGGTTGTCAGGGTGGGACTGATTGGCTCAGGTATCTGCCAAACAGCTTTGCTCACTCTTTGACTCCATCTTGAAGCTCCTAAATCAGCTTTATTTGGTCTAACCAGCACACAGTTCCCTGCATCAGGAATGGGCAGGTGCTGTTTGTAAGATTCTTTTGTTCTCCAAAAAATGACTCATGTTAGGCTTCTCCATGGCAAAAGTGACGCTCTGTTGACGTGGAATTATAAATGCCAGATGTCCTAGTCATATATTTTGTTTTCTAATAGATTGAAATGTACCTGAGTGTTTGAAAGGCAGATGCAAGAAATCATATCTTACTTTAATTTCTTTCTGTGGGTTTTAATAAGCTCTTTTAATATCTGTCGCCATAAAGAAAGGTCGATGGTCTGACTTTGGTGGGTTTTTCTTCTTTGCAGCCTTTTCCTCATTGTTCTTGTGATTTCGGACATTATGGCTTTGGTAAGTTGTTGTTGCACATTCTCTTCAAATAAGATCAAGAAGCAGAGAGTTTTCCTAATTCCATCAAGAGAGATCTGAATTTTTTTCAGACTTCAAAGTTTTTGTAACTAGGGCAGAGAATTGGATTGAAATCCTAGCATAACTTAGAGATAAAACTCTTCCAATCACTGCTCTTCGAATTTCATGTAATTAATGCTTCTCATGAAGCAATGTTTTCATAATAATAAGAGACAAAAATGAAGTAATAAGTTAACATTTGGAGTTTCTCATGTGCTTTACAATCAAATTCCTTGGAAAAAAGTAAACAAGAATATCAGTTTTAGCTGTGCGCAGGGTTTAATTAATTGTTCAGGAATTCTGAACCTTTTACCCACCCCAAATTCTTTTGAAAAAGAGAGGGAAAGGAGAAATGCATTACCCACCAGCTCCATTAGACTTGTCAGAATCCAGGAGATCAGCAACATCCAAAAAGATGCTTTGTGCCCTTTGTAATAAGCTGTCAGCAAATGCTGTCTTCAGAAAGCCTGCATCCACAAACCAAGCTAGCTAAAACAACCCAAAGCTGAACAATTCCCCAACACAGTTTTTGCAGATTAAACGTATGGTTTTTGTTGCCCACTCCAACTGTCTTCAACTCAGCAAGCAGTGCCACTGGGTATCACAAGATAAACAGAAACCTTTTCAAACCAGCAGGTAGTGCTCGCGTTGCCACTTTATACATGCTGGTTTTGTTTTGTCCCCTGGAGTAAGCATTCCTGATCTTATTTCCTAGTACAGTGTGATCTGTAAATATCACCTGATAAGAAAAACAGTGAGTAAAAACCAAATAATTGCTAATTTGTCTGTAGAGTGAGAAATGGAGAAGGTATGGTTATGTCAAGTTTCAAATAAGTCTGTGTGACTAATCTGATTTTGGATAACTTCCACAGGAAAAGAAATACTATAACAATAAACCACATTCATAGCATTTCACTAATAAAATCAGAATAACTAAACCAAAAGAAGACTACAGGTATTTACTGGTGTGTAGCAAGCCCCAGTATATCCAGGTCTTATATCTCATGTATTCTCCTATTTTGGTTTAAGTATTTTGAAACAATTAGCAGGTATGTACTTGGTGCACAAAAAAAAAAAAAAGAAATTACCAAAGAGGTTTGATATGTAGGAACTCTGTCAAGAAAAGAGAAAGTGGGAATTAAATCAAGAAAAGAGAAAGTAGAAGGACAAAAAAAGAGAACATGTTTGTGGTCTTGAGTCAATGGGTGCACTAGCTAGAATTAGGGGAATTCACTAATAGACAAGTACTATCTTCTCACAACATTATTCCCACTTTACAGGTGGGGAACTGCCAGAGTTGCCCAGAGACATTTGTGTTGAAATTCTATGAAAACTTTTAGGCACTATGCATTATTTGGAATCTTATTTCAAACAATAAGGTGGCTTGGCTTTTCCTACTGAAAAAATTCTAGTATTATTCTGTTTCTTGCAAGCCAAGCTAGACAGAACTTAGTCCATCTCTTGATGTTTTTGTTTGATACCATGTTAAATCTATTTCTGGTTCCTAGACTATTCTTTACTGTGGTCCAAATGATCATTCCTGGAAAGGTCTTGTGCCTATTCTATGTGAAGAATTAGAAATTTGGAGTAAGCAGCCTGAAAAAAATTGGGGCTTAATTTTCTGTTCCAAATTGTGCAATGTTGATGTACTAATCCAAGTTGTTTTATTTCCTAGCATTTTTTCTTTTTGGTTAAAGATTATGGAAGCTGGCTGGATATTGGAACAAGGTACAGTACCTTTTTTGCCTCTGTTGCATTTTTAAAGCTTCATAAGTTCATACTATTGTTTATCTACTCATAACTCTTGGAATTTTTTCCAATTACTCTCCTTAATCAAATGCTTCAGGGATGTTCCATGTACTTTGAACATGAGTGCACACATATGCATACATATCCCAAGCTAAAACTTGTGTCTTAAAATCTGTGCCAGAGCAACACAGAGTAAGTAATAAATCCAGCATGGCAAGAAATACAGTTAGTAGGATTTGTTTGAACAGTAGTTACACAAAACTTATTTTAATTAATGTTTTGCATTTTAATTAGTTGTAATCACTGTTAAAATAACAATTTATCAAAGTTGTTAATTGTCTTGTATCTACTTAAGCCTCCATATCCAGTTCACTGTGAGTTAGTGAGCCTTGTGTAAATATGTTGGTGGCTACCAAGGCCCATGCAGTTATTCTCCCCCTAGTTGGGGAAGATTTTAGCATTTAAACATAAAAATCATGGCTAAAATGAGAGAATTTGTTTTGCATTATGAGTCATATTAGCCTCAAATACAAGGAATACACATTTCAGATTTACCTTCCCCGAGTTGTGGAAATAGATAAAATGCTGTAATAAGCTTAGTAGGGAATGCGTTGTTACTAATCCAGCCAGTCTGGTCACTTGACACTGTTATTTAAACAGAAGCTGAATAGTGAGCCATTGTTAATATTCTGTTTAGTCTACGTATACTCTGTACTTTGCTTTTGTGAGCCCCAGCGTTCCCAGCAGCACGTGGACGCACATGTGCACACGTATTCTACCTGTTTTCTTTGGAGGTTCCAATTCCTGCTTATTGTGACCTTTTGAAGGTTCCTAGTGGGCAGAGGTACACTTAGATCAAGCACTGAAAATGTTGCTTTAGCATCACACTTCCTTTGCTATGGTCAGTTTATGGTAAGTCAAACCAAAGGATGGTAAACCTCATCCTTTGGTTTGAATTCCTCTGCAGATTAATAAGGATATTAAAGACTTCAGAAAATTTCTGTTCTATTGGGCAAGAAACTTTTTAATTGGGAGTTAGCAGCAAAAGTATAAATTGCTACAAGTACCCGAAAACTCCCTCTCTGATACGTGGTCTTCATAGCATGGAGCTTTACAACAGTAATGCATTGCTGGACCTATTTCAGCTGGAAGGTTGCTGTATTCTGAAGAGTTTAGGAGAGCTCATTATGCACCACTGTAATTCTGCCTCTCCATGTGTGTGTTTTGATCACTGAAGAAAGCACCGAAAAAGGCCTTTTGAAAGAGTAATTTGTGATTAATTTTTAATATGGAAATGTGTAATGTTCAGGCAGCCTCTGTCATTACTTCACTTTTGAGCGCTTGACTCTACCACCTATGTTATTTTATTGTAGTCTCTTTATGTATCTTTTGTATGTAGGTGTGTATATGCACATAAGAAAAATAATTAGGTTGCATAAGAAAAGAAATGAAGCCATAGGTGCAGAGCTAAGTGGTCCTTCTTTTATCTAGCATAAACATTACTTTGGCACCAGAACTTTCTCCTCTGAGCAGGTTTCTACTGTGTGATTCTCAGGCTTGGCAAAATTAGCAGGCAACAGCACAAGATTTCTTTTTGTTTGTTTGTTCCTGAAAGGGAAGATGAGCTTCAAGGGGTTTTGGGCAATTCCCAAAACCAGTGGGAGTGAGATACTAACATAGCTCTTTCCTGTCCTCCTATTGCAAGTGCAGTGACAGTTCTGTGGCATTCTCATTGCAGTGTTGTCTGTTGCTGCTTGGGCAGCAAGGTCTGAAAATACCCTGTCTCAGTTGACATTTCCATGTTGCCAAAACTTTGCTGAGAAGGCTGAGTCAGTTAAGGAAATTATGGTTTTTTGTTGTTTTTTCCCCCCAACTGTTTGCATCGCAACAAAACTTGCATAGGATTTCACAGAACAAAGAATAGGAGCACTCTTAGGGACAGCTGCTCTTGTATTTTTCTTTTTTTCTTGTCGCACTGATAGGAAGTGCGAATGTGTGTGTCAGCAAAAATATCTGGGTTTGGGTTACATTACTGGTTACCACATCAGTGAAATCAGAGGTGGATAAGCAGCAGCTTAATTGCCTGGTGGAGATTCAGGCCTCTGAAGTCTCCCAGAGTCCAGCAGTGTATGTGCCACATTCGTAAAGTTTTGATATAGGTTTCCTTACTCATCCTTTTTAGTGGTGATGGGCTTTCTGTGGATTTTCTAATTACCACAGTTCAAAAGTTTTAAATGTTCTCTCTCTACTAAGAATATGCAAGTTGAGTGGGAGACTCATTAGGCAATATCTGGTTTATCCAGTAGCCAAGTTTAACGTAGATGAGATGACTTTAAGTCCCTTGTGATAAAAAGACCTTCACTGCTTTTTCACCTTGATGTTTTCTTTCCTAGTGGATCTCATTGTTTGGAAGTAAGGTTTGTTTACTGAACTGACTTTTCTATTTTTAAAAATGTCACCCTTAACTCCTGGCTTTTACATCCTATTCTACCTTGCTTTAACCACATGACATGACATTTTACCATGCCTCACATTTGCCTTAACAGTATGTCTTTATTCTCCCAGTGGAATTCACCATGCCACGTAAGTATTGCCTTTGAATGGAAACAGATTTCTACCTCTTCCACTCTTCCAGTTCATTAATGAAATACTGAACAACAACAGATCCAACATACAGTCCTGTATTACCACATTCAGCAAATCATCAATGCACCACTGTTTCCCTCCTCTCAGTAAATTATCGATTACCATAAATATTTATGGCTTCTTAGGAAGTTTTCTATCCCCTTTGCTTAATGGTCATGCCAAAATCAATGTGAACTTGTCTTTCAGAGAGTGCTTTTCATTGTTTTGATATAATAATGGGATAATCTTGCAGTGAATGCGGAACTCAAAGCAGCAGCTTACACAAGCTTCTAAGGTCTGCTAACCTTGCCCTCTACCTATATACCTTGAGGTAACCTGAATTGCATCATATGCCCCAGAAGAACACAACATTGCATTTCTTTAAAATAATAATATAGTTTTCCTAGTGTTTTTGATGTATCAATGTGTAATACGTGATCATGAGAAGTTTGTTCTGACAGATCCTTTTATTTTTGAATAACAGCCAAATGGAATAGCTAGCTTTTCAGCTTGTCACTAAAATAATTTCTCTGCAGCTTAAAAGGTGTGTTTATCTATCTGTTGATTTCCAGAAAGAGAGAGAAATAGCCTTTAAAGCCTACTATATCTTTACAGTATATGCACTTTGTAAATAGTTGTATAACCTGATAGAAAAGATAAACCTTAAAGGTTCTTTATGTGGCTATTATATAGCTTTATACGGACACATACTGTACTATTCCTTCTCTTTATAGTTGCTGGAAGATAAAGATATAAGATAAAGATAAAGATCTTAACTGTTCTTCTGCAGTTTCAAGGGTCAGGGGACATAGATAAAGCACAAAACTGTTTTTTTAGGGTTTAGGGATAACGGAATCGATTTCAGGGTTGGGTTGCTGGGGCTTCTAGCTCTGACTGTTAAAACAAAAGTTTTGTGATTTGTTTCTGGTGAAACTGAGGAGAGAGGGTGTGGCATCCTGGCTCGAAAAGCAGGAAATTTAAAATTCAGAATCTAAATCTGGGGTCTCAGTGTGTGCTTGGGAACAGTTCAAAGAGCATGTCATATAGAAATAATGTCTCCGGACTCCAGACTCCACAGAAGTGGAGCTGCTTGTCAAGTCCTTGCACAAGTTGGTTTTTTTTAATTGTTTTGTTTCTAGTTTTTTTCATTGCTATGGTAACTTACTCCATCTTCATGTCTTTCCAGCTTCTATTCAGATCTGTCACCTTAGGAATTAGCCTATCTTGGGAGAAAACCAAGTTTTGGAGCAAGATTGATTCCCACTGCTTGCCCCCCTCATTTTTTTAATGTCTTAGATTCTTCTTGTCTTCTTTTTTTCTCATCAATATACACTGTCACAAACAAAGCCAGGAGGTGGTAGTACCTCATATGTTCTCCTTGTGGTTCCTTGCCACTGAAACAGGTGTCTTGCTCCCCAATAAAAGTTTTTCCTATCACCAGCTTTGCCTGTTGACATTGATCCATACATGGGGCGCTCACCTTTCTATTGAACCGTGCTGCCTTACCATAGATCATCCATGATCCCCTGCGTCTGCTACCTCTACCATCTCATCCTTTATAAGCATTGCCCCACTGTGCCCCATTATGCTCTTCTTTTCTACCTGTTTAATGGCTCTTCTTCCTCCACATGGATCTAATTTGCCTGGAGCCTAAAATCTCACTCCTTTTTCTTATTAGCTCAGGTCTGTTTCTCAAAACAGAAAGCTTGTTTTGAGAATTACCTCCTTCACTGTAACTACAGATCCAGTCAAGGGTGCAGGTTCTGAATTGTATAGGGATCAAGATTTTGACACTGCTGTTGTGGCATATACCTGTAAGAGTCTTGTTTTCTTTGTTTAAATACAGCATTAACCCAGCCTAAGAAGTAATTTACCAGGCAGAGCTGCCTGCAGGCAGTGCAGTACCAGTTGCTGAGAGTCCCAGAGATGCTGGCTGTTTGTAATTACATGACAAGTAGATTGAAATTGTTTTTAATTGTGCTCTATGGCATAATATATAAATCTATCTTTGAACCTCCGATATTTTATTAATGGAGCATAACTATCCAGCCTTTTGCAGTATAGCAAGGGAGAAGTGTGTGCAACACTCTCTTCTTTATGAAAGTATGGAGGATCCAGTCCCTCAGCTGACAGGTGGCTAAGCAGAGTTTGAAGAGAACTTTTTGCTTTGAGAAGGCCCCTCCTTATGCCCTGCCAAATCACTGATCACGTCTGGAAGAGCTCCTTTTAGGGGGTGCACAGGAATTCAGATACCTGTCTGGGGACCATGCATGGTCTGTGATAGTCTTGGGGTATCTATGGGAATAAAGGCAGGGTCTTCGTTTGGCATGTGATTTTTAGATTTCTCATTCAAACTTTCTTTGAAAGTTACAAGGAAAGTGGTGTTGCTGCTTACATGAAAAACTATAATTCTGGTGCCAGGTGAGAAGGAAAGCTGAGGTGTTACCAGTAAGGCATGAGACACTAAGTGTCCAGCTATTTACCAGAGTGGTTGTTCCCTTAAGAGCCAGCAACCTTATCTACCTGTGATGAATGTACAGTCCTCAAGGGCACATTACGCCATGAAGATAACTGCAGCAAGGGTTTGAATTTCATCTGTCAAGATGTCCTTTCCCATGGAGAACTGAAACCAAAGTTGTAACACACCCAGGTGGTCTTTCAAGGGCAGCTCCCGAGGGAGTTGTGTTATCTTTGTTGTTGTAAATGTGCTGTGAACTACGAAGTCCAAAGTGCACTGCCCAGGTGACAGTAGGCTTTGTGACCGACTTCATGCTCTCCCTGTGTCTTCTTACACCTTTCCCACAGAAACAGGACAGGAGCTTGGCTCTCAAAGATGTGCTGCTCTGCCGCTCATTATGCTTGTTGAGGTCTGAGCCTTTTTATGCTGGTGGATTTTTCTAATTGATTTCTTAAAACTATGTATTTTGAGCAAGACATTTGTGAGATGTTTTAGTCAGACTCAACTGAAACAGAAAAATCTGACAGCGTGCATCAAGTCTGTTTTCATGTTCTCCATACACTTTGGTCCTTTGGTTGCTGGCACCCTGGCTGTGGAGAACTTTTTGGATTACTTTTATTCTCTCCCACTTGTTAGTGGCCCAGCTTTGTTTAGAGCTGGTGCTTCTCCACTTCATAGGGCTAAATTGTGCTAGGCTAGTGCCAGAGTTGTCACAGTCTCAGGGTTGTGAGGATTGATAGCGATGGCATTATGAGCTTTACTGCTCTTCTGTGGCTAAACTCTCAAACTGAATGAGTCCTCTGGCAGAAATTCCAGGTCATTAAGCCAGCAAGCGTTCCTTGCAATCCTTTTTTGTGACTAAACTCAGACTTCATCGAGTCTGAAGTTACTCTGTTTGTCCTAAAGAGCCATCTACTCTGAAATAATAGGTATGGGTGCATCAGGAGGTATGGGTACCTCTCATGTCAGAGTGCCAGTTTCTTCAATAGTCCCAGGAAAAACCAAAGCCACACTGGATGCATAATGGACAGGGGTGCAGCAGTGTTTCATCTGCAGCTCTGACCTGAAATGTCACGGGCTTTGAAAGATTTCTGGTTTCTGAATGACTCATGGTTTACATTAACAGTACCTGATTCAGATCTTACAGAATCACAGAATGGTTGAGGTGGGAAGGGACCACTGGAGGTCACCTAGTCCAACCTCTCTGGTCAAGCAGGGTCCCCTAGAACACATTACTCAGGATTGTGTCCAGATGGCTTTTCTCCAGGGAGGGAGACTCCACAGCTTCACTGGGCAGCCTGTTCCAGTGCTCAGTCACCTGCACAATGAAGTTCTTTCTCATGTTTAGGTGGAACTTTCTGTGTTCCAGTTTGTGCCCATTGCCTCTTGTTCTGTTGTTTGGCACCACCAAGGAGAGCTTGGGCCCATCCTCTTGATGCCCTCTGTTCAGATACTTACAGACATTGAAGAGGTCCCTTCTCACTTGTTTCTTCTTCAGACTGAACAGTCCTAGCTCCCTCAGCCTTCCCTTGAAAGTGAGGTACTCCAGTCTCTTAGTCCCTTGACCATCTTTGTAGCCCTCTGCTGGACCTGCTCCAAGAGCTCCGTGTCTCTCTTGTCCTGAGGAGCCCAGAACTGCACACAGCTCTCCAGATGTGGCCTCACCAGGGCTGAGTAGAGGGGCAGGATCACCTCCCTCGACCTGCTGGCAATGCTCTTCCTGATGCGCCCCAGGATACCTTTGGCCTTCTTGGCCACAAGGACACACTGCTGGCTCATGGACAGCTTGTTGTCCACCAGGACCCCCAGGTCCTTCTCTGCACAGCTGCTTTCCAGCAGGTCAGCCCCCAGCCTGTCCTGGTGCTGGGGGTTGTTCTTCCCCAGGTGCAGGACCCTGAATTTGCCTTTGTTGAATTCAGAAGGTTCCACTCTGCCCATCTCCATCTCTCCAACCTGTCAAGGTCCTTCTGAAGGGCTGCACAGCCCTCTGGGGTATCGGCCACTCCTCCCAGCTTTGTGCCATCAGTGAACTTGCTGAGGAGGCATCTGCACATGTAGATGTCAGGTTTGACTAAATGGTCTGTAACCCAGTTCTTCCACATGAAGGGAAAGTCTGCCTTCCTCCAGACCTTCTCCCTGATCTCTTGGGTCAGGGATTCCTGAGAGCTAGCCTTGGCAGTGAAGACTGAAACAAAGAATGCATTCAGTATCTCAGCCTTTTCTGCAGCCTCTGTTGCAAAGGTCCCTGCTCCATTCAGTATCAGGCCCACATTTTCCATAGTTTTCCTTTTGTTACTGGTATCTTTGAAGAAGTTCTTCTTGTTATTCTTGACATCGTTAGCCAGATTTAATTCCAAATGGGCCTTGAACCCATTGAACACAGAATACTGAATGTCCTGGATCAAATCTCAGTCTGACTCTAAATAACCCATCTGTAACATCAGTGAACATCAGGTAACAGAATTTGAGCAAGTGGAGAACAAGCTCACTGCTTGTTAGGCTTTTAATCATTAGTGGTTTAAGGACTTCCT
Organism: Aleadryas rufinucha; assembly: GCA_013397815.1. Taxonomy (NCBI): domain Eukaryota; kingdom Metazoa; phylum Chordata; class Aves; order Passeriformes; genus Aleadryas; species Aleadryas rufinucha. The sequence continues at coordinate 716,185 of VZTH01015818.1, read as the reverse complement.
AACCCAGAAACTGCATTTTCATATTGTTTATTAGCCACTCTTGAACTCCTCTCTTTAATCTCTTCACACATGCTACCACAGCAGAGAATTCTACAGATTTTATCAATGTTGAGTGAAAAAGTAGTAGGGTTTTGGTTTTGTCTGTTGTTTTTTTTTTCTTAAAGCTACTTGTCACTAGAACAGTGTTTTATCTGGAAAACTGCACTTCATCTGACATAGATATCTGGGTTGTCTTACTACCAAGGAACGTCTGCCTGATGGCAAGTTCTCTCTAGATTCTGTGTTATAGTTGACAGCAAATAAAAGTTTTGCAGTTGTTTATCCATTTGAATGAAAAGTGCACCCAGTACCTCTTACTCACTTGGTGTACACTCTGTTGTGTTTTCTGCTGTCCCTCACCAATTTTATTTTGTCCTAGACTTGGGTTTTTACATGGCAGTGCTGCTATAATACTTGTCTTCTAAGAGCAGCTTATATAAAATTACATCCTACGTGAACAATTAAGCCTACTTGAAATGAAAAAAAAATTATTCAGAAGGTTGTTTATGTCAGGGGTTTTTTTTCTTTACTCTGCAAATTTGTATTTTTCTCTCACCATTTTTATCTGTCTCTTCCTTGCAGCATCAGCCACTATGTGCTGGTGATGTCACTGACCATATTTATGATGGTGATGAATGGACTGGCCCAGCTGTTAACTACACAGAGACTTGGACTTCCCAGAAGGACTAAGCACCATTTCACATGATAAAGCATCTTCAGGCTTCCTCTGAACCAACTTCCAGCTCTGGGACGTAAATAAGAGTTAATGGGACTAGACTGCCAAAATCCCATCCAGGGATCAGAGTGCTCTGCTGATACAGATTAATGCTGTCACATGACTGAAATTTGCATTTGAGGGTTGCCATTTAGACACCAATGGGAATATGGAATAAAAAAGCCTCTGTTTATTCTTCAAGCATACATATTTCTTCAAAATGAAAACAGCAACAAAATTATTTTTAAAATACATAGGCAGCTGTCTTTTTTGGGTTGGGTTTTTTGGGGAGGAGTTTGTTGTTGTTGTTGTTGTTGTTGTTATAACTTGGCTGCCAGCTGTTTGTTCACACATACTCTCATTAGGAGCTTGCAAAGTTCTAGCTTCGTTTCATGTCTCGCATAAGCACCTCCCAGGCTAAAGCATGAATGAAATCAGTCGGGGCAGATCACTGGTTTGTGTGTAACCGATGTGGCACACGCATTGGAATATCTCTGAAACGGGCTGTGCTTTCTGCAAGCCGTGTCAGCGTGCCTGTGAGAATATGTTGAGGCAGGTGAAGGCCGGTGTGCTCTGAGGCCGTTGCTGTAAGACAACATCTTTCAGCTCGTCCCGCTGCGAATTGCTGCCACTGACTGTGCTCTCTTGCTGCCTGCTGAGCCTGGGTGGACTGAGCAGTATGACACTCAGGTCCAAATGAAAAGGAACCTGGTTAAATAGCAGTCAAATTCCCTGGGCCAGCTCATGACAGGGTGGGCAGGAAGGTTAGGGCCTATTCTTTGCATAGCAGCCCAGAGCTAGATCAGCATAAAGAGGTCATGAAACTGCAGCTGGATTTGCTGGTTTGCAGAGAGTGATGCCATGTGGAGGCTTTTTTTCTTTTTTGCCTTGTTTTCCTTTCCACTTATGTTCTGCTTCTGATTACAAGCATCATTAATGGCTGCACAATGAATCTAATGCAGATTCCCTGTATACTGATTACAAGTGAGAAGCAAGGAAAAGAAAAAATGTTGTTCATTCTGGCCCTTTCTACAATGGCATCACTGAAAATTGTGCTATGTAATATTCATGTGTCACACTCCTAACTTGCAGCCAGGCCTTTCTGTCTGGGAGCTGATACATATGGTGCATGATGCTGGCAGCCAAGGCTAGACATACATCATGAGGGCTGCTCCAATGCTCTTTCCAGCCATCTGGCATTTGGCCATGGTCACATGTCTGTTTAACACTCTGAAAACTAGTCATCCCTCTGCAGGAAGTTTGGCTGGGAGAAACTGGTCAAAAACCTCCATCTGCTTGTTGGGTTCTAGAAAGAAATAGCATCGCGGGCCTGCAGTCATCCATGCAGCTTCAGAGTTCCTCGTGAGAGTGTCTTAGTACTCTTAAGAGAGTAATTTTTTCCACAAGGTAATGGTCCAGTGGTCCTACTGGGCATGTTGCCTCACAGCTGGCCTCAGTTGCGGAAGATATTTTGCTTTTGTTACAGACTGCACCTGCGGACTGCACACCTAGAAGTGGGCATGTGCCTGGTGCTGATTGTACCCTACAGCCAAGGCACGGAGCAACCACAAGCAGCGGGAAAGTTGCCACTACGGCAATGTCTGTGTGTCGGCATGGGAATGTGCCACACTTGTTCCAGGATTCAGTGAGTGTCCGCTGTGGAGAGCTATCCTCGCCTCAGCCTCACTCCACAAGTATCTACAGCGTACTGTATCATTGTGGGAACTGTGTCCTCAGCTTTGTGTGACTAAACTGATGTCTTGAGACCTCTGTCCACAGTGCTGTCCCTTCAGTACACAAAGCTGTAAGCCATTGACCATCCCAGTCTCCATTGCTGGAGTGACTGCTTTGCCAAACTACTGTTTGTAGAACAAATTCACTCAGGAGCAGCTGAACAGCTGGCATTGGTGTGATGTGAAGAAATTGACTGAAAAAGTAGGAGTGTGGGACTCACAGGGCTGCCACCCTTAAGTCATGCCTTCTGCAAGCTTGTCAAAACTGCTTATTATCGATGACAAGACCACATGGATGTCCTACCTGTTAGGACAGGTATCCTGCATACTATCCTCCATATACTCCTGTCTTCCATACTGCTGGCACTGCAGGATCCCTGGGAGAATGCACAGGAGCTCAAGCCTGATGCCTTTCCTTACCACAGGGGGCTGGTAATAAAACAGCATCTCAGCCCACTGCATCTGGTGCTGCTCGGCTGTGGTAGTAGGAATAATCTACTCTGGTATGCAGGCAAGTGGAAATGAATGGGCAAAGTACAACTTGCATCAGTTACTCTTTCTGCTTGTGGTTTCCATAGCACCTTTTTATATAAAGTGGGTTTTGTTTCTTACATCCTTCCTTGTAAGAGAAGAAAGGGGACAATGAGCACAGGGGAATATTTGCAACATGTGTGTTGTTTTTCCTCAGTGCTGCTCTGCAGGGGTTTGTTCTTGTTTGCCATTTGCTCTGGCTGGGCCATGGTGGTGGCAACCTCAGCTGACCTTTCCCTTTCCCCCTTTGGTTCCTTGCATCTCTGTGCCATTTGTGAATTCAGTTTCTATCCGAGGCCACGGGAGTGCTGGAGAGCAGCTCTCGAGGAGAGGCAGGATTGGCTGTGCTATTCTTGCGTCTCCCCAGGGGAGGCTCTTGCTGGAGTCTTGGCCTGCACTTCTGGGTTGAATCCAACACGGAGAAGTGTCAAAAATTCTCCCACTCAGCTACTTTACACAGCCCCATAGGGTGTGTGACAAAGTCGACTCTTCCCTCCCAGAGATGTGTGTTCTTCTCCAGAAACAAATGGCATCAACAATAAAAAGTGCTCCCCAACCTTAGCTTAAGGTAGGGAGTGAAATTTTGTGCTTGGATGGGTTTAAGCTTTCTTTTGTTCTATTTGTTGGTTTTCAAGCATCATCCCTATTCGTGGGGTCCAGAGAGGATTCAAGCCACAGAAGGGGGGTTCTGAGCCAGCAGAAGCTTCCAGCCCTTGTTTTCTGTGGGACATGAAAGGACATGAAGGCAGAATTACCCCAAGCCCTTCTACCTGCCTTCTTTCACCTGCAGCAGAGCTGCACACACTCTTACTCCTGGAGCAGGTGAGGCTCCAGAGAGTGAAAATCTCAGGGAGGGAAAGGCAGGTAGATTAACATTGTTGTTTATGCCAAGGGCTGCACAACTATTTTTTTTTTTAATAAAAACCTTGCAAAGCTTCTATCTTCTTGATTTCAGATCCATGGATCCCTGAAGAGGTAACCATAAACCCAGAGTGCCCATCGGGTGGTGTAATGCAAGAGAAACTGTACTGAAGAGCAGCTGATACAAAGGTCTTGTAATCTTCAGTGCTAGGAATTGTTCTCTGCTTTTATGTTATCAAGGCTGTACACAGCAGCCTTTTGATATCTGCCCAGGGAGTGAGCTGTTTCTTCAGAAATGATGAAGCTTAGATTATATCAAGGCCTCTTATGACTCAAACTAAATAACTTCTCCTTCTCCCTTGCAGAGTAAATCAGATTTTACAAGCTTTGGCGATTTCAATGCATGTTGTGCCTGTTAGTTTTAAGTCTGCTACAGTCTTCACATTCTTGAATGAGAACAAAGATATGAATGAACATTCACGGTCTCACCCAAACCTTAAACTGCAGTGGCTGGTGTGGAGAAGCCACAATGCAAATGTATTTTCAGCTCCTCCCACCCCAGCTAATCTGTAAGGATGTGATGCTCATTACTTCTCTAATTTGTCTGTGTGAATCCTGCAGTCTCTTTTCCCGTGGCTTTGGAGTGGTGGGGGCGCTTCTCCCAGATGTCTTTGGCAAAAAGGATGAGAACATGGAAGGCGCCATGCTTGCTTCTGCATCTGATGGATGTGGGGTTCTGTGAGCAGGAGCCAGCTGAAGAGAATATTTTTGGGAGCTGTAGTTGTGGTAGGAAAGAGAGAACTTCTCTGTCTTGCAACTGCTCTGGGGTGTGCTGTGTGTCACAGTGGTGGGACAGCTCCAGATGCCCCCTTCTCCATCATCACATGGCTTCAGCCAGCCTGAAGATGAAAAACTTACTTCTCCTGTGTGCCATCTTTGGGAAGCTGCTTTGTGAGCTGCCAGGGCTGGGGAAGATCTAGAAACCTGTCTTGCAAAGCTGCCCGGTGTGTGGTGCAGTCCCAGATCAGTCCTGGTTATCCATCCATGAGACAGGAGTTGTGATGAGCCAGAACTGACTATCACAGCAGCTGATGGTCACCAAATTGTTTGCAGTTCTCACTGGTCTCTCTTGGACTAGTTATGTTCATAAGGATGTGTAGTGTTGAATCCAGTTCATCGGCTTACAGAGGCTCTGAATTCAGCTGCTTCCTGCAAGCGCTCCCTCCTCACCCCCTGGCAGGGCACGATATTTTAGCATTTGAGGACTGAAAAGAGGAAGGAGGAGGCTGAAAGCATGGCACTCTCCCTCTTCCCATGACCTTTGAAATCAAGCTTGTTGATATTTTCCTTATTTATTTATTGACTTATGCTTGGCATAACTTTCTAGCTTTGAAGGTGGATAATACAAAGCGGATGCCAACACACCTTGTTTTGTTTGCATTTTATTTTCCATGTGAGTTGTAAGAGCAAATGCCTCTAGTGTTACATAAAGTGAAGCTGACGTAAAGGTTTACCTTTGACTCAGGTCAATACTGCTGACAAACCTGTTAATAACAGCTGGATATCATCCAGTGCTTTCTCTGAGACAGGGAGAGAAAGCACCAGGCCAAGTTCCCCCCAGCCATCTGTGACAGCAGTGGGACAAGACCAGGGATGGAGCCCACTTCTGCTCTGAATTTCCTGCCATCTGCACCCTCCTTCTCGGGATGTCACCTCTGCTGCAAGGAGGTCCTTCCTGACCTGAATTGTCCTGTGACCCAGTGGACAGCCACCAAGTCCTGTACACATGATGCTGGGGCCAGTGGTTGAGCAAGGGACAGGGTAGTGCAGTCAGGCCTGGGGAATTTAAATTTAAATCACTGCAAATCACACCCAGGTCCAACGTTTTTGCCTCAAAGCGAGAAGGGAGGTGAAATATGGGAAAGCCATGTGTCACTACCATGGCTCTTCACTGTTCGCACTGCCTCATCTTCCTTCTCGAGGGATTTGCAGCATTGCTCCAGCAGTACCTGCCTAGGCCTGACCCCAAGCTTCAGCAACGCCAAGCTGATCCAAAGGGCACGTGTCCAGTAACAAACGTTGCAAAATTGAACCACTGGCATTTATGGCTGGGGAAATCTCTGACCAAGACCTAGACTCCTCTAATTAAACTTAGCTTATTGCTCTTGCAGAAATGCTGAAGGACAAGGCATTCTCAAGTGCAGTTTCATATTGACTTTCTGTGGAGTAACCTTTATATATCTCAATAGATGTGGCCTTTTAGTGATGGACATCCTTATTCTGCCTTCTTGGTATGTGAGGCAGTGCAAGACAAAAACCTTCAGAGTAATTTCCACAGGGGCTGAAATTTGGTGGTGTGAGTCCTGGTGAGCACACAAGCAGAGACAGGCACTGAAAATGCTGTGGTTTTATTTTTGTATCAATTTCCATATTAAGTTAAGAGACACTGGAACTTACTGTACAAAGCACTGCTATCCAGAACTATATTTAGCTGCTCAGATGTTTGTGTCTCCTTCTCACTAGATCTCCAGAAGTGAATGGACATTTTCCATCAAGGGGTTGTTATATCTGACCTACTGTGAAAGGAAAATATCTGTTTCACCACCATGCATTTTTTCATACAAGTGGCATCTTTCTGTGTCTCTTCTAACCAGCATTAATACATTATATTTCCTTTAAAATGCTACAAATTTACTTGCTTTAATGTAACTCGGTAATTAACTGGTAGTTACAGCCAAAAGAACAAATGAATATGCATGTCATTTTTAAAGAATTACATAGTGCAGGAAAACCTCCTAGTATTTGGGATGATGGCCAAATCTTCATCCAGGACCTGCACTGAACACAAGCCTTCGGAAAGTTGTCTGAGGCTCCTTGTTTCCTGGGGCTTTATTTCCCCACCAATCCCAAAACAGCCATGCAGTGAACCCTGCCTAAGATTTCTTTTTCCCAAGCATGAGGGTTCCCCTTGAGGATCCCTCCTACCCTTGCTCCTCCAGTGATCTGTGTCCTGGGTGGACCGAGACCTGACCTGCCAGCCCAACTCTGCAGCAGAAGCTTAGGAGCATTTTGCAGTCAGCGCCCAAACGCAGGACAGTTCAGGGGACGAGTTTTGTCCTGTTCCGTGGGGTCATGATGGCAGCTGGTCTGTCATGGGAGAGCCTGTTTGCTTAGTTTGCTGCTTTTTTGTTTGTTTGTTTAGGAGGTTTGGGGTTTTTTTTCTTTCATTTATACTTAAAGCTTGAAGTTTAGTTTTTTTCAAGTAATGATTGTGAGACCAGCTGTCGGCATTAATTTGTTTTAATATGACTCAATCTGAGCAGTGTTCAAGCTTCCTCTTAGAAAATGTAGCTGACTGTGGGGTTTTTTTTCAGGCAGTTTGCTTGACAGAGAATAAATTTTTACAAAAAGTTGCTCTGCAGAGCAAGGGTACAGAGTCTGTCATTTTCCCTTCCTGCTGCTCATTGCTTGCAAAAGTACCTGACATCTGGGGAAAAGCAGCCTTTTCATTAGTGGGTGCATGGAAGGCCCACAGGCAGGAGCACAGAATTAACTGGCTCTGCAATTTATAGAACTGCAACTAATTGTGTTTTAAGGCTCTATTTCAGTGAGGCACCATTGCTGCCTATCATTCCAATAAATATATTGGAACTGAATGGCAGTAACTATATTTTCTCTCCTCGTGGCAATTTTAATTCTTTGTGAAAAATCATGGCAGCTGTAAGCTTTCTGAATACAAAGCAACAGAGCACAGGTACGTGGAGGTGACATTCCCCTGTAGTTCACAACAACTGACCTCAGGAGGGAAAGAAAAATTAAAATGGTCACTGGTGTTTGGGAGAATTACCTTGTGATGCATTGCAAATACCCTTGTAGGCAGTGATTTAACTTAATCTGTGCCAAAGTTATGCAAATATGCTTGTGATACGTTTGACAGCTTGATCCCTTTCTCACTCTTGGAGTGGAGGAGGAAGATGGATCGGTGTACATGCTTCTAGAGGCAAAATGTGTGATACTTGTCAGGTTAGAGCTAACTGGCATTATTTATTTGCTTACTTTGCAAGTCTGTGAATGCACCTCACTATTAAGAAGACGAACACGGTAATGATTCTGTTTAATTAAGGGAGAAGTAACTTTCTTGCCAGTTCTAAGTGTCGCTTGATCTATCTGAGGTGTCACAGGACTGGACAACTCCTGCAAACGGCTGAGGAAGCATTATTTGTGCTCAGTGCGTGGAGCTTTATGAAAGCAATTTACATATTTGCACGCTGAAGCATAACTACCAGAACATAAGCGGGGTGATAAATGATTAACTATAAAAGATTGGCAGCTTGGGCAAAAATCCAGCAGAGCACTTAAGCATGTGCTTAACTTCAAACAACCTGGCCCTGCTTACAGTGTCAGGGCCTCTCTTAAAGTTCAGGAATATGCTCCTGCACTGTAGTTAAATGTGTGCTTAAGTGACTGGGAGGACCAGAGTCTAGCTAAGCAAGCTTATAAACAGGAAAAGCTTTCTCATAGTGTGCTTTTAAATTGGGATCCAGCTGTAAGCAGGACTGTAAACAGATCAGAGGTCATCATAGATGGAACCTCCCCAGCTCCTGTGGATGAAGTGGGAATTGTCAGTCACCTAGCATTTCTCACACAAAGGGCAAAACCAGAGGTATTCTAGCAAAAGACTAGTCTAGTCTGCCCATTTCAGCACAATGTTTCGTTTTGTGCATTTTGTTCTGGTTTGCTTTTAATTTTTGGGAACATAAACATGCTAAATATTTTATTGCTGTTCTGTGAAAATGATGCTCTGCTTTGGCCAAATGTTGCGTTCACTAAATGGTTTAATTGAAAATGGGATTTGGAAAAAAAATAAAAGCCCAAAAAACCAAAAACCAAAACCCCCAACCTCCCAACAGTGTTTTCATTTTCCAGTAATTTGAAACTCTTCTCCAGCATTCATCTTGCACCCACCAAGAATCCTGTTAGTAACTTTGCTTCGTCACAAGCCATTTGTTACAGTGTATTTGGAAGTTCCTGAAGGTGGAGGTTGAAGAAGCTGCTCTGAAGCACAAGTGTTAAGCAAAAGTTGAAGGCCCAAATGAAGGTCATTCTGATGGAGTTGGTTTTGGTCTCCATGTAACACTTTAGGAATGTTTCCACATGCCTGGGTGAAATTTACCGAACTAGAACTACAAATGAAGTCCACCGCGTTCTCCTTTTATCCCTTCTAGAGGAGAATATTTGGGCTTATATCTGCTGTCAGAGTGACTTGCTCCTCGAGTTACCCCTCTCATCTCCAGCAGATGCCTGGAAGCAATGGCTACTGTACATTCACCAGGCATTCACTCAATCCATGTGGGCTTTTACATCACCACAGAGCAGTACATGCTGCTGTTCCACGTACTTTCCATTTTGGGAAGATTTTTGGTGCCATAATTTATTTATTTTTTAATTTATTTTATCTCTGCTGATATAATCTCTCCTAAAAACATATTTGAAGTTCTTGGTGTTTGGGTGAAGCTTAATTAAAGCGCGTCAGTGTGATGGTGTCTTTCATTCAGGAGACATGAAGGAAGATTATAATCTCCTTTTCTGGAATAAATGTGAATGGGTTCAGTGCCCAAAACATAGGCTCTGGATAATTAACAAGAAGCAGAAAAAGGAAGGTGAAAAGATTTTTCTAGGGCTCAAATTAAGATCTAAGCAATAAGATACTGTTACCGGAGTGTGTTCCTGGCCTGAGTAGCCGGGAAACAAGCAGGAAAAATAGGATCTAGAAAGTCCTGGAGACTGAAAAAAAAGCTGGGAATACAATCTGGAGAAAATGGCTGAAAATTCTCATAACAAGTACAAATGCAGGCTAGAAAATGATAAAGAAATTATCTCTGATTTGATTCAGATTGTCTTCAAGGCTTTTGTACTTCTTTTTTTCTTTTCAAAATCAACAGGTTTGCATAAAATTACCTGAATCCTTCAGCAATTTCTCCTCCTAATGGAAATAACTTGAAAGGCACTGAACAATGATCAAACAGCATGAGACACACCTACAATGAAAGCAGTCCCTTTTGTAGTCAGAGGGTGGGGCGGGGCTGGAGCTTTCTCCATATCTCTTTAAAGCATCAAAATGGATTTTATGCTTCTGTAAGGCATGGACCTTGGATATAAGCCAACAACCATCAAAATCCACAGGAATTTCCTAAAGCCCATGGAAGCCAATGGATTGAAAGGTCAGTTGTAGATAGATCAACAGTCAAAGTGCTGTCTCAGGAGCATAAGTTAAAGGCTGGTTATTACAAAATTCAAGCGCTTACATTTTTTTCTAAGTCTACTATCATTCCTTTTTTACAGCCAGGTTTAATATGCTGGATCCATATGGAAGTTATGGCTTTCTGGAATGTTCTTGCAGGTGCCACATTGTTGCAGCTTTTCCAGGTAATGGTTCAGGTGACTACGAGCTGGTTGTCTTCGCATATGCAACCCACCCCACTCCCTCCAGCCAAATTCTCCAGCTCCCTTGGTCTCAGATTTGAAATCCCAATCTTTACTCAAAAGTCTTTGTGTATTGGTCAACCCATGAACGTGGGCAGGAACAATACCTGGTCAAAACTGAAGGGGGAACAAACCACTGACATTAATTTTCACAACCAATCCTGATTCCTTGGGAAGAATTTATATCGAGGTGGATTTTATCACTGGCAAATTAACTTGAGAATTGGTGAGGGATGTCAAAGAGGAGCTGACAACTCTTCCATTACCATTATTGAATGGTTTGGCTTTGCTTCTATTACTAAAGGAAACAATATCTATCTATCTATCTATCTATCTATCTATCTATCTATCTATCTATCTAGTTTGGGGACTTTTTGTCCTTTTCTTCTGGATTCAGACAATTAAGAAATCACTAAATCGCATAAATTCATACCAGGAGAGGCAAGTGTATTGTTTTCTGGTTTAAACCAGTTCTTTTGTGTTTTGTCTTGCCTGCAAAATCTTCCCATTTCTCAAATGCAGAATAAGAAGGCAGTATATAAGTCAGAAAATATGCAATAATGAATGTTTATCTGCAGTTTTCCATTCCACATGCTGAAAATAAGAAAAGGGGGAAAAATAGACATGTTAATGATGTCCTATCATTATCATATTCTCTTAAGCTAGCATGGGAGGAGGATGCATTATTACCTGGACAGAGACTATATACTGACTTCAGCTATTCCTCAGCTGGAGCTGTTTTTCAGTGTGTGAGCACAAAAAGCTTTAAGGAATAATGCATAAAAATGCTATTATCCTTGGAAAAAGCAATATTCAGCTGTCTTGGCCATTATGTAGGTGAAAACACAATGGGTACCAAGACTGCTGAGTACATTTGCATGAGATTAGTTAAATCATCTAAGCAGACTGTCCCCCCTGTCTGTTTCACCCCATGCTCAGATGCTGGGGAGCTTGGAAGCAGAAGCAGCAAAGAAGATGCAACACTGCATGAGCACTTCCATTATTTTTTTCTGATTAAAGAGGAGGCACAAAAAGGTGGGAAGAGACTGGCTAGTCATGGGAAATGCCAGCGGGGAAGTTGAGCAGCGCTGGGTTCTGTCACAGTATGCAAGCTTGGGTAACTTGATAAAGTGTCTGGGAACACTTTTTTGAGCTTGATTTAATTTTTAACAAAATGTCATGACATCAAAATTCTCACTTCAACCCACAGCATTCAGTAGAAGGGTCAGCTCTTCCCCTGTGAAATGGGAATTGTTGGAGAGGATGACCCACTCATACTTTACTCCTTCTCTGAAAGGTTAATAGCCTACCTGGACATGAGGGGCAATTTCCTTTGTACTTGGAGCTGGAATCTGATCTCAGCTGGGGTTTCTGGGAATCTCAGTGATGCAAAGAATACTCCCCTCCAGCACCAACTTGAGTGCCATTTGCCAAGTTGTGACTGCCTGGTGCCGATAAGGTACAATGTTACTTGCTGGAGCCAAGACCCTGGCCTTTCTAGCAGAGCCTCACTGATGGATAAGGCCCTTTCTCTGGGCTGCATTTCTGTGGTTCCAAGCCTTTGCAGGCAATTTAGAGAATATGTCCCCGGGATGTTGTGCTTTGGAAAACAGGCATAGGGATTGGAGCATATTAGCTCAGCTGTGGTTTTACTGGCAATATGGGACATGAAATAACACAAAGTTTTCATTTGGCCATAGAAATGACTAAATAGAAGTACTTTACCACTTAGGGAGTGTTACATTCTTGTCGTGTCTCAGCATTTTCAGATACAACAGATGAAACAAATTAAATTATGCAAATACTGAAAGAATGCATTGTTAGCCCCATCTTTAACTTGCCTGCAAATAAATAAACACAAATAACTAGAGAACTTATCTCAAAGATACCATAGGTTGGGTGGGATTTTTGCCTTGTGCTGGTCCATGTAACATATATACGTGTGTGCATCTGTAGGTGACCTATAAGCTGTTCCTGCTGCACATGTTGCCTGGTGGGTCTCACAGTGTAGGAGAAACCACGTGACTGCACATCCCCGATTTGCATTCCAGTTGTATACAGCTTTGGCAATTTGTTTCTGCAATTGAATGTATGTACTTATCAATAACAGAGTCCATAATAAGTCCCAATTAATGTTGCCTCAGGGATCTTCCTTTATGTTTGTGCTGGTTTCTGCAGATTGAAACACTCAACATTAATGATGCATTCATGTTGTTTTCTGTTGTGTTTTGGTTTTTTTTTTGGTTTTGTTTTTTTTTTGTTTGTTTTGTTTTTTTATTCAATGCTGTGTTTGCAGTATAAAATCCACCATTTATTTTGTTCTCTTTGCTCAGCAGGGACGCTTTTTCCACTGACTCTTTATGAGACTTCTTCATGAGTATGAAAGCCATTTGTCTTTATTAGTTTTATATTTTCCTCGTCACCTCTCTTGCATTTATGAATTAAATATTTATTGATTTTTTTCACAGAGAAGAATGCCCCACTGCTCATTAAGAATAATTACCACCAGCTATGCACAGAAAACCGTAAGCAAAGCAAACCTTCATTACTTCTGCATGCACTTCCATGTCAGAAGTGACAGGAACTGAATCTGTCTTTTAATAGAGATCTTTGTAGGGCTGGGTATTTTCTTTCAAGAAATCTGTATAATGGGCTGTGAAAGAACAGATTGCATCTGTTTGTTTTGTTTCTCTTTTTTCACATTGTGATACACAAGCAAAAGTGAAGGAATTTTTTCTTCTCCACTTTTTGCTTGTAATCTCATCGAACTGATGGGTATTCATTCTGATATCCTATGAAACCTATTCAGTTATAACTGAAAGTGATTAGCTTACTCTCAGTTTTTAATTAATTAATTTTAAGGCTCGAAGCATCAGTGTGGTCAGCTACCAGATATTGCTGCATGAAGCCTACAGCTCTGGCTGGACCTTGCTGCAGGAAGATGTGCAACCCTGTGCTGGAAATGGTGTGTTCGTGTAGCATACAGGACAAATCCCTGCCACCTCTGAAAATACAGAGGTTGTTTTCAACCTCGATAATGTGCCGTCAAACTGCAGCCAAGGAATTTGATGCTGAGTCTCTGTCTAAAGCATGGAAATCCCCTGTCAAGGAAAGTAGTCATGGAAAATGACTCTAAATATTGTTTCCTCTTCCCAGCAATATCCTGTATTGTTTGAAGTTATATCCCATGAGCAGAACCCCTGGTGGGCCCTGGGAAGGGTGTGCTGGTGCCCCCTTCCCCTGGCTGCCCGGCCATGTTCTTCAAGTGTCCAGGTAGAGGCCAGCCAGACAAATGGCATTGCTGACCCACTCGCCAGTTGTGCCCAGTCTTGGCCATGTGCTTTTCCCTGGGATCTCTTAATCTCCCAGACTGCTATGTCTCATCAGTCATGTGGAAGTTCAATTATTTTTGAGACTTATACCTCTGAGACTCCTTTGAATTCAGCTGAAATTGACTGAGAGAGAGAAGCAGAGAGGGATGAAGACTTCTCTGCTGAGGACACGGTCTAGTAACTCTGGCCTCCCAATGACCATCCTTCTCCCCTCTCCCTTATTGCAGCCCTTGGCAATTGGAAATTAAAGACAACTTGTGCTCTCTGGCAGAAATAATCTAGGTGGATCACACTTTTTTTGGCAAATGCAGTTTTTGCCTCTGCATTTTGTGATCCAAATGGGCCCAAACTAACCCTGTCCCACTGTTCATTACTGACTTCCTTGAAGATGGAAAGGTACTATGAAGACTTGAGCTCTGGCTTTTTTTTCTCAGGCTTGATGGAATTCAGGAAGGAAAGGGAGCTTCTGTGCCCTGTGGGGTTGATGGGTGCAAGTCTCCTGTGCTGGGCTGGGTCTGTGGCTGGAGCTCAGACCCTCGTCAGGGAGCTGTTATGCACTGGCCCTCCTGAGTGTACATGCAGCTGTAGTGGCTTTTTTTCAACTTTTTTTCAGCTGGGCTGGCACCACTGGGATCACAATAAGGACAGACTAGGAAATGTAGGAAAAGGCCCTTTTGCCCAGCATCCTTCACTTAGGGACACATTGGGCTTAACACTAGTGGAGCCAGCAAGCTCAAATGGCTTCATGCCGGATGCATTTTTCAGTGGACTCCTGTAAAAATACTTTTTCTTTTGCCAGTGCTTGGATGTTTGCTTTTCTTTTTGAAGGAATAGAAACATAGAGAGGAAAAAGCCTTTCCTCAGCAGCACTGTTGACACAACCACAATTTTCATTATCTGCACTTTTCTTTTGCAGCAGCAATAATGTCACCTCCCTCGTCTCCTCAGGGCTCTCCTGACACATCAGTCAAATGCCCACAGCAAGATTGCCACGGAATGGCTTTTGACAGGAAGGGCAGCTCGTGCCCCGCAGCTGCGGCGGCTCTTGTGGTGGCTGGCTGAGGACAGCGCAGGGGTGAGCGCTGAGGCGGTGTCAGACATCAGGCCTTGCGCTGCGCTCCTCAAAACCCTCCTTAATCCGCTTTCCTTGTGGGACTTCTCCCCTTTCGCTCCTGATGGATTCCTTTCTCCCTGGCGCTGCAGCCCTGTGTTTGCTGTTCTGGAACACCTCTGTAGCGATCAGCTGAAAGGCAGCAGAACTGAAGGAGATTTAAGGAGATTTTCTGCGCGTCTTGGCTGAGGAGGTTTGGGTTAACACTTTCTTGCCAGGCACAGGCCGCACAGGCCATCCAAAGCTAAGCTCTGATTAGTCATCCTCCTATGATTTAAGCTCTACTTACAGTGCATGTTCATTTTATTGCTTCTGTAGTGGGTACATCCTGTCTTTGCAAGATGTTTTCCTCTAGCTAAGGGTATGCTGCCCTCCATGGAGGTGACCATAGCACTGGGGTAAATACTCCTGAGGGCCAGGAACCACAGTGCCAGGAGGTCCAACTGGAAGCAATGCTGCCCTTTGACATTGACAACTCTGGCCTGTACGATAAGGTGAGCAATCCTCATTGAAATACAAACACCCGTCCCATCTCTCTGTCCTCCTCCACTGGTGTTTCTAGGGTGAGGTGTTGCAGTGGGGAGACCCCATCCCTTGACTACCAGGGTGCTGGGATGCTCTCAGGGATGCAGAGGGAGGAGGTCAGCATCGTATCATTTGCTGCTACACTTTACCGCCCCGAACGAAAAGAGGTTCCAGTGTTCCAGGGGCACTTTGGTCTCCATAGGCCTGTGCCCACCGGCGAGAGCCCAGGGCTCTGCAGCAGCTTCGTCGCTGCCTGTTGGAAACGGCCTGGCTCTGCCTGACAGTGAGTGATGCCTTCTCCAGTGGCATCAATCCAGGTGCAGCTTCTCCCATGTCAGGTTTGTGATGAAAGATACTCTCCTTTGCCACCTCCTTCTCCTCCTCCCCAGGACTGACTCTTTGAAAACCGTGGCTGGCTTTCAAAAGCTGGCTGTTAAAATGCTGGCTGCTAGAAGAGATAACAGCGTGCCTGTCCATGAAAGCAAACCATCCTGGGTGAGCTCATGAGAAAATCTGATCTAACCTGCCTGTCTGAGCAGTATTTATAAACACTGCTACCCAAGGATTAGGCAGCCCAGCTGCACTGATATAGTCAGTAAAAGCAGCTGTTTATATTTCAAACTTTCTGATGCAGCAGGGTTTTATAAAAGTCACAAGGCCACTTTTTTTTTTTTTTTTTACCTTTTTTTCTTCTTTTGGGCAAAGCCTCAAGAGGAACAAGCAGTACTTCAAAACGCTGCTGCCTCCATATATTTAAACATTTCAGGATCTTGCTGTCATGTCCCCACCCCCCATTCCAAGCCTCAGCAAATAACAAGTTTTATTTTTGATGCCGTAAAGGAAACCTTTACGGCATCAAAAATGGAAAAGGATGCATTCAACAGACCAGAGCCTTGCAGGATGCAAATTCCTACAGTTGCACCTATGGTGGGCATGTGGAGCTGATTTTCACCAGCAGATGAGCTTTAACTGGTGGCCGCTGCCAGTGCCCTGCTGACTGTAGGACTGGGGTTTTCAGTCAGGTCTGGCCAAAACACAGCTGGGTTACTCCTCTTGGGTTTTGAGCAACTCAGACAGCTGCCCCTGGGCTATGGGTTTCAGCTGACTTGTTTAGACAGAGGGGCTGGAGAATGATGGGAAGCAGCTGGGGGATGAGGGTTTTCCTGCTGAGCCCAAGAGATGGGACTGCTGGGGTCTTCCTGCTTATTCTCTTCCTGATGGTTCCAGTGGTCCTCCTTCTGCCTTGGGCTCCTTCAGCTAGGTGTCCTGAGCTCCTTCTATATGGGGGTTTGGTATGTGGCTTTTATCTCGAGGGAGAGAGGCTTCCAGCACTGCTCGTGGCTCTGTGCTGGATACCCTTTGTGCCCGGGATGTTTCCCACCCCCTTCTGAACATCAGAGGGGCTCCCACGCCCAGCTGCTCCTGAAGAAGCTTTCCTCCTCTCTGTGGAGGCTTGTGATACCCCGGGAATGTTCTTTTTTTTCAGCTGTTTGTTGTTAAAGCATACTAACCCTCTGATTCCAACCCAGAAGGATTGGAAACCCTGTGTTTTATGTTACTCGACAGTCAGCATTTTCACTAGATGAGGCTGAACGATGAAAGATGTTTACTTAGGCCTGAGGGTGTGTGATACTAGAATAAAGTTAATAAAATAAAAGAATTATTAATATTGTACTTAGCTTTAAGTATTATTTTTTTTTTGCTATTCCCTCAACCAGCTAGCTTTTTGGGGTAGTTCATTATCTGCTGCTACTGGGGCTGGGATATTCTGTTAGCTCCTCCTCTGGTTTTAAAGGTGACTTCTAGAGAAACTATTCTGGTGGCCGTATTCCGTCATAGAAAAACTTGCTCTTCCTCCTGTCTGCGTGCCTCTTGGTGCCCGAGACCTGCCCCTGGGACCTGGCTCTGTAAGGACTTGTATCGCTTCTGTGTTCCCCCACCCCCGCTTCAGGTTACTGAATTTACATTTCTATTGTACAAGTAATTACCTCATTCCTGGCTCCAGGCTGTATGCCTTTGCTTAGGAAAACACTTGTGCTGTGACTCTAACCTTTTTCATGCTATATCATTTATAACAGTGCAAAAGCCTTTGAGGATTTATAATTGATGGCTCGCCACAAGCTTTGCATACAACCTAAATGTATAAACATGACCAAAGGGTGATCTGAGGACATGGTTCCCAACATGGTGGATGCTTGGCTCCCAGTTTATTAGGTTTTTGGGACTTCCAGCCCAACGAGCTGCAGAAGAGATGCAGGAATTCCCATAGCCAATGAAGGGCACATCCCATACCTGTTGCTCTCCCCCTTTTGGCAGCATGTTGCTGCTTTTGCAGCCATTTTTCTACATCAGTATCTTTGGCAGATGCAATCCCAAAGAATCGAGGGACCTCCAGCTCCTGGCTGGTGGCCTTGAGGAAAGGTTTCTGCAGCCCTGGTGAGTTCAGGGCTCGGTGGTTCCCTGCCAAGACAATGGTGTTTTGCCACCATCAAGGAGAGGACATGGGCTCTTCTGAGCAGGACGGAGCTTGCTGTGCTTGCCAACCCTATTTCTCTGTGAGCTTTATGCAGAGATGAGTGTGAGGATGCACATCTGGTGTGTACCTCCCTCTCTTCCACACCCCCAAAGGTATCTGCAGGACTTGCCTAATGGTCCTATGGATATGACCCTATGGAGGGATGAAGAAAATATGATATAGAGCCTTGCCCTTCCCCATAAGCCCAGCCTTTTCAGAGTTCATGTTATGATCTTTAAAAAGGTAGCTTGGAAAAGCACTTTTAACTGAAAGGCAAGGACAAAGAGGAAATGTTTGGCTGAAAAGTGATTTCTATCTTAAAAAGTAGCTCTTCTTTGCCTAGTTTCTATATATAAATTTTTATCAGAGCAAAAACTACTTTTGCAGGAAAGTTTCTGTGCAGAAATGTTACTGGTTCAGTGCAGGAGTCAGAGTCTCAACAGAAGGTAACTGCTGAGCCATATTTGAAAAAATAAGTCTCCAGTTAATTTTCTTTTTGCTGAAAAAATACTCTCTGTCACTTGAGGGTGTCTGGCAAATTTCAGGCTCACGGTTCCATAGAGCAAAGCTGTGCTGGGGCTAAATTCAGGCTTTATATTGGAAAGTAACTTGTGACCTTCTGTCCTTTTCCTACTGCATCTTTAGAATGGATGTAAATCCATGAACTTAATTGTCAAGATGGGTCTGAAGGACTCATTTTTTTATATCCCCATACATACATACATGTTTGCTCTTCTCAAGTAGGGATGATGTTCTGAATTTTCAGCCAAGGCTTGATTCATAGATGATAAAGCAGCTCTGAAATTCTTGATGTAGACCTTCTAAAAATAATTCACAGCATTAAAGATCTCTGTCAGGGAGCCAACTAAATGGTAAAGTTAATAATCTCTGGCATGGCCCCAGGCATAGGTTGTCACCTAACAAACAGCTGGGATTTGTGGACCTTTAAGAGCAAACATCTACAATACAGCTCATGGATCAGTACCGCTGTGCTGATGCAATTTAGTGACATTTTAGAAGTGGGGTGGGGTGGGGAGGGAAGTCAATCTAAATATCTTCTCCTTAATTGAAAAAAAAGAACACTGAGTGAACTCTTATCAGCCCTAAGGTTTTAAGTTGACTGTGTTAAAACAGCAGAGCAGTAGGGTTTTTAGGACAATTAAGAGATAATACTTTCCTTTGTGAGGGTAATCCTATTTTAATGTTTCTAATTTATAATTAAGTTAATTTCCATTAGAAATTATACCACCCTCCTGCCCCATATCTACCAATGCATTTACAGTGAAAAAGGCTGAAAATGAACTGCCTTCTCTTTATGACTGAACAGATCTGTGCATGCCTCCAGCACAGAGACAAGCCCATCAGCAATGGGCAACCCCTTTCTCAGTCACTACAAATTAAAAGGATTCCAGACCTGTGAGAAGTCGCAGAAGTCTTTGTGAGATGAAGTCACGGTGTAGGATGGGCTACAAAAATGGGCCCAAGGGCAGTGGTGGCCCTGATGCTCTGCTGTGGGTGACTAAGCCGGGGCAGGTGGGTGACAACCCAAGCAGGGTTTTGCTGCTCATTCTCTTGGGTCCAGAACAGGCACCCTGGATGCTTGGGGTGGCTGAAAGGCTCCCTGCTACACAGCACCCTGGGGCTGGAGCGGGGCAGCCAGAGTAGGGCTGAGAGCCCTGACCAGGGACACCCCAGTGGGCACCCAACCAGAGGGATGCTGAGGGAGGGGGGACTGCAGCATGAGCCAACTTCTGTCTGCTGCCACACCCTGCATTGGCCCTGGGGAGAACCCTCATTTCAAGGGGTGCGGAGATAAAGCACAAACCCCTTTTCCCTTAAATCAAAAAAGCCTGGACAAACCAGCCTAAAATCAGGTCTAAGTTCAGAAGAAAAAAGAAAATTTGAAAATGCATTCAAAGCTTTCTGTATTTCTTCATTCCTGGTATTAAGAAAAGAAATGGAACTCACAGTTTTTTTGGTACTGTGATCTGGGGGGAATATTTCCCAGAAAAACTGCGAGGAGGGATCTGAAAGAAGATTTTGCTTTTAGTTTTTTATCTGTTTGCTCATCTTAGCATGAGGTCTGCAGTTGAGGATGCTATGTAGTTTGTAATGTTCTGGTCTTTGGTTTTTTTTGGTCCTGGTTTTTTGTTTGCTTTGGTGTTTGGTTGGTTGTTTTGTGTGTTGGTTTGTTTGGGGTTTTTTTTGCCCTGGGAAAACAGTTTTAATAAAGGGACAAATTTATTACAATACTTGAATGTTACAAATCATCACTGTCTTGTAGTACCTCATCTTGATAGAAAAATGAAAACACAATGGCTTTTGGAGCTGGACTTGACTGTTCTGCACTATTTTCTCTCTTTTCCTCTCCCTCTCTTCCCTTCCAGAATCACTGATGCATCTCTAATAGGAAAAATGCAAAGTGTGCAAGTTGTCTTGGCACTGTGGCTCAACATCTTGTCATGTTGCACTATTATGTTGACTCCTCTGCACAGGGAGAGTGCATGAAAAAATCCCAGAAGCACTGTTCTGGTTCAGGCAACCACAATTCCATTTTCTGTTGGCTCTGGGAAGAGAGATTCTACAGAGACGGACATCTCTGAGCTAATCAGCTGGTTTGACTTAAAGGGAGCTGTGTGGAGGAAAGCCAGTGGCATATTGCAGACCTAACTGTGCTCAGGCTTAGTTATTCTTTCTTTTGTTTGCTTTTTTGGAAGCAGAAAGGAAAGAGAAGGATGTGCAGAATTTTGCTTCCAGAAACTGGGTGTATTGAGTTGTTCATAATTATCTTATAAAATAGGAGGGGACGAAACAGGGAAACTTGACCCAATTATTTTCAAGGCTTCTGAGAGACAAATTTAATTATTTTGGTATTTTGTGGTTTTGCCCATTGAAGTATGAAGTCCTTTAGCTACATGTGTCTGTCCAAGTGTTTTTATTTTAGGTTATTTATAGAGCTCCACTATTGTGGTAGATGTGCCTTTCACATTGCTCTGAACTAATATTGGTGACAAACTCCCTCTTTACAAAAAGGGAACCAAGACAAAGCATATGCATTTGTTGAACTCGGAGCGGGTATATTCCTCATTTAAAGAAGAATGTTTGTTTCAGTATATGTTTTATTATCATGTTTAATCTATTTGCCCAAGTCTTGAAGATCCTCAGCACAATGATTCAGAAACATTAAACCCTGTCCCAGATGAGGCAGTCAATGCTCTGCTGCTTACAGCTCCCACCTACCCCATACCCACATACATCCTGTAACAAAGCCTGAGCACAGCCGAAGGAATGGGACCCAGCTTTCCAGAAGCGAGGAGTCCTTGCCCAAAGCAGATAAAAAGGCTCAGCAAGGAAGCAAAACCTTTGGTCCCTCATTTTTTACTCGATTACACAACAGTTCATAGTAGACCTAAGGGTAATCTGACTGGAGCAGCAACTTCCTAACTTCTCACTGGCTGAGGTCTTTGTAGCGGAGCTTTATGAAGACAATGGTGCTCTCTCTGTTTGACTTAACAAGAGCAGCAGCAAATCACCGGCCTGTTAATTTTCTGGTTTGTTCACATGATGTGTGCCTGCTGATAATGCTACCTTAGGTCAAAATAAAACTTGGTAGGAAAGCCATGTGACTGCGAAGGGAGAGAAAGGGCATGCTGAGCAATGCAGCAGCATATTAAAAAACACTTGTTAGGCTTGATTGCAAAAGTTAAATGCAGTATCTTCTTCAGCAGGTTTGGATCAGGCTTTTACAAAAAGCATTCATGCTCATTCCACAGCAGCTTTGTGTAAAAGATCTGTAGTTTGACTATTGCAGTGGAGGGATGCCTCAAGGGGCTTTACACAAGTCACATGGGCATGAGCAGCTGTCTGGTTACACTCCGTTAGAGCAGGAGCTTGGGATGATCCTCTCTGGGGTCATTCCCTGCTCTGCTCTCAAACATTGCTTCAACAGTTCTGATACCGCAATGATTAGATTCCCTTAGATGTTTGTATGGTCACAATTGTTCCAAGCCTTCATGTTCACACACTTGTTTCACTATCAAAGTTTGTACATGATCAGTCAGCCTTCCTCTATCTATAAGCCACACAGAAGAGGCCTTTGAAGCTCTTCTTGACTCTGTAAAGAGGAGGCATTTGGGTTCAGGCATGTTAATGCTATCTCAGTGGACATTTTTGGGCTTCCCAGACTTTATTGATCCTTAGAAGTGGATCCTTAGAAGTGAATCCTTCCCCTCAGTAGCACTAGGAAGTCCAGGAAAGCTCTGGATCATGGCTCAGCACCCCATGCTGCACCCCTGGAGATCTGCTGTGCCAGGGAGCATGATCTGGATCCAGCCAGACCTGTGAAGCTGCTGGGCATAGGCTGACCCTGGGTTCGGGGGGATCTTGCTGTGCTGGTGGTGGGAGGGAAGAACTCATCTGTGTCTGCCAGGTTGGCTGGCTTGGGCTCCCCGCTACCTAAAAGTGAGGCATCTTCTTCTGGAACTGAGCTGCTTTGGAACCAGTCTTTACTGTGTTACTGTGTCAGGACAGAGAAGTCTCACAAAGCTTGAGCTGAGTTCATAGAGGTAATTTCAACCTGCAGTCTTGATAGTCTGCAATTAAAATAAGCAACCCCTGCATAGCTTAAAGTTGCCTATTGAAAATTCATTCCTCATTATCATAGAATCACAGAATGGTTTAGGTTGGAGGGGACCTTAAATATAATCTACTTCCAACCCCCTGCCATGGACAAGGACACAGCCCTGCCCAACCTGGCCTTGACCACCTCCAGGGATGGGGCATCCACATACCTGTGTTTTAATACTGGTGTCAGTGTGTCCACATGAGCATGCACTGCCTTGCTGCATTGCTTGTTTAGCAGTACCTAAAATAGGAGAGTCTTCATCCCTGCATTTCACCTATAATACAGAGATGGGGCAGATGGTCAGGTTATTTGTTCTTTCAGTGAGGAAAACCCCGTATCATCAGCTGAGGTCACTGTGGCTCTGCTAGGGTGACATCAGCCTAGAAGTAGATGGTGCTTTTGCAGGGCAGACAGAGGGCCTTGGCCCAGGGACATTCATAATGCATATCTGCCCTGCTCTCCCTTTGTAAAAGGGAAATTTTCCATGTATCTGATCTGCTAGCTATTCCTCTGAAATATTTAATACCCTAATAAGTAAAGTTTATCCCTTTAGAGATGGCCATAAAACATGGCTTTTGGGACTTTGAGGTGATGCCGTGGTTGGCCCG
Source organism: Aleadryas rufinucha (assembly GCA_013397815.1). NCBI lineage: Eukaryota > Metazoa > Chordata > Aves > Passeriformes > Aleadryas > Aleadryas rufinucha. Next base: position 693,108 of record VZTH01015818.1, on the reverse strand, counting down.
CAGTATGACAGTGGATTATAACCTTGTGTCGGCAAAGCATTTTCAAACTCTCCAAGGAGAGCACCCTAAACTCGTAATTCCTAGGATTTAAGGCCAGAAAGGACTGTTAGATCATCCTGCCTGACCTGTATAATACAGGTCATAGCATTAATCTGAGTAATTTCTGCTTCAGCCCAGTAACTTCTGTTTGAGCTACAGTGCACCTTATAAAGGAACACGTGCTTTCAATTAAATGAAGCCAGAAATTAAGATTTTTAAAAATTATTATTATTCAGTGGTAGTTTGATCTAGCAGCTAATTACTCTAAATGGTTAGTGATTATTAAAATTAATTGTATTTTCTTGACCAAGTTTCCAGCCATTAGATCTTGCTACATTTTTGTCTCATAAAGAGTCATTAAGTATTAGAAATATCTTTTTACAGTCAAAGTTCTCACTATGAATTACAAAATCCTAAAGTTCAGGATCCTGATCACCACAGCTGGACATAATATGAAAAAGAGAACCTCTGTGATCCTTAGATGGATCACCTTTTTTTTACTGTACATTTTATATGCCTGCAGAATGGACTTGGTATTTGTGAAAATTAACAAAGCAAATGCCTTTTAATACATTGCAAACAGCGCTCAAAGCCTGTTTTTTAGTCAGGAAGAGGAATTGTCTCCTGCCTTGGAAAAAACCTCAGCTGAAATAAAAGTTTATATTAGAGCAATGCAAAGCATTTCATCAGACTTCAGACACAGCTGAACTTAGCCTTGGGCCAGAGGCTGAGTGAGTTCATGAACCACAGCTCATGCTGGCAAAAATTCAGCTGTGAGAAATGCTGCTTCTCCTTCTCCCACGTCAACTTGCACCTTTTACCACACCCCTCAGAGCCACACACAGGGAGGACATGGAAAGAGAGAAAAGCAGGGGCAAGCAGCTTGCATCTCCTCTCACCACTCATTTTTGCTGGGGGAGGATTTGGTTGCCTTTCTCTACTTTTCCCTCAGTGGGAGGGGATGCAGGATGACATGAGACTGTCGGAGACATCTGTGATTTCAGAGTGCCTTGTATTGTCCTTGAAGGAGTTTCTGGGTTTTTGGGTACTAAGCCTGCCCAGGGGAAAATAAAAAAGGGAAAAAATCTCCCATCTCATGTGATAATGTTTGGAGGAGTGGAATACTTTCATTAGAGCCAGGCATCTCCACCAGAAGCTCTCTGCTGGTGAAGTGTTCTTGATGCAGGGGCAGTTCATAAGAGTCCCCTTAACAAAATACGTAATGACTGCAAAATTGTTACTGCAACCAAAAACTTCAACTTCTAAATCATAAAATGGAGCATCTTGCTGCAGCTATGCTGAAAATGTTAAGTGTGGACCACAGTTTAAGAGAATATCTGTTGAGGTATGGTATATTTGTTGATATATCCAGTTAGTCACTACAGTGAGAAGTCAGCTGTGAGGAAAAGATGTGTGATTAGGAAGTTTGGGATTTTTTTTTAATACAGAAAGAAAATTTGGAAAGAATAAGGGTTACCCACAGATGCCATCACATCTGATAGTTATGCAGTAGATGCTACATTTACTTCGTATAGAATAGATGCTACATAACTACTTCAATCACAGAATGTTAAGGGGTTTGAACAGACCTTAAACATCATCTATTCCCAACCCCCCCTGCCATAGGCAGGGACACCTCCCACTAAACCAGGTTGCTCAAGCCTTTATCCAACCTGGCTTTGAACACTGCTAGGGTTGAGGCATCCACAGCCTCCCTGGGTAACCTGGTCCAGTGTCTTACCACCCTCAGAGCCAAGAATTTCTTCCTAATACCTAACCTAAATTTCCCTTCCTTCAATTTGTGCCCATTACTCCTTGTCCTATCACTATAGTGTGTGATGAAGAGTCCCTCTCTGGTTTCCCTGTAGGCCCCTTCAGATACTGGAAGTTTGCTATGAGGTCTCCATGCAAACTTCTCTTCTCCAGGCTGAACAGCCCCAGCTTTCTCAGCCTGTCTTCATAGGGAAGGTGCTCCAGTCCTCTTATCAGCTTTGTGTTTCTCCTCCGGACTTGCTCCAACAGTTCCATGTCCTTTTATGCTGGGGACCCCAGGGCTGGATGCAGCACTCCAGGTGGGGTCTCACCAGAGCAGAGTAGAGGGGGAGAATCACCTCCTCTGACCTGCTGTCCATGCCCCTTTTAAGAATGGGGGTTATATTTCCCTTTCTCCAGTCATCAGGGATTTCACCTGACTGCCACAATTTTTCAAAAGTGACAGATGGTGGCTTAGTGACTTCATCTCTCAGGTACCTCAGGACCTGCAGACAAATCTCATCAGGTCCCATGGATTTAGGCACANTATTTGTGAAAATTAACAAAGCAAATGCCTTTTAATACATTGCAAACAGCGCTCAAAGCCTGTTTTTTAGTCAGGAAGAGGAATTGTCTCCTGCCTTGGAAAAAACCTCAGCTGAAATAAAAGTTTATATTAGAGCAATGCAAAGCATTTCATCAGACTTCAGACACAGCTGAACTTAGCCTTGGGCCAGAGGCTGAGTGAGTTCATGAACCACAGCTCATGCTGGCAAAAATTCAGCTGTGAGAAATGCTGCTTCTCCTTCTCCCACGTCAACTTGCACCTTTTACCACACCCCTCAGGAGCGCCACACACAGGGAGGACATGGAAAGAGAGAAAAGCAGGGGCAAGCAGCTTGCATCTCCTCTCACCACTCATTTTTGCTGGGGGAGGATTTGGTTGCCTTTCTCTACTTTTCCCTCAGTGGGAGGGGATGCAGGATGACATGAGACTGTCGGAGACATCTGTGATTTCAGAGTGCCTTGTATTGTCCTTGAAGGAGTTTCTGGGTTTTTGGGTACTAAGCCTGCCCAGGGGAAAATAAAAAAGGGAAAAAATCTCCCATCTCATGTGATAATGTTTGGAGGAGTGGAATACTTTCATTAGAGCCAGGCATCTCCACCAGAAGCTCTCTGCTGGTGAAGTGTTCTTGATGCAGGGGCAGTTCATAAGAGTCCCCTTAACAAAATACGTAATGACTGCAAAATTGTTACTGCAACCAAAAACTTCAACTTCTAAATCATAAAATGGAGCATCTTGCTGCAGCTATGCTGAAAATGTTAAGTGTGGACCACAGTTTAAGAGAATATCTGTTGAGGTATGGTATATTTGTTGATATATCCAGTTAGTCACTACAGTGAGAAGTCAGCTGTGAGGAAAAGATGTGTGATTAGGAAGTTTGGGATTTTTTTTTAATACAGAAAGAAAATTTGGAAAGAATAAGGGTTACCCACAGATGCCATCACATCTGATAGTTATGCAGTAGATGCTACATTTACTTCGTATAGAATAGATGCTACCTAACTACTTCAATCACAGAATGTTAAGGGGTTTGAACAGACCTTAAACATCATCTATTCCCAACCCCCCCTGCCATAGGCAGGGACACCTCCCACTAAACCAGGTTGCTCAAGCCTTTATCCAACCTGGCTTTGAACACTGCTAGGGTTGAGGCATCCACAGCCTCCCTGGGTAACCTGGTCCAGTGTCTTACCACCCTCAGAGCCAAGAATTTCTTCCTAATACCTAACCTAAATTTCCCTTCCTTCAATTTGTGCCCATTACTCCTTGTCCTATCACTATAGTGTGTGATGAAGAGTCCCTCTCTGGTTTCCCTGTAGGCCCCTTCAGATACTGGAAGTTTGCTATGAGGTCTCCATGCAACCTTCTCTTCTCCAGGCTGAACAGCCCCAGCTTTCTCAGCCTGTCTTCATAGGGAAGGTGCTCCAGTCCTCTTATCAGCTTTGTGTTTCTCCTCCGGACTTGCTCCAACAGTTCCATGTCCTTTTATGCTGGGGACCCCAGGGCTGGATGCAGCACTCCAGGTGGGGTCTCACCAGAGCAGAGTAGAGGGGGAGAATCACCTCCTCTGACCTGCTGTCCATGCCCCTTTTAAGAATGGGGGTTATATTTCCCTTTCTCCAGTCATCAGGGATTTCACCTGACTGCCACGATTTTTCAAAAGTGACAGATGGTGGCTTAGTGACTTCATCTCTCAGGTACCTCAGGACCTGCAGACAAATCTCATCAGGTCCCATGGATTTAGGCACACTCATGTTTAGGTTTCCTCCAATAGATGGTTACAGATATTCTTCCCAGCTTTCTGTTTTGGGTACCTGTTTANATTTTTCAAAAGTGACAGATGGTGGCTTAGTGACTTCATCTCTCAGGTACCTCAGGACCTGCAGACAAATCTCATCAGGTCCCATGGATTTAGGCACACTCATGTTTAGGTTTCCTCCAATAGATGGTTACAGATATTCTTCCCAGCTTTCTGTTTTGGGTACCTGTTTAATACCCCTTTATTTTCCAAATTTTCAGCTATGCCTGTACTGAAGAAACATGATCTGATGGATTGGTGTATAATGCAGTAAGAAGCTGGTCAGGAGTGCAGCACCTGTATTTTGCTGGCTTAGCACCAATACTTGGCCAGCCACATCAAGGGTTTCCACCAGCAAGAGAGACACCATTGTGTCTTCAGTCCTTTGTGTCCTACTCTTCCTATTCCATGGGGCCAAGGGGTAGCAAGAGATCTGGTAAAAGCATCCCCTTTACTCAGCACCTGTCAGTCCTAGAGTAGAAAAGTCCTTGAGGGCTCATTTGGAAGTTTTCATCATTCCCTCAGCTGGAGCTTTGTTAACAGGCTAGTCCCCATATGCAGCTCTTGACAACCCAGTAGCTTTGTTGTTGTTGTTGTTGTTTGGTTTGGTTTTTTGTTTTGGTTTGGGTTTTTTTTGTTTGTTTGTTTTGTTTTTTTGTTTTTGTTTTCCTGACCAATTCTGGAAAAATTTGGAGAGAAAAGAAGGTACATACAGGTGATATTGGAATTCATAGGTGTAGATGAAAGGTACAGAGGAAAGTTAACAGGAAGTTTGGTCGTAAAACTTGTGCCACTGAAGAGACACGTAAAGGAGACACGTAATGGCTTTCTTATTGGCTACTTGCTCCTGCCCTCTTCTTTGTTCTGGCACAAAAGATGATGTAGCTGGAGATCAGGGTGCTGATCTGGCTGAAAATAAATATGAGAACCAGCAAACTGCTACACTGCTGGCTGCAGTTGTGAACAATCTGTACAGAGCTTGCTATAAAGGTACAAAACCTGGTGTTAGGTATTCCTCCAGACATGTTTCTTTTCCTCATGACTGCCTGCAGGAAAGCAAGTCAAGGTATTGAGTCCATGAATGTTTTGATAAACCAGACTGATCCTTTGCCAAGCCAACTGATTTCATTCGGTTTTATGTCCACATTTCTTTTAGAGCCCATTTCTATTGCATGTCCAATGAAACTGCAGTGCTACTGTCTGCTTTGGTGACTCTTCCCTGCATTGAAGTCATGTTGTCAGCTGATTGATGGCCTCAAACTGCTGCTAAAAACCCAATGGTGGCAGTGCTTGCAGGACTGCAGAAGGTGCTTTGATGTTGCTGCCACGAAGTGCTGGACTGTAATACCATTGATCTCCTTGGGATGGCTAACCTGTAGTCACAGCTCTGGTCTGAATGCTTCACAGTATTCCCTTATCCCACTTGTAACAATTTCTTTGCAATGAAGAGGCCTGAGTAGTGCTTGCAGAAGGGTGTTTTATGTGGATATTTGTTTTCTATAAGTATATAAAGAGATATCCATCTAGATGTGTAATAAACACCCCATAAAGCAGCTTGACTCTACATGGAGATTTGCAGCTGTGTTTACATAGCCTGACACTGCAATATCCGTACATCATCCCTTCCTCAAGGAAGTCTTGCTTCTCTTTTATCTCTTCTTGCCTTTTAAAGGCTCTGAGAATTTACTTTGCTCCCACGTGACCAAAGCTTACCATCATCTCACTGCATCTGCTTCTGAGCAGATATTGTAGAAACATGACAGCATAATAGTGTTGTGCTAACTTGGAGGAGGTGGACTTGAACTTGAGCACCACTGGTGGGGATATGACATGAATTAATGAACATCTAGGTCAGATTTAGACCTTGTTATACTCATGCCAGCAGACTGTGAATCTCATGGTCTCCTTGGCTGGAGCCGTGCTTATATGAGACAATTCACATGCTCTTCCAAAAACCTCTCCAAAGATGCTAACGAATTAGCAAAAGGGTTGTTCCTTTTGTGCTTTGCTGGTGTCACTTTTCATCAAGGAATGGGTTCTGCAAAATTCATCTGTGGAAAGCAATACCTTATCTCTACAAGCAGCTTGGCACTGCAGGCACTGAGCTCAGACTTTTCAAAGGAATTTCCACCTTCTGATTTGACTTGCTGGGGTTTCCTGAACTTGTTCCCCAAGCTTGCCTAGGCAGAGCTGCCTTTTTGCTCAGCCCTGTTCTCTTGCATGATGCTTAAGCAGGGATTAATATGTTCCTTTGTTATAAATCTTGCAGGACAAATGGAGGCCATCATCATCCACGTCCCTAGGAATAACCAACGTCATTAAAGCACGTAGGCATGTATGTGTGCACAAACTCACACAGAAACACACACACACATACACACTTCCCTAATACTAGAAATTTTCTGTAGGTGGTGGGAAACTCCACAGTTTACATTTACTGCTCATTATTGCAAGTTACATTGCAGTGGCAGTAGGTAGAAGTCCCATCTCCTTGTGCTCGGCATCTTCTACACATAGCAACTAAATCTGTTCCTCTCCAAAGAGCTGCTGTGGACTTGCCTCCACAGGGTGTTGTGGAAGGTCATGCCTCCTCTCCTTTGCTCCTGCCTGTTTTCCTGGCTGAGGACGGGTGGCAGGAGCCCCAGCGGAGGCTGCTACACTGCAGCCCTGGTTGTTCCTCCTGGCAGCTGGTCTCCAGTGTGATGGCACTTGTCCGGACATCTCATTGTGTGGCTCCTGGGGAGGGCAATGTGAGCCACAGATGAGACTAAAGCTCTGCCTGGTTTGGGCAGGGGTGATTTCCAGGAGATCTAAGTGGAGCATGAGAACAGACTCTCTACTCTTCTTCCCAGTCATGACACCCCCAGTTATAAAACCCTGGGTCATGCACACCTTGTGGCTACTTGGGCTAAAGGATAAAAAAGCAATTGAGCTTGGTGTGCCTGATTCTTCTACCCTTTGTATTGCACACACAAACTTGATATCCAGACCTGAGGCTTTGAGTGAGTGGGATAAAAAAAGCCATGTTTGTTTGCCAGCAGTTCTATGGTGTGGAGATACAGGGTATCTAGAGATCTAGAGATACAGGATATTTTACAAGTGTTACTGGTTTCATTTTCACAGACAGAGATGCTGCAGCGAAGAGTGGGTAGGATGACTTTGTGAAGCCGTCTAGGAGGAGAGGGCTGTTTGCTGAAAGTTATACAGATTGAAAACATAAACTTGCGTTAGCCTAATGAAGTAGCTCTTCCATATGTTTGATCTACTCATCCAGTATTTTCAATTACATCTATCACGTTGTTAATGTCCAGCAATGTTTGTAAAAAAGCTCAGAAAAACCAGTGCTGCCGTCCTTGCCCAGGCCTGGGATGTTTCTTTCACATTCCCCAGAACTGCTCATCAATCAATCTCTAGGAATTTAACCATGATTCCTCATCCTGTTCAGGAAATGCCTTGTCAAAAACAGTTGTCCATCAAAAGATTTATATCTCAGTACAGTTCATAGGGATCCACTCTCAAATTGCTTTGTTCCAGATGCTCGTGCTTGACGTCCATACGTCTAGAACTGATAAACTTGTATTTCATAGTAGTTCCTAGTGTGCCCTGCAGGTAAGGATTTCTGGGCTGGCCCCAAAGCAGCATTATGAAAAGGGAGCACATTGGAGAAGTAGCTTCCACCACAGCCCTTTTAGGCTGCCCTTGGTGGCAGTGTGGGGTTGCCTTCACAGTGGAGAAGTTCTTAACAGTGATATTTAGCAGTGTGGGCAGAATGCCTCAGTTGTTCAGGGTAAGGAATTTATGGCTGCTCTCAAATCTCTGTATGACTGTCTCTCAGAGTATGCATGCTGCTCAGGTTTCAGAGCCTTGCTCACTCTTGCTGAGGCATCATAGGATATTTGTCCCCACTTTCTCCACAAAGCATCCTTGGAAAGGCAACTGGACAATGTGTAAGTCACAGAAAATATTGCAGTAAATTTCCATCAAGAATTTCCAGCAAAATTCTTCTTCTTTGCTTCTTCTCTAACTATAGAGCAAATTTATAGAATCATCAAAAGAATAGTTTGGGTTGGAAGGGATATTAAAGATTGCCTAGTTTCAACCCCCCTGCCATGATCAGGGGCACCTTTCTCTACATGCTCTTGTCACAAGCCCTTCTTTGGCTCTCTTATTGGCTTCCTTTAGGTACTGGAAGGTGCTATAAGGTCTCCCTGGAGCTTTTTCTTCTCTAGGTTCAACAACCCCAACTCACTCAGCCTTTCCACATAAGAAAGGTGCTGCATCCCTCTGGTCATCTTCATGTCCCTCCTCCAGAGTTGGTCCAATAGATCCTTGTCCTTCTTATATTGAGGGCCCTAGAGCTGGACTTGGCACTCCAGGTGAATTCTCATAAGAGCAGAGTAGAAGAGAAGAATCACCTCCTCTGACCTACTGGTCATGCTATTGTCAACACAGGATAAATTTTAAAGTGGGTGGATTTTTTTTTTTAAGTGTTTTTTAATGGTTTTCCAGCTCTTGTTTTAAGCCTGGTTTTAATACTGCTGTCACCGTTTACGCACATGGCAGACAGGACTGTGCAATGAAGTACTTGATTATGCCTTTGTGCTACTTTCTGTAATAGCATGGGGCTTTTTTTCTGTGCATTGATCAGATAGAGACTCTCTCTTCACCCTTTTTTGGTGTCCTCTTCCTCCCTGACCTTCTGCCACCTGCTCAGGAGACCTGTGTGACTTCCCTCCCACTCCAGTGCCTGCTGCAGTGACCTGCCAGCTAATTGCCCTGAATTTGCTCACACTGCTGGGACCTGACTTGCAGATTCCAGCCATCTTTACTTGAGGAATGGCAGCCTGGCAGCCTTCCAGGCTGCCTGCTGGATCTGGGCCAGCTATTTATTGTGAAACTTTTGCTCCTCTTGGACTTTGCAGTAATTTTGATCCCCCTGGGGGATTTGCCTAGTACCAGGTAGAGAAATCCAATAAAAAGCCCTGGGAATTTGCTCTGTGCTCAGCAACACATAGTTGCTACTGACTCAAATCCTGTTTCTTTTACAGCAATATAAGGAGACTGTAAAACCAATAAAAGGTACTTTTACCTGTGACTGCAAATATTTTGGTGAACAGGAAAAAAAGCTGCATGTACTGGGAATTGAGATAAGGTCCAGATTCAATGCTCAGTGTGAACTGTTAGAAGACATGTAGAAGAGCAATAATTTTACTCTGCTTCACTTTTGGACCAAGATTGAGCTTATTATCCTTTACTTGAATATATTAAAATGAGCCAAACAAGCTGAGTTTCTCTGTTGTCCACATGAGCTTCCCACTGCTGCACCCTGTGCAAACAGCACTGTCCCCACAAAATGGGGCCATGCTGCACACTCCATGCCCACCCAAATGGTTTCAGAGAGGCTCCTCACAGAATAACCCCCAAGGAAAGGGGAGTCTGTGCTTTAGATGCATGCCAGTTAAATAAGTGCCTGTGCACCAGGTTACAACCAGTGTTGTTTCCTTTGCAGAGGACACAAACATCCATCTCACCATAGCTCCTCTGACAGAATAAGCAAGTGTATGAGCTGTTCCTCAGCAGGGAAACTGCTGCTGCTGCTCTGTGTCACCCTGCACACAAGTTACCACTCGCTCATATATAATTTAATGTGGAATGTGGGAAGTCAGTCTGAGAGTGAGGTAAAATGCAAACCTCTGAAGACAGTAGGTCAGCTGGAAAAATACCTTTCTCCGACGTCCCCCAATGGCCATGTAAAGGGGTGACCCACAGCTGGGAAGGCGGATGGCCTAACAATTCCACTGCACTAACTTTTGCCTTTGCAAATGCACACTAGGCTGGAAGTGAGGATTCACTCTGTTCCCACAGCTCTCTGTGTTCAGTCCCTGTAGCGAACAGTGAGGCATTTTAGGGGACTGAGGGAGGATGTGTGGTCTCCCGCTTGACAGAGACCAAAGATGAGTGCTTAGGGTCAAGGCAAGCCACAGAGCTGCCAGGAGCCCATCCTGAGCTAGAGCCTGCAAGCTGTGAACCTCAGCTGTGGCTCTGGGAAGCACCAAGCTGGAAATTTTTTAGGGTGTCCATGGGCATCTCAGTCGCACTCAGGTACCACAGTGCTTAAGAAGTAGTGATTTTGCAGCTGTGCTCCCAGTCTTGCCCTGGAAGCTGCTTCCAGGGAAGAGGATTGACACACCTTTGCTCTTTCTCTTCCTGAACTGCAGCTGTGGCATCTCCTAAGGGACACCATCAAATAGGAAGGGAGCTGGGAATCATTGCAGGGCCATCCTTCTTGAGTGTATCTTGCCATGGTCTTGGACTTTCTTAAATGAAAGGTAGCAATTACCCATTCCATTACCCTTGATAATGTTTTATAAGTAATTGCGGTGATTATCTGTAATTGCCACTGTTAATAGTGTGCTGTGATTGGCAGGGTTCAGCTTACACTTGATTTCTGCCTTGGGTGGGGGAGGAAATGCCTGTTTAGTTTGTCACTGCTGTCCTCTGTAATAATGCATTTCATGTCAACTAAAGCCACAGCTTAGGACCAAGTGGTTGTGTTCAGGATGTTGGACTAAATTTGCCTTTCCAGTTAAAGTCTAATGTCCCCCCCAAGCCGATTCCAGGCTATGAAGGACTTCTAGAAGTATCTAGGACCCCCAAGGAACATGATGCATTACTTTACCAGGCTTTGAAGAATTGAATTTTGTTCAAGGACATGCCCATCACTACCTGTGAGCTGAATTAACACTTAAGTACCAGAAAACTTGCCTCACCTGCATGGGAAAGAAATTGGTTTGACATTTTTAAAGAACCAGCCCCAATGTCATCCTAAACTAAGATTTCTATTTCAGAAAGCCTAGGCAAAGAAAGAGGTAGGGCAGCTATACAAGAGGAGGACTGTTGTTGTTGGACTGCTGTTTATTACTGTGCAGAATAGGAAAAATCCTTCCCCAAAAGAGGGTTCCATGGATTTTGTTTCCTGACAGAAAAAAGTGCACCCTCTTGGCCCCCAAACAACATGGGAATCAAAAGAATTATTTTTTGCTGAAGCCTGAGCTCAGTGAGTTTCAGGTTTAGATCTTGATTCCCACCCTTGCATTTCTCTCAGCTGAACCCACTTCAAAACAGCTGAGTTATGGGTGTTTTGGAAGGAGGGTTTTTTCAGGGGACAGATGAGCATAAAAGCCATACAGAAAGGAGTGTAAAAAAAATTGTATGGATGCAGAATCACTTTATTATGTGCCTTTGCAGTCAATATCTTCAGCCCACATTAGTTTCTGTGTATAAAATATAAATTTAGGACTCAGACCTACAGTGGCATAGCACATATGATGCCCCTGTACGTAACAGCGTTTCATAAAATCTGATGTGCACTTTAGCTGTACATAAACCCTTACACTTTTCAAAGCTCTCCTCTCCAGGTTTCCTTCCCAGGTCATTGGAACAAGGTGACCCTCTTTGGTTACTAATCAGAGGTGGATGACCTGCTTGTTTATGGGATTGAGGAAGACCCAGCAGACTGATGACTAATGGAGTCCTGGGAGCAGCTGCTTTAAAGCCACTTTAAACTAGCTTTTGTTTTCTGCCTGAGCTGGCCCAGAGAACTGGGAACAGTTTCGACTGGCTGTACTTAGCCCGGTGCATCCTGACAGTAATATGCTATATCCTGTCCTGCTGGGCACTGGAGGCAATGCAAAGCCAATCTCTCAGGAAACAGCCTGGTGCAGCTGTGATGCAAACAACACAATACACATTAGCTCTGAGCAGGCACCACTGGCTGAAAAAAAAAAAAAAGATTTTTTAAAAAATCTTTTTCCAGTGTTTATAGTATGGACATGACTTACTGCAAATGAAGAAAATGTGAAGGAGTAGAATTCGACATGTTTGTATTTGCCAATCTTTTTGCATGGTTGCTTCTAATTCATTTGGGGGTTATTCAGTGAAATTTGGCTTCTTTTTTCTTTTCTACCCACTAGTTTTACTTTCAGGACCTAGGACAAAAAGGAAAATTTAAAAATGTTTTCCTTTATAGTGTTTCTTGGGTTAGAGAAAAGAACCACAAGCATTAGTGGTATTTTTGCTTTAATGTATATTTGCATATGCATTTATTGTTTGTATAATATGTGTATTTTGAACCAAGTTTGTCCCTGTGGTGTTTCTTTCATCCTGTTTAGCCAAACCTGGGGTTTTTTTCTGGATTTTTCTTGTGGTTATACAAGTGTGTGTGGTCTGATATCTGAAAAAATTAGTCCTTTAGCTGGACACAAATACCATGATTTCACATAGCCACGGGTAGTTCTGCATTAATGGGCTCAGTCTAAGACACTTAAAGGAGGCTTGAGCAATTTAAGGAAGTGATGAGGATCATCCCTTTGAAAAGCCAGCCTGTTATTTAAAGATGGGTCAGATCAGATGCTGGGGAACTAATGGATCCCTTGTGCTTACATCTCAAAATCCCTGGCTTTCCATAAGTGACATGTGGTTGTCCCTAACAACAGCTAGATAAAACCCGAGTTAATGGAGTAAGAGGCAATTTAGCTTACAGTTATGTGCATTTTATTTAGATAATTGTAGGAGCTGCAAAATGCTCACTAATAAATGTGGAGACAGCTTACATTTACAGGCTCATCTTATGTTCATGTAAAGAAAAAATTGGGGATATGGTGTTTAATTTCCTGAGAACAAGCGCATGAGTCAGAAGCTGAACACCAGCAGAGCTCATGAAGATCTCAAAAGGGAAAACAAATGTCCCAAGGTACAAATATTCTGTATTTAACTTTTTTTTTCAAGTGGAGCTTCTATTTAAGCTTCTCTTCAGATCCTAGCTTCTTCACTCAACAACACCAAAGTGGATTTTAAGATGATACTCTTTTACAAAAACATCTAGCTTAATTTTACTCCTGACATCCTTTGATGTATAAAGTGCCAGACTTTAAGGTGACAGTTCTCCCTTAGGGCAACAGAAGTGTGTGAGGGCTTTCAGGGCCTTTAACCAAAGCCAGTATGGGGAAACCCTGCATGGCTAAAGTGTTTTGCTAGCACAGAGTGTCTACAGAGAGCACCTTACCCCCGCCTACCTGAAGGAGAAGTTTCTCAGAACCATCCGAAAAAGAAAACCCTTGTCCCAGTTACCTATCCTGAGGGATTTTTTTCCTATATGCTGGCTTCACAGAAAGCAATGCAGCCAGGATGCTGGTTCTCTCTGGAGTGGTGCTGGTGCCAGCAGCCCACGAGCTGTGTGCTGAGCGCGGCTGGGCACTGCCTCACGTGGATACCACCCTGCCACTGCTCCTCTCCGCAGCCATCCCTCCCCTCCCTTCTCCATGCAACCTCACCACTGCTCCCCTCCCCTCTCTGAGGCACCACTGCTGTTGGTGAGGCATATGAGGCGATGACATTGTTACTTGTGAGTTTCATGCTCTTGGATCTCGAGCTAGAGGTGAATTATTGCTATCACCCTGATTGCCAGTGTGTGAGGGGCTGGCGGGAGGGAAGCAGGCACGTGGGCAGCCCTCCTGGCATGGCTGTGTGGGCTCCCTTCCCTGCCACAAAGAGAAAGGCATATTTATTCTCAGTTATCACAGGTTACCCACAGAAAACTATAATGTTGGTATTGTGGTGATACCATTTATCACCACAAAACATGAGATGGCCACTATTACATACTTTACCTGCTATAAAAAGCTGTTCACCTCCATTTATCAAGGTTTATAAGCTACTGATGCTGTCATTGGCTGTTGCTGGTGCTTTGCTCCTTCAGTGTTGCATAACTTATGTAAAGGCAGCTACAAGGCCCAGGAGGCACATGGAAAGGACAGGTCCATGGAACCCAAAAGTCATCTGCATCCACGTGACTCAGGTAGATGCCTGAGTCTGGACATGCCTTAGTATGATATATACCGTACCTTTGCATGTATGTGCATTTTATTCTTTGATGCTACTGTGGAAAAGGGCTGTGAGCTGGACCATCACACCAGTTTTGGGGCAGCTGATAAACCCCGTGGTGTCCATTGGGTCTGGGAGTGTGTTTATTCCCAGTGTGAGGCAGGGACCAGACAGACAGGGACTGTGGGGTTCGGAGAGGAGCAGGAAACAGTTCTTTATCCCACTAGTAAGTTCACAGCCGAGTGTGTGGCAAGCGTTTGATCCTTAGTGGTGTCTCCCCTGATTTTCTGATATATGATTGAGGCAGTATCATGAACATGGTGTTTTTTTTTGTTTTGTCGGGTTTTTTTTCCCCCCAAAAGAACATGTCTAGGACATTCCTTTCTCACTAAACAGGCAGAAAGGACAGTAAGTTCTATCTTCTTTTAGTACAGTCTAGGCTAGACAAAACCACTATGTATATTTTCTTGATTGTATTCCCAAGACCCTGAGATTATAATAATAATTATAATAATGATGATAATAATAGTAGTAACAGTAATAATAATAATAATAATAGTAATCTCAAATGTGGTGTATTATAGGATACCATGTCATTCAGTATCAGACTCATCCAAATGCCGATCAGATGAAGCCCCTCCTTGAGATGCAATTTATTAGAAGCATTTCACAATTCAAACATCAATTTAGCATAGAACAAGCTTTTCCTCTCTCTGTCTCTTGAGTGTTTCAGTACAATCAAAATACCCCAGGAGCAGAGGTGGGGCCTGGCTGTGTGCTGCTGATGGGTCACTGCAGAGTGATCCAGCTGGCTGGGGCAGGGAGCTTTTTCCCTTCACCCTCCCTGACCCAGCACCACTCTCCCCAAAATATAGAGAGGACAGCCTCAAAAGTCAAGCCTCCTCACCTGGCTGATGGAGAGTCTCCCATTTTTTTGTTTCCCTTGAAGGAATGACCCTGGCCATCACACCTGCCTGTCTGCACTTCTATTTACAGGGTGGACTGTTACCAGATGACTACACTAGCCAGTCCAGGTGAGCCCAGCCTCATAGGGCTTCTCTGGGGCCTGTTTCTGCACACTGATACTGGTTCATCCATAGAGTTTGGGTTGGATGCAGATGGCTCCCAGCCACTTTTGCACTGCCTGCCCCAAAGTGATGCCTCCTGTACTGCAGAACCTGAGGAGATGCCTCTGCCTGCAGATCATCCAATCAACACAAGCCAAAAGCCCATTGGCTTCAGCAACAGCAGTACTGAGTCCTTGGCAGCCAATTTAAAAAAGAAGCAGCAACAAAATAAAATAAGCATGGGGCTTCTGTGCCAGCTGAGGCCAGAGAGCTGGTTGGAGTAGCTTCCTCAAGAAGCTTCCTCAATGAGCTCTGCAGAGACAGACCAGTCATGGTACTTCACACCTACAGCCAAATCTCCCTCCGGGTTTCCCTGGCTCAGCCTCAATTCACTTTAATATCAGCTGGGCTGGTATAAATGAGAAGAGAATTTGGCCTTTGCTGTCAATTGCATTTTTCATCTACAAAGTATCTTAAGGACACTAAGTAATGAGCTCACACTAAGGCCTGTGAGGGAAGTGAGGTGTTATCACATTATTTTTTTAGGGGAGCCAAAGGGGCTAAAAGAATTGCCCAAGGCCAAAGACTATCAAGGCATGACTATGTATGACCCCTGGGTTCCTAAAGCTTTGTCCCAATGACAGAGTCTCAGTTCATTCTCATAGTATCTTTACCCACAAATTTGGCATGAATGAAAGCAGCTGGGTTCTTTGACATGCTTTACTTCCACTCTAAATGCAGCCTGATTCTTCCTGTAACATCCTCCTTTAACAAGCAAGAGCTTGAAACTTGCCCGTGATCAAAGGCTGCATTTTGACAGTTCAGGTGCAATTAAAGGTGAGTATCAAGTAGGGTGTCTGCAGTTTATTATCAAGTCTATGCTGAAGTGCTGGCAAAAAACTAGAGCCACAGCACTTTCTTGCAGATCACATAGTTAGATATCTAAATGGGTGCAGTTGCAGGCAGGAAATTGTGCTCAAGCCATGGGAGGCTTGGGCACAGCCCAGCTAACGCTGAATAGCCAGCCACCCCTATAACAATGTACTTCATTGCATGCATAGGTCTCTCACCTTGCTGAAAGAGAGCCAGGGGCAAGCACTCAACAAAAAAATGTCTTTAATCATGGACCAGATATAAGGGAGGAGACAGCTGCTGGCTTTAAAGCATTTTTGAATCAAGGACATTTGCTGTATCCTTGGTATTTACACTCAAAGGCTTCTCTTGGAGCAAATATCTGCCTGAGCATGGAAAAACAAGATCACATTTGCCTTTGAAATCTGTGCTCTGGTGGATTAAAATCATAAATGTTTAGTCCACTTTTTTTAAAAAAAAGTAGAGGAACTTATATTAAGCAAAATGTCCAGTGGGATCCAGATAGAATGAATACCAGCAACTTTCTCAAATGTTTGTCAAGGTAGAGGAGAAAAGCAGTTGTTCGTTAATTTCCTCAGCTCCTGGAAAAAGCATTCTTGGCTTCTGCTCTTCTTTTGTAAGGGATCTTTAAACACGTTCAACTACAAGAGAGAATTGATGACAACTCTGTGAATCCAGGTCAGTATTTCTGTGGGGTTTACAAGACATGCTTGGACACTAGAGTGACAGGTAAGGTTCCCTCTGAAAGAAATATGTCAGCTGCTCCATGGTTGTCCTGTCCACTTTTCTTTGTCTCTCATCAGAAAATAATAATTTGTACTCTCTTGTGAAAGTAATGAAAATCTTTCCTCTTTTGCTGTCACTTCTTTTCCTGCTGGATCGGGGGTGTTATGGTCACTACTTGTGTACAGAGGCTAAAACTCAATAGCAAGCTCAAGTCAGATTTAAGGAAATGAACCAATAAGCAGAACAGGAAGGAAACACACCAATTTAAGCCTAGAAAACCACATAATATGGGGGTGAATGCCTTTCTTTGTACTGTGAAACTGGGGGTATAAACTTCCAGGTGCAATGTCTGTGACAGGCAAGTTCCTACTCTGTCTCAAGTCAAAACATACTCATTAAAAAAGATCAAATTGGCATGAGGCAATTGCTTGTGATGAGGTAACACA
Source organism: Aleadryas rufinucha (assembly GCA_013397815.1). Classification (NCBI taxonomy): domain Eukaryota; kingdom Metazoa; phylum Chordata; class Aves; order Passeriformes; genus Aleadryas; species Aleadryas rufinucha. Next base: position 675,960 of record VZTH01015818.1, on the reverse strand, counting down.
AGTGCTAAAACATGATGGAAAGAAAAACTGTCCTGAAGGGCCAGAGGAGGCAGGTGAAGGGAAGATGACATTAGCACAGAAAGAGTGAAATGCCAATCCCATGCATGGATCATGTGGCTAGAGGATCCTGTGCTGGAAGCTTCCACCTGAAGGCATAAAAAGGGGATCATGTGTCCTGGAAGGTTTTAAATACAAGTTTGTGCTCAGCCCTCTGCCCAAGTGATGCAGTGCTGCCTGTAAATATTGAAACATAAATTGCCTGAGTGGGCTTGCTGAAATGTTACCATGAACAATGTGTTTGTCAACATTACTGCAGGGGAAAGTGAGCCAAATTAATGACAGCTGCCAAAAAAGTAGAGCAAAAAAGGTGTACTTTCCCCTGTGTGTCAGAAGCTGAATTTATGCCAGGCTCTGTCAGGAAGTGAAAGAAAACATGCTCAGAGGCTGCCGAGTCCCACAACAAGTCTTCATTTCCTGCTCTAAGTATTTTGCTTTTTATATTTATATTTGGCCATGTGTAAGGGATGGTAATAAGGATAGACCCATTATTTTGTGGAGCAAGGAGGAAGACAGGACTGCTAGAAATATCTGTTAATTTGGATTTGGTGCCTTCAGGCCACTTCCTCTTCTCATTGTACCAGAATCAGCCATGGGAGCTGAAGGAAACTTCACTGCACTTCACGCCCCAGCGGTACCTTCCATGCAGGGGTTGAAGAAAGCTTGGAAGACTATAAATAAGTTTTCGAATTCACCAGAAGGTAGCTTTTATTCTCTCTGGTTTGCATACTGTGAAACTGGAGCGCTGAAAAGTTGATTTTCAAAGTTTCTTACTGCTCAGCACCTGCATGAAAGGTCAGCATTTCAGAAGCACTACGAGTGCTTGGGAGGAGCCAAGCTCTTTCTCATAACTTTGAACAGCGGCCAACTCTTTGCTAAATTTGCTAGTATGCAAATGCTGGGGAAAGTCAGCACTAATGTTGACTAAAGCAGAGTTTGCAATCTGTTCCCAGCACCAGATAGCGCCTCTTGTTATCACTGTGGTTTTACCCTCCCTAATGACTAATGCAGTAGAAATAAATCAGCGACATGCAAACTGGTGCGTTTTTCAGCAAGCCCAATCACCCAGGAAATTTGCATAATATTTCTCCTTCTCCCCATCCTGCCCATCTTTCCCTAGGAAACCAATTCTTGATGGGGAGAGTCACTTATGGTGCTGGCAAATGACTCAAATGAAGTATCATGGGCAGAGATGTCTCCAAAGGCCAGCTTCTGGCACCCCACCACTTTGGGCAATGGGATGCACAGGAATTTGTATTTAAAGGCTTGGTCTGTGAATAAGAGACCTGGTTGCTCACATCAGTGTTTTGTCTCGTGACATCTCTGGGCAGGGAAGAAGCAGTGTTTCTGTGACCCATGATCATATCATAATTATCCCAGGTGTAAATGAAGAGCTGGAGCCACAGTCATTGAAACTGGCTCAGTGACAGCAAATTTCACCAGATGTTTCTGATAATATATTAGAACAGTGACCCAAACTGAAGCACACAAACTGCTATATATTTATTGCATAAACATATAAAAATTTTGGACAGCTGCAATACGGTGTGTACTCCTGCTGTTGTTTTGACAGTCTTAGCTCAGTGAAACTACTAATTGAACTTGCAGTGCTGAAAATAATACAGCCATATGTGTAACTGCAGTGTGTACTTCATAAATGAGATGGTGCCACCATAAACTGTGAAAATAATGCAGCTGTATAAACTTAGAGTGATGAACGTGCATTGGCATGCAATTCTACTGTGCAAGCCAAACCTGGTACCAAACTGCTCCCTCAAAACTGCGGGTGTTTAAACAAACTTTATGGGGCAGCAATTGCTTACTCTGCACTTTTATGTGTGGGATACAATGCTGGTATTTTTTTTTCCCTTTCAACCAAATTTTTCTACTTTGGTGACATTTCTGTTATGATGGTCGTCCACCAGTGTAGGTGGGCTTTGCTTCAGTTTTGGAGAAAACCACCCATTCCAGTCCGCGACCAGCTGCTGTGGGCCGGGAGCTCCCAGACGGAGGGAAGGTGAGAAATGGGACAAAGCAGTGTGGCAACACGGGATTTTGTTTTTGCTGCATTGTCCTTCTAGTGACGGAGAAAATCCTCAGCTTAGCGGACTGTCACCATCACAGGGCCGCCCTCCCGCACGCAGCTCCTCTAACAAAGAACAAGTTAGAACGGGGGACAAAGACCTAGGCCATTAAGGGTTGAGAGCACAAAGACAAAGAGCATGAATGCAGACAAATGACACCCAGGTAAAGAGACAAAGGCCCGGCAGTGAGTCTTGATGACTCACAGAGGAGGGAGAGGATGAGGAGGCAAAGACCATGATTGCTATCAGCTCCAGGAGGGAACATCCCAGCCACATCCCAGGCTATCACATGGTGCCCGGAGGGAAGAAGCCAGGAGAGATGGTTAGTGAGTGAAACACCTCTTTGTGGTCACAGGCAAGCCTGGCCGAGACTGCTGGGACATTATCTGGAGAAGACAATGGTGATGAAACATGTTCAACATGCGGTGGTTGGTTGTTATTTTTTTTTTTTTAAATAAAACAATCTGCAGTTGCTACAGTATTGCAACATTAAAGATGAAGGTTTAGCGCCAATTATATTTCTGGCCAGTGTGAGTACTCTGCTGGATGTTTCCTGAAAGAGGTACACTCGGGATAAGGGTAGTTAAGCTATCAGCAGATAAACAGAGATTTGTCAGCTTCCACATCCAGAGCAATTGCTGCAGGCGAGGGCGCGTCACTGGGGGGTGACAACCGCTGTTTATCGATCTTGATAGGCATGCAGAAACCTCTGTGGATAAGTAGCAGCCATGGCTCTTATCACTAGGGTCATAAACTGAGACTCTCCCTCTAATATTACTCCACAAAAAAATTCCAAACCACTACATGGCAGAAGTGATTAGCAGCGTGTGAGAGGTCTGCAGAAGATACTGTTGAGTCCAAATGCGGAGCCCTATGCTACAGCACACTTTTCTTGCCTAAGCTTACAGGTGGCAGAATGAAATGAGATGGTGCACTGCATGTACTCAGCAGAAAAAGATCACACCTCACAGACAGTCAGAATAACTTTGCTCTGTAAATAGTCACTATTTTAAATTTCATTTTTCGTGCTGTGGCAACACCATTGTACCCCCTCTGCCTTAAAACATAGCATTCACAAGAACCAACGCGCTGGTGAGGCTGTGACGGGGCTTCAGCTGCAGACATGACTACACAGCATCAGCTCCAAAGAGAGGTTTGTCATGCTGCCATCAGCACTTTCTTGTTCTATGGGATGTCTGGACAGGTAGGACTCTGGCATTGGGCTCTGGCAAGCAGCAACCTGCAACTGCAGCCTTTTCCAGAGCTCAGAAGTAATTCAATGCAAGGCAAGGACTGGCTGCACCGAGAGAAGCAGGACCAAGGCACCAGAGGTGGGCTCCTCCTCACCTCAGATTTGTAGCTTGGTCCTCCTTGTCCAGTTGAGCACTTTCCCCAGAAGCTACCTGGCAGTCTCCTGGAGCCACCACTGCACATCAGAGAACTTTTCCTCATAAATTAGAGGATAGAGCAAGCTAGCTGGGGCTGGATCTGGATGGAGCAGGATGCTGTTATTTATAACATGGCAAGGATGAAGACGGTGGTTAAGGAGTTCAGGCCGTTAAGGAGTTCAGGCCGAAGAATACACTTCATAGCAACAGGGAAGGAATTAATGGGCCATGAGGTGGAAAGAATAAAATAAAATCCTAGCATTGAGAACTGTGCTTCCTGATCTAACTTCGATAAAGCCACAGCAAACATGATTGAAACTATCTGGGCTAATGAGTGCCTTGTGCCAATTTCCCTAAGGCAGCTATGATGGGTAGGAAAGGTGACATCCCAAGCAAGAGAAGGGTTTGCTGAAGTTGGTCTCGCTCATGATTCTGTTCAGGCATTGTCTAAAAGATGCTGATCCTGAGTTCAGAGCCTGCAGACCACTTGATTTTTCCACTTCTGATACAGTACAGTAGATAATCTGTGTTCTCTCATCTGTCACTAGCACCACTGGTGTAAAAACACATTCAGAGAAAGCAAAACACTTCTGGCTTTAAGATGGAATTGAGTTCTGCCACACATAGGCAAATCTTTGTTAAAGTTGGGAAGAAGATGATGAAAGGAAACATTAGCAGAGAAAAGAATAAGATAAAAGAGGCTTGGAGGTCTGCAAAGTATTGTGGAGCTATGTCAGAATGGTTTTAAAAGAAGACCAAAAGAGAGAAATTAGTAGGAAATTATGAAATGGAGGGGGAAAACTTGCAGGTAAGGAGAAAGCAGCAGTTCAGGTTTTAAAGGAGGAGAGACAGGAAGAGAACAACCCATGAGGAAAACTAAAACCAGAAATGGTTGGAAGGGAATTACAATGTTAGAGGGAGAGCATGAAGAAAGCCATGTAATATTAGGACTAGCAAAGTGTATTTTATTTATTCATGGTTCTTCTGGATTATTTTTTGCTGGCAGCTGCTGAGGGTCCCATTGCTGCATATTCCCCTCCCTCTGTGGAGGGCAGCCAAACACTTCTCTTTGAGGATGATGAATGTGCAAAACAGTTTTAAACACTAACTTTAAACAAAGCACTCTCCAAAGCTCCCTTCTGCCTTGGGCATCCAGCTCCAAGCCTCCCTGGTGGAAACCTGGCAGCTTTGTAGGCTTCCACGAGCTCCTTTTGCAGGTCGGTCCATTATTAATGCTGAAATATAGATACTGGGATTGAAATAAGTGAGAATCAGGCAAACTTTCCTTGCAAAAAGGAGAGATGTAATTACTCCCTCCTTGCATGTGCTGTGCTCACTCCTTGCAGACAGGTGGGCGGGGGTGTCAGCTCTCACAGATCTAGAGCAGCTTCCATATGGGACCCTTCAAAACCTGTTGTAGCCAATGGAAACTCCACCACTTTCATGTGACTTGGTGTGGCCCTGCAAGGCTCACAGCCCTGAAAGTCACACCCACCTGCACCCAGTGGCCTCTTCAGAGAATCTGAAAAGACTGGGAAAGTTGTGAAGTTGAAAAACAACCTTAATTCTTTTCCTGAGTAAGGGGAGACCTTTTCCAAGCCTAAGAGAAAAGTATTGGAAAGAAAAGCCTTTCTCACAGGTAATTTTTATTCAGCCCAAACAGTGACATAGTAAATTTTTCAAAAGCTTTAAGGGTGTAAATCCCATCTGAGTTCAGAAATGAGACTTAAGCAGTTTTTTGCCCTTCAGCCACATCTCTAAGGAGGTCTGTACTCCGTTAAGGAAGGTGTGAAAATGGGGTTCTAAACACCTCTTTTAAAATAAGAGTTATGTGTAAGAGCTGCCATGTCACAGGACTGACATTAAACATGGATTTAAGCAAGCCTTACAGCCTACAGGTCTGAACTGGGAATTCTGCACTCATTTTCTGGCAGCAATCTGACATGAGATACAAGTGGTGCTGTGCTAGAAAACATGAAAACGCTTGACTGGGGTTCTAGAAAAGTGAGTATTAATGAGACTGATCTAGGAACTTAATAAAAAGCTTATTCTCTCTGACCATAAGCAGGTTGTTTGGAAAAACACCTACTAACTGAGTGAGGCTGGGAAAAGACTGTTTTGAAGCTCTGCCACTGCAGAAATTCCCTCAGAATCATCTTGTATCTGGCAGGGCAGGAGGCAGAGAGCCCATGTGGACATTCAGCAGCAATTGTAGCCCCCCAGACTATGGACATGCTGATGCAGGTTTGACTGTCCCTGCCTTGGCTGCTGTGTCCTGAAGACATTTGCTTTGCATAAATAAATTTCAAATTAGACACCACTGAAATTCCCCAGGCTTCTTCCAGGGCTGTAGGGACTGCAGGATGAAGCCCTGAATGAAAGACTGCTGTGCAAGGATATTATCCAGTGTAGTTTGACCAGGCCCCTCTGGTAGGGACAGCATTGTTTTTGATGTATTTCTTGGCTACCAGTAATGCATCTCCTCTGTGAGGCACAGACAGGATGCTTTCATTTTCAGAAGTCCCAATTAAAAAAAAAGATTTACTTCATATAGTCACGTACTCAACTAGCCATACTGTCTATCCCAGGAAATCCGTGGGACTTCCTAAAGAGCTCTGCTACTTAATCCATTATAAATGGTGGGGAATCTGCAGCTGTAGTGTTAATTATAAATGATGTAATTTTCAGGAAGTGTCAGGATGAAGTGCAGTCACTGCCATGCTAGCACCCAGCACATAAATATCCCAGTGTGCTTGTTTTTCCACCTGTGCTTCAGATTTGACTCTGAAATTTCAGGCCTTGGTTCTCATTCTGTTAACACTGTGTGAGTAAAGTTACTCAGCTGAGGATGCTTCAGAGTAGCTTGTCCTGCAGGTAAGAGCTGGAAAGATCAGCCAGTGGCTTAGAAATATGTAGTGTAAACAAGTCAAGAAAACAAGTCTGCATAAACATAGAGACTTGCATACCTCACTTTATTTTCTCTGCTAAAGTACATGATGACAGACACGGTGTCTTGATGATTGCTGGACTTTGTTGGACACGGGCTGGGCGTTCTGCCTGGGATAACCATAGGGTTTATAACACCAATCACAGGGTGTAAAACACCTTGACCCTAGTGACTGTTTGGTCCTAATGGTCCAAATGAACTATATTGAGAGTGTTTACACACTGATATTTCATCTTCTCAAGGCCTGTAATGTGTACTGTGGACTCTTACTACCCTAAGGATAATATATCTGGTACTTCTGCTAGGCTAGAGAAAATAACCTTTCTTCTACTCAGTTTGCTTTAATTAATGTCAGAGTTGAGTTGCACCACTTTTTTTTTTAATATTCTGTAACTTGTTGAAACCTTAATCTTTCGGGTGAACATTTTCTGTGCCAGATGAATGCCTCAGCCTGATTCTGGAGGGATGTTTCTGGCTGTTCAGCTCTTTCTATGACATTTTTTCCCGTGAAAGACATAACACCACTGAATGCATGAAACTAGATTTTCTACATAACATTAATCACTGCCTGGTTGTGGTTCTCCTTCCAAAATGCAAGAGCAAAAAAAAAAGTGGTGCAGCTCAACTCTGGCTCCTGTGAAAAATACCCAGATTCAGCTAAATTATAAATCCTTGGAAAATCACAGTTTGCATCTGGCAGAGGCTTCTAAGTGTGGCTGCTGATCTCTTTGATGTTTCAGTCTGTGGAGACTTGTGCTCTGCTCCATCTATGGCTGCAGGGACTGAGTGGGAGGTTTCTGGCCATGCTCTTCTTGGTGTCTTAAGGTACAGCCATGCAGACTTGAGCTCTGTGTCAATGACTTCCTGGATCCCAAGCAATGAGGAGGAAGGAACCTGGCCTTTATTTGTGGAGTTGGCATAAACAGGTGGACTAAAGCAGGCTGCAGTGAAAGACTGGAACTGGGGATGTGGAATGGAGAAGATACTTGGGCCTCACTGTAAGAAACCTGGTCTGGGAGTTGGGGTTGGAAACTGAGGCCAGGAACTGCTGGGATGAAATGTGGGCGACAGCTGGACAATGGAAATGGGGAAGATGGTGCTGAAGAGTGAAAAGTGGCCTATCAGGGCTGGAGACCAGGAACGAGGGAACAGGGAACCTGGGACATGGAACTTGGGTGGTGGCACAGGGGAAGATGACAGAAGAGGTTGGCACTGGGGAGCAGAATGCTGGGGTTGTGCTTCTGAGATCCCACACAACTGAAGAGAAGCCCAGGATGCTGTGAAAAGCAGTATGCACTCATGTAATGGAAGCATGTGATTATGTCAGGAGGGACTTGCACAGTCAGCCTTAATTTGGGTGTTTTCTAATTTTCAATGCTTATGTTTGCAACCTCAATTTTCTTTTTAATGGAGCTTTTTGTCAGCGATAGGATTACCTGTATTTACTCTGTAGACAGCTGGTGCCAAAGGGCTATCATGGTGCTTTAGTATGCAAGTCCTGAACAGTGAAGTAGCTGTTGCACTTAGTAAATTATGATGAAATATCTTCATGCCATTTATTTGTGGTGCTGTTTGTATTTGAGGACTGTAATTCTCTTAAAACTCATCTACTTCACAGGAGAATGAATTAACATGGATGACTGAGGGGCTGTCTAACTAATGGACTTTCAATATAGTTAGTGCCCAGCAATGAATTCAGTGTTGCTTTGGATAACAGAAGAGTTTGGGTTTTTAAAATAATCAGGCTTTGGTAATTGAAATTCACTGATGTGAAAATATTTTGCACATACCTGTTTTCCCTTTTGTTTAATATACAGTGAACTATTACTTACTAAGAAGATACAGGCATGACTCAGTACAGTACAAAAAAAAGATTTGATTTGTATAAGTGTATTTTTCTAAATATCGCCTTGTGATGGGATAAGGGGAGAGAAAAGTGCAGCTCTGGAGATAATTGCCAGAGCTTATAAACAACCCCTCCCTTTCATTTCGTGACAGCTGCAGCAGCAGAGACAATATCCAGGACTGTACAGAGAGCAACTGCTGGGGTAGCACCCCTGGTGTGTTCATCCAGCTCTCTGTACTGGCAGTAAATGTTCAAAATGCAGCAGGAGACAGCCCTGAGTGCCCGGCTGATGCTGCCCCTGCTTTGAGCAGGGAGATGGACAGGAGGATCTGGAGACGTCCCCTTCCATGGCAGCCATGCTGTGCCAACAGGGTAACACATCTCAGGCACATCCGCACATGCTACCCAGAGGCAGGCAGTGACACTGTGCCACACATGGGACCCTGGTTGGTGGGATGCAGGGTTTGTGGCTCCTCCAAAGTGACTCATTGTGACTAGTCTGGGCCACCACTTTGAAGGAAGCAAAGGGATGTGTCAGCAGACCCAGGTGGTCTCCAAGATTGGGAGCCTCAGGGGGCTCTTTGCACTGCCTATCTCTGGGCACTAAACTTCAGTGCAAGAAGCTTTTCCCCCTATCTTATCTGTGGAGGGAGATTAGCCCAGGCAGAGTATGGATTTCTGCTCTGAATCACCTCCAGGGACATCTCCCCTTTGAGTGTAAAGGCAGTCAGCTGGTACTGAAGGAGCAACTTCCCTACCTTTTGTACTTACAGATGTCAAATCACCTGACATGTCAATGCAGGATGAGAGAGTTGGGATTGTTCAGCCTGGAAAAGAGAAGGCTTTGGGATGACCTAGCCTTCCAGTACCTGAAGGGAGCCTACAAGAAAGAAGAAGGGTTTTTACAAGAGCACGTAGTGACAGGACAAGGCAGAATTGATTCAAAGTAAAAAACAGTAGGTTTACATTGGAAATTAGGAGAAAGTTCTTTGCTGTGAGGATGTTGAGGCACTGTAACAGGTTGCCCAGAGATGCTGTGGATACCCCGTCCCTGGAAGTGTTCAAGGCCAGGCTGGATGGAGCTCTGAGAACCTGGTCTAGTGAAAGGTGTCCCAGCCCATGGCAGGTGGGGTTTGGACAAGATGATCTTTAACGTCCCTTCCAACCCAAACCATTCTATGGTTCTGTGATCCTATAATCCTATGATTTATTATTAAGGTCATAATTAATAGGTGAGCATTTACAAACAATTGCTCTCAGGAGAAAATTATTGACCGAATTTCTGTACTCAACCCAAGGACAAAAAGTGGACTGAATGGCACACGGGTGATTAGAGGATTTGTTGCTCCCCTAAGGTAGGCACATCGACCATGTTCTCCTGCTTGAAGCCTTTACTGTTAACAGAGGCGTGAAGGCTCTCCTCTTAACTTTAGGGTGGAGTTTTTTCTTTTTTGAGGGAGACTGGAGTTTCACAGCAATTTATTAAATGGAGTTACTGCAAATATGCGTCCTTTTTACGTGCCTGTTTTCAGGTTAGCGACCTGTAAAAATACTCACTCTACTGAATCTTTTAAAGCATGCAATAAAACAGAGTTTTATGAAAGAGAACAAGGGAATGTGTATGAGCCTGTCAGATTTCAATGAGCCAAAATGTTCATCATAATTTTATCACAGGGTATCAATATGAGAAGTGACAATTACCTGTGATCACCGGGGCTTGAAGCTGTTTCCACCAATAGATGCTTTTTTAATCGCTATGGGCTGTACTTTTGTCTCACAGTTTTAGGCAACAGCCTTCTGCAAAGCTTTTGTGCAAGGCGTGAGGTTTGACAGGCCCTGACTCAGGAGCAATTTTAATGGTCAATGTAATTTTTCCCCCTTAGTCCCAGAGCTCGGAGATCACAGAAGTCTTCATTTTGTCCACTGAAAGATGTTACGTGAGCAGGGGATATTATGAAGTTTGGTTAGGTACTGCTGTCTCATGCATGTGTGCTTGTTGGCTGCTGGATTGAAGGGAAAAGCACCGAACTCTCCCTGCCTCTTGCTAGGGGAGGGTTCAAAGAAGCTTCTTTCCCCCATTCCCTCAAAGAAGATTTCTTTGCCCCATTAATGATTTAATAAAGAACAACAACAAGAATTAGGGACATTACTATCTCTGATATCTCCTCCTCTGACAGCTTGGCCAACTGTTTCAAAAGCAGCTGAAAGAAAACAGGAAGATAGAAAGATATACAGACAGTGAGATGATATAAACTTTGTTCTCTAGGAAACTGGGCTAAAAAGAGTTCCTAGGCTTCTTAATAACAGAATAAATATTGGAAAGATGATTTAAGCCTCCAGTGTTGACTCAGAAATGAAAAGGAATGGATCCCCCATGTGCTGATTATTTTTAAAATGCTCACAAGCTCCCATAAAACCATTCGGTTTTATGATTATTTGGTGACTTTTGTTCCAGGAACTGAAAGTTTGACACTGAGGTCTTACATACATATTGTGTATTAGAGGTCTCTTAGGTGATCATAATGGAGAAATCATGAGTTAGTTACCTTTGTTATGGTATCCCAGCACTAACCCAGCACTTGTAGGGATTGCTCCTATTATTCCTGTGAATGATGGGTGTTCCCAGCTCCCCAGTACTGGGTATGCTTGAGTGTGTCTGATAGCAATTTGCTCTCATTGACTGTTACATATGATGCGTTTATAAAAAAGTTAGAAAAATTCAGATGGGAAAAAAAAAAGGTCCCCATATCCAACGAGACTGGTGAGAGAACAGCAAAGGGCAGAAGAGCACAGCTGCCTTTGCACGGCAGAGCACAGGGCTGTCCTTTCCTCCGTCTTTCCACGCCTCCGGCACTGGATGAACTCTTTTGATACTTTTTATTCAGGTAGGAATTGAAAAGGGCAGTACCAAAGAACTTGCTGCCTTTTACAAATCCATCTCCTAGTGAAAAGTTTTATCGAAATAAACCATGTGAAGCAATCTGAAGATGAAATCTATTTATCTTTCTTTTTTTTCCCCCAAGCCTATTGCTGGGAACTTTTCAAGGTTTCCTCCCCAGAGACTTACAGACTCTTCTCATAACAGGTGCAGCCGGGGGGACGATGGCAGCAATCCACGGATCCTCCTGGGAGTAATTACCTTTTCCAGTTTCCCTCATCTGCTGCATCTCTCTGGTAGCACTTCTGCCAGGAGCTGTGCATGTAACCCATTCAGCAGAGGGAGTCAGATGCTAAAATCTGCGGTAGCCCCTCCAGACCAGGACCTTGTATTTGCATGTGGGATTTGAAACATTTCTTTGCTGTCTACTTAACCCGGCTGGGGGTGTATGGGGTGTCCTGGTCTCAGCTGAGCTGGCTAAACTCTGCTGTAATGATACAATCACAGCAGCAACAGCAGCAATATCATTGAGTCATTGTGTAAATGCTCTTCAGCACTGCACTGTGAGATCCATCTCAGCGAGTGTGGGATCTTTTTCTACATCTGTGTAGCCCCCCTGCCTTACTGGTGGACATCATTTGCAGCAGTGCTGACCAGTGCAGAGTTGGAGGGACATTTGGTTCCGTTTTGAAATGAATTTTCCTCCCCTGAGTCCATGGAGATCTGGTACCATAGCACTGCCTACAGGCACCAGCTGCCACTTGTTTTCTGAGGAAGAAAGGGGAAAATGACCTAGGGAAGGGTAGGGACTTGGTGCACAGAGGCAGGTGAGGAATTGTGCCTCTCAAACTTGGTGTGTCTCTTCAAAAACAGTATGTTACACAAGTGCCTGATGTGAATTTGGCACAAGCATCTTCTCAAATTGTAAAAACAATTGTACAGCCCCACTCTCCAGCATCTCAAAGGCTTTTTCTGAGCAAAATCCGTAGAACCTTGAGTGGCCAGGGTGGGAAGGTGTGGGTCACAGTAGGTGCCATGGGCCACGGCCCATCCCCAAGAGCAGAGGGAAGGATGGCAGGAAGGAGGCCCCTGTGTCTTTAAGGGACACCTCAGAAGAAGCAATTCGGATATTTGCTCTTCAGATTACTCAGCTAGGCACTGGGTGGGGGGGAAGGGGAAAGCGGCAAAGTATTTCACACAGTCCTTCCAGCTGATCAACAGAGAAGCGAAAGTCAGCTGCATGTGCTAAAATGATGCCTGTGGTGTAAAATACATCGTGAGAGGTCAGAGATGGTAGTGACTAATACTTCAGAGACCGACATGAAGGGGGAACCAAACTCAAATTGATGGCTGAAATTTGACCTATTTGATTTCTCCTGTGTTATCTCAATTATTTCATTAGGACGTTTTGGATCAAGAAACACTGTGGGATGCAAAAATCTGCTTCAAACGTTCATTGTGGGAATGGTAATTGAGTTTTAAATATTTATGGCAGAACCTGGAGTTGTACTAGTGAATGCATTATAGACTCTCCCTAGTGGTAAGCCTGGCTTGCTGGCGACCTCGTGCTGCAAATAGCCCCAGTGTAGTGAAGAGAGGGGAAAGGAATTTTATTTTGTGAAAATTATTTATTTAGCAGATTATAGAGGGCTTACTCCTTTATAGGCTACACTTTCAGTATGAAGCTACAGGATATGGGGAAGAGAAGGGTGTTCCAACCACACCTGGCACCTGGATAACCTACAGGTCTGTGTTCATACCACTTGCAACTGTTTGCCCCCAAAAAACACTGGATGTGCACAAAGATGAGGCAGTGAGGAGTGAAAGACTCCTGCCTACTGTTGCCATTTGTAGATCTTGCCGCTTGGCATTACTGATCCCATGTGAGACGCTAGGAAGTACATATGCATTTTTTCTTTTACTGCTGATGGAAATAGGATTGTTTTCTCTGCAGGGAGAGCAGAAACGAGTCTGTGGTCCTGTGCTCTGTCACCGGCATAGGCCTTGGTGCAATGGATAAAAAGAAGGCCTTATTCCCTTGCCCGGCCCTGGGTCTGCTGTGGTAAGACAACACGCCACACGTACATTTTACTTTAATGTGCACTACTAATACAGCTCTAAGCCTCCAGCTGAGACTGATGGTCCTCAAGGCACTGGAGCCAGAGAACCTGCCTTGCGCGGGGTGTCCGACAGCCCCGCGCTCCCCGCGGGAGCAACTCCGGTGGGTGCGCGGGGCAGGCGCCGCTCTGTCCCGCCGGGAACGCGCTCAGGTGCAGCCGTCCCTCACCTTGGGCCAGGTGGCACAACGAGCTGCAGCTTAAAGCCGCAGAGCCCTTTCTCAGTACTGAGGAAGCCGTTGGCCGCTGCATCGTCCCTCTCCCCGCTGGCTGGGCCGGGTGCACCGTGCAGGACACGGGGTGGCCGCTGCTGTGAGGCCGCCCCGCTCCGGCCCCCCTGGGCAGCCGCGCCCGCC